>JARHVA010007904.1:5000-412500 GCA_037957365.1 Torreya grandis | reverse complement strand
AAGACTTTACCAAGATGGGTTGAGATAAAAAATGTTCTTCTAAAACTATTGGATTTTTTCCTCAAGTGGTCAAAACCCTTGGATATGTGCTCAAAATTGAAGATACTAGGTATTATTTTACCCACATGAATGATAGGGTTCTAATTACCCTAGCTCCATTAAACTTCTTTACTAAAACCCTTACTTTTAATATTCATAGTTGTATATGTATTTACCCTATAAAAGGTCTAAGAAGTATCAATTATTTTTTATTTTGTAAAAGAGATGGTCACTTAAATAAATATTTCCCTCTTCTTATAAAAAATTATGCTAAGGCCTCAAAGCCTTTTCCTAACTTGACAATGATAAGGGCCTTGTTTGTCCCAACATTTTCTAGGTTTGAAAAGTTACATCATGATAATAATCAACTATTTGATAGTGAAACCTTGGAATACAAAGCATCACCTATTATAGATAGGGGTGAAAATTTCATTCAAGAGCCACAAAATTATGTTGATTATCATATCTTGGAGGGTATTAGACAATATAGGTTGAATAGTGACACTATCTTAAAACTAATTTCTATATTAATTGTTAAGGAAGAGATTCCCCCATTTCATGAGATGCTCAATAAGTTAGGATTTCTAAATTCTATTCAGCCTTGTTATGGGGTTCAAGATGAGCTCATGTTTGATGTCATTCCATTATATAAATGGATATTTTGATGAGAATACTATGGATTTTCCTAAAAAATAAGGCCTGGCCCTTGTCAAAAGCATCACTTACCTTATAGATTCTTTGATGGAAGACATTAATCCTCATTAGTATCCTCTAGTGATTTCTTATCTCCCTTATCTTCTATACTCCAAGGCTAGGGAGATAAACATAGTGACCAATTGTGACCCAAGCTCTAGAGAAAACTAGAAAGTTAAAGGGTTAGGTAAGGAGCTAAAAAACATAAATCTATACCTTAGTTCCAAATAACTCCCATTTAATAAATGATGTAAAAAAAATCAAAATATTTTACTTAAGTACCTGGTGATGGATCTATTAAAAAAATAAAATCAAGTTACAGTTTGTTTCAATATACTCCATTAAAGTAAAGTGGGGAGTAAGTCCCCTATTGTGGATAAGAATATATAGTTTTTAATGCATATTTCAAGATGGAATGTTAGGGGTTTAGAAACCCCTAATAAGAAGCCTATTATTACATAATTCATAAATACCAAATATGTTCTAGACTTCCTAATCCTCTATGAAGTTAAATCTACCAATATCATGCTCTCTTCAACTCTCAATTTTATCTAGCCCAACTCTATTCACTTTTTCACTAATCATGAGAGAGGAAAAAGAGTGCCTCTCTTTTTATTAATTTGGTATGGAAGGACTGTATAGTTGATCATGGAGTCTCTACCTATAATCATGTTTTTTTGGTGACTCTATTAATTAAAAACCATATATTTGGCATATGTAACAATTATGCCCCCAATGACTATAATCAAAGAGCAGAGGTCTGGAACTAGTTGGCCTCTAACCTTAAGTATGTCCCCTAGATATTTGGGGGAGATTTCATTATGATTAAGGAAAGGGAGGATAATTAGGGAGGTGACTCTCACTCATGTAATGGAAATTAACTCTTTTTTGGGTCCAAATTTAAGAGAATACATAAGGTTGTGGATCCCATTAAAAAATCTAGGCATTTGAGCAAAGCTATTTCATTCACATGGTATAATAATCAAACTAACACCAAAAGGATGTATTTTAGATTGAATATATTTTATATCTATCAATATTATTTTTATATTCCTCACTATCCTAATGTTAACTTGGTTTAGGTGATTATGGGTACTATCTTTGATCCCTCCCCTATTGAAATGTGTGTTTCCCTTTAAGATGAGAGGTTAAGTAGTAAGGTAATTTGGAATGTATTTATAATTTTAATGTCTCCCATATTAAATATATGATTTGTATGGATGGCATAATCTCTTCCTTGAATGTGGGTAAAGGTATTTGTAGCTCCTATTCTAATATAGATAAATGGAACATTTATATAGATATGTCTAAAAATGTTTCTAGATATATATAGCTAGGGGTGATCAGATTCACTCCAGATCAAATTGGATGCATTTGGGGATAAAGACACTAAATTATTTTTTAGGTTATTAAAATCCAAACATAAAAGGTAAAAAATACCTACAATTAGCTTTGGGGGATTAGTATCAAATGACCTTACTCTAATTAAAAAGGCATTCTTTAAATTTTAATCTTACCTCTTTCAGTCTAATGGGTCAAATGAATATATTATTAGGAGTAGAGATTTATGTGCCAAAATAATTCCTAGGAAACTCTCACCTACTTGGGTTTCCTTTTTAGATACTTTAATTTCTATTGATGAATTTATAAACAATAATGAATATTTTAAAGATGACAAGCCCATGGTATTTATGGTTTTCCTATTGAGTTTTATAAATCCAATAAATAATGGATTGCATCTGAAAGTTTGAATCTCTATTTGGAAGCCATTGAGGCTAGGTCACTTAGGCCTAAGATTAATAAAGGTGTCGTCAAACTCATTCCCAAGGAAAGAGACCAATCCCTGGTTATAAATTTGAGATCAATTGCCCTTCTTAATGTCTATTATAAAATTTTGGTTAAAAATTTGGCAAAAAATAATCTCTTCATTGCTTCCCTCTATTATATTAGAGACTCATACTAGGTTTGTGGCAAGCAGATATATTTTGGATAATTTAATTTCCAATTTGGAGAGGATGTATTTGGATTTAGAATCTCAAAAAAATATTGGAATGATTCTCTTGGACTTTGAAAAAGTATATGAAAAAATAAAGTGGCCATTCATTAAATCTATTCTATGAGACTTTGGTTTTTAATACTATTACATAATTATTAAGGTTATTTTTAAATATGCCTCTATAGTTGTGGAGGTAAATGGGGAAAATACTAAGGTACTATATTTGAATAGATATATTAGACATGGCTGGCCTCTTTCTCCTTCCCTCTTTGTTATTATTGTTGATGCCCTCCATTAGCTTCTTTGTTATGGAGAGATTGGGCCTTTAGTTGTGGGTATTACTCTCCCCAACAACTATGCACTTATTGATGTGATATTTTCTAATGACACCTCTATCATTATTAGTATTTATTATGACAATGTTCTCCAAGTTAAACTAAGGCTCAATATATATTTCCAAGACTTAGGATCTAAGGTTTCCATGCACAAGTACTTTGTGAAGGGGTGGTCTGATGGATATCATGATGTCATTTATAATTTTAGTTGGGAATGGAGAGGTCATAATTAGATTATTATATATTTGGGTATACCCTTTGATCTCAATCATTCCTTTAATTAAATATGGGAATGGCTATATGCTAAAATAAATAATAAGATTGGTAAATGTCAAAGTCATGTTTTATCTCTTCCATGAAGAATCCAAGTTTTCCATAAGGTTATCTCCTCATATAATATATACTATGCCTCTTGATGGATGTTAAATAAGTACCAAATCAATTTATTAAACAAAATTTTGAGAGAATTCTTTTGGTTTGATGGTAAAGGTAATAATAAAATACATGTTGTAGCTTAGAATTATTATTGCAGGCCTAAATTCATAAGGGTTCTCGGTATAAAATATATTAGAATTCAAGGCATCATTATGGTTATGAAATGGATCATTTGATGGAAATGAACCTTTTAAATTTCTCATTACATGCAATATTTAGAGAGGTTTCCATAAAATTAGGCTTGGGTGGATTGGATTATATATGGCAGATCTTTTTCTTGACCCTTTCTCAGTCAAAATTGTTGGTTCTCCTATTTTTGGGTCAATTTGGAAAGCTTGGGATTTAGTCAAGAATTTGGTCACTAAAAAACATGTCTTTATTTGGTTTATATCTTACTATTAGGGGTACAAATATATATGGTGTAACCTCTCCCTCAATGGTCAGCTCCTTGCTCTCACCAAGGGTTGATCTACATTGAAATGGTTATAAAAGGGTCTATAGAGATTTAAGGATACCTTCTCATTTGAGGTACAAGACTCCTGAGATCTAATCAAATTTAGATATCATATTCCCTTATCTCAAAGGAAGACTTTCTCTATGGTTTCTAAGTCTTTGATTGATAACAATACCATTTCAGTGTTGAACAATAAAGATAAATTTTGTGAAAGTATCAAGTGGGTTAATAGTCCTCCTTTGTATGAGTTTTATACTAAAAGGCTATACAACAAGATTTCTTTTCCAAAACCCCCTTAACTAGCACTTAAATGTATTTGGAATGTTTTTGAACCCATTAAAATTTGGTCCTTTAGATTTAATGTCATGTGGGCTTATTGTGTGGAACCTAAGATTTTTTTTTTCATTGGCTTATTATTTATAATAAGCTTGTTGTTAGTCAGGCCATTTCTAAGCAATCCTAGTTCATGACTTTTTGTTTGGTCTATGGTGAATTTAAATCTTTAGAACATCTATTTTTTACTTGTCCCTTTGTTGTTAATGTTTGGAAGAATTTTTTACAATGTTGGTCTATTATTTTTGGATGTGATATTACTTTGTTGATTATTAATTTTGGTTATGTTTTTCATAATAAAAAGTGCATCCCTTCTTGCATAATTTTTGTATTTTTTTTCAATCAACATTATATGTTTTATTTGGAGACAAAGGAATGAAGAGGTGGCTCATTTCAAAACTAGATCAATTACTCACTTCTCAGTTGAAGTTATTGGTATAATTGTTTCTATGAAGATTATTCTTACGTTAAAGATACCATAGGAGGTGATAGATAACTTTTTAGTATGGGTATGCTGAAAGTCACTTTGGATTATCTGCTAGACTCTAGAGGATTTCTAATATTGTTCCCTCATTAAAATTAGAATGTATCCTATAGTATGGTTATTGAATTCAAGGTTTTAGAGTATGAGTGGTCTTGAATCAATGATATTTATTTCAAACAAGCTAAGGATCCTATTATTGGATGGTTTTCTTTTTTATATTTATATAAAAATGGAGTCCATAGTTGGTTGAATGTAGTTTACAACATGAATATTGATAGTGTCAATCCCATTCTAGAATATTAGGTGGCTAGTGATGACCTTGACTCCTCTAGTACTGGTCTCATGAGCTTGTATCTTGAACATGATGATATAGGTGATCAACATGTGTGGATTTTACATCTTCTCCATAGTTATCATGAGTAACAACAAAGGGAAACTTGTAATATCATTCATAAATAAATTAATGATTTTTATACTAGAATTGAGGAATTGGTTGAAGTGGGTGGTCAAAAAGAAGTTGATGATGTAATTTAGTTAAAAAAAAATCACTCCTCTATTGGATAAAGTCTCTATATATGCACCCCCAAAAGTGGACACTCACTCTTCTTCTTAATTGGTACCTATAGACTCTATACAGTAGGGACCTAGTTGTCTAGTTAAAAATGTTGTTAATGAATTATCTAAGGGTGTTTCTTGTGGGAGGGAACCAAATTATTATGCATATTTATATCTTAATTTTTATGTGTTTTGGGGTGAACCATGACGCATGATTCTTATGTTTATTTTCCTCATAGTTTTTCCCTTTCTATTACTTCCTCCTACATGAGGCATTTTTTAAATTGATATATTATTAATGTTTTAAGCATGTATTTATATTATGACATTTGACTACCCTTGTGGTGGTAGATTATTTGTTTTCACCCTTGGGTGTATTAACTTATGTTAATAATATTTCAATAAAAAAATATATATGTGTCAAACTCACACTATTATGACTTGGTCTACCATATAATTTATACATTACATCCTTGATATAAAAATTATAAATCTTTCTACATTATTGATGATTTTATATCAATCTAAAATGGATTTAATCATTTAAAATGTGCTCTTACATATGTGAAGTATTCAAACATACTTAAAGAAAGAAACACACGTACAAAAAAATCCTTATTCTCAAGATTAGAGTACAATGATAACATACATCCTTTGGAATTCACATACATGCATATTAGGTTCTACACTTTTATATTAGGAGTAATGATTCACTTTCAATGACTGAAGGATTAATTTTCAACACCTAAAAATATCATTGGTATCTCACGTAACACACTATATTAAGGAACACAAAAGAAAATGTTATATTTTTAGAGATATAAAATCATACATTCCTTTTCAAGGTTTTGAGTCAACATCACCTTGCCATCACTTTTTTTTTATTTGAGCTAACTTTAGACACAATGGAGACCATTGATTTTTAATAAAGGATGACTAATTTGTGCCCAAACACATAGTTGAAAAATCTCCTTTTTTCACACCTATGAAACATATTAAATAAAATACATGGATCCCATGGAATTTGATTTTTCTAAAAGTATTTATCATATTTAATCCTACATTATATCCCTACATAACATAAACCTAACACTACACAACATATTTGTGTTCTGTATAATGTTAACATAATTTCAAAACTTTCATGATATTTTTAAAGGTGTTTGGATAATTTTGGAACTTTTTAAAACATTTATATCATGAGTCAATATTTAAATAAAGGTATTATGGTCCAAAATCAAATCATACCCAAAACTATTATCTTATCCTAGCCAAATTCACTTTTCTTATATTTAAAACATCTTAAGAACCCTTCCTTGTTTGATACTACACTCAATTAGCACACCTAAAGGCAGTGAACAAAACTAAATATTTACAACTTGGTATACACACTAAATTATGTGACATTATTCCAATTTCATGGAATCATCTTATTAATAATTTTTATTTTTATTGGCTCATAAAAAATTATCACTAATCACTAAGGAAATATTGTGTGTACTGTACAATGTTGACATGTCCATGTATCCTACACAACCTACATATGTCTATGGTGTCTCATGGAATGCACATAGACTCAAAATACATCAAAACATTGGTACACTCTTTATATTCTACCATGAAAATATTTCATGTCTTGAATCTTGTCCAAAACTTCTCACCATTTGCAAACTCCAACAACATATTGGTACACTGTCACTTGTAGTACCATGAATGTTGTGAAACTAATTCATAGCACTCATAAATTTTATAGTCCTACACAATGAACTCAAAATAATCTCAAATTATATAGTCATTCACATCTCATAATGAAATATTCACATCTCATATATCCTTGTGCCAAATGACTTCATAGTATTCATAGAGTTTTTATTACTATTTTCCATAACACATTATTTAATACTTCTTGTAAGTGCTACATTGCATATTGTATCCTTGAAACACATAAATATACCTTTGTGTTTATTATTAAAATGACACATGTTTCCATAAAATTTAATAAGGCATACACATTAACATTCAATTTTTATCACTTTGTATCCACATGACACACTATGTGGCACACTCCATTCTTGCACTATGTTAGAGTAACTCTTCAACATGACATGCATTGGGTTCAACCGTTACTTGATTAGTAAAGGTGAAATTACTTTTTAACCATTCCCACTTAATTTTTTTAGTTTTAACTACCATATTTTAACTCATACATGTATATATATTTATTATAGATATCAACCTATAATGGATACACCTACACATTTATGCATCCATAAATCCAATAGATCATAAATAGACTAGAAAGGATTTTTTATGTATTCCCATAACATTCAAACATATATTACTTTATTATTTATAATCAACATAGGTCACCATAATTAAGCATTCCCCATATGATAACAATAATTTTCACTCTTATACTTACTGACTCATTGTACACATTTGTATTTTCCCCTATTATAAACATTAAAAATAAATTAAATTTTTGTATATTAATATTATGCTTATCTCAAATGTGTTTGGTTATATTAATCCAATTAATATAGTTTATGCATTATATGATCCATTCCTTATCTCTAAGTATGTATTTGTCCAACACACACCCAATCTCTAGCATTGATGTGTGAATAAAAAGGTGGTGTGCCATGAATTAGGTGAGTATGTGTATGGATGACGAATGGAAGATTTCCAAGGCCTTCATATTTATTTTAAATTATATTAATTTAAAATTAATAAACAATATAACTATTATTTTTGTCAACCATGTATGAAATTTATTAAAAGGGGAGTAAGAGTAAAATAGTGATAGAAAATGAGTATAACAAGTGTATTTATGAGCTAGGATGACCTGTAACAATCCTCTTTCTCTCAACAGACTAGGATACAAACAAGTAACAATAATAGATCTTGTAAATAAATTTTGGTGAACCCCATGTGAATCTTATCCCACTATTTATTGGATTTCCCCTTTTAATTCTTAATTTTATCTTCACTTTGGATTCATCATAAAAAATAATTATAGTGAACTTGATGTGAATAATATCTCACTATTGGTTAGATCATATTCACATTTCCATATCTTGTTTATTAGATATTTTACTTTGACAAAAACCTCTTGTTAATTTTTTCTTCTTAATGCTTCTTATTTTTTTGATAATTTTTCATTCATGTCATCCCATGGAGTTCAAAACTATGATAAAAATTTCACTGCTAAATATATAGATTATAACATCACATATATTTTTACTATAAAAGGAAACTTTTAATTCATTCCCATAGATCTTGAGGTTAATAGTGTGGTTGAAGATCCCATTGATATCTTTCCCATTTATAGCATAATTAAAGATTGCATAGAGGATCTTACAATTTTTAACACCTATATTTCTTCCATGCTTAGAAATGATAGAAAATATTCATTATTTGATTTTTATAAACCAATATCTATCATAACTTTTTCCATGGATAAGTATATATTACTTAACCTTCCATTGTTAGTAGCCATCACTTTAAGTCAAATAGTGATGAGGATGCATTTACTAAATTTTACCCACCTTATAACCCATCCTTGGTTGAGGAATATCTAGTTCACATGCTTAGGGAAACATTAAGAATATATGACCTTGATCTTAAAATTTATATGAATGATCATATTTATCCTTCAGATCTAATATTAGTATCATTCACTTCTGTACCATAATATATAAGAATAACTAAATCGACCATGTTGATATAATTGTTCCTCAATTTTATATTATAGACAATTTCATCAGCCATATATATATATAATTTTCACTCTTATACTTACTGACTCATTGTACACATTTTTATTTTCCCCTATTATAAACATTAAAAATAAATTACATTTTTGTATATTGATATTATTCTTATCTCAAATGTGTTTGGTTATATTAATCCAATTAATATAGTTTATGCATTATATGATCCATTCCTTACCTCTAAGTATGTATTTTTCCAACACACACCCAATCCCTAGCGTTGATGTGTGAATAAAAGGGTGGTGTGCCATGAATTAGGTGAGTATGTGTATGGATTACCAATGGAAGATTTCCAAGGCCTTCATCTTTATTTTAAATTATATTAATTTAAAATTAATAAACAATCTAACTATTATTTTTGTCAACCATGTATGAAATTTATTAAAAGGGGAGTAAGAGTAAAATAGTGATAGAAAATGAGAATAAAAAGTGTATTTATGAGCTAGGATGACCTGTAACAATCCTCTTTCTCTCAATAGATTAGGATAAAAACAAGTAACAATATTAGATCTTGTAAATACATTTTGGTGAACCCCATGTGAATCTTATCCCACTATTTCTTGGATTTCCCCTTTTAATTCTTAATTTTATCTTCACTTTGGATTCATCATAAAAAATAATTATAGTGAACTTGATGTGAATAATATCTCACTATTGGTTAGATCATATTCACATTTCCATATCTTGTTTATTAGAGATTTTACTTTGAAAAAAAACTCTTTTCAATTTTTTCTTCTTAATGCTTCTTATTTTTTTGATCATTTTTCATTCATGTCATCCCATGAAGTTTTGAACTATGATAAAAATTTAACTGCGAAATATCTAGATTATAACATCACATATATTTTTACTATAAAAGGAAACTTTTAATTCCTTCCCATAGATCTTGAGGTTAATAGTGTGGTTGAATATCCCATTGATATCTTTCCCATTTATATCATAATTAAAGACTGCATAGAGGATCTTACAATTTTTAACACCTATATTTCTTCCATGCTGAGAAATGATAGAAACTATTCATTATTTGATTTTTATAAACCAATATCTATCATAAAGTTTTCCACAGATAAGTATATATTGCTTAACCTTCCATTGTTAGTAGCCATCACTTTAAGTCAAATAGTGATGAGGATGCATTTACTAAATTTTACCCACCTTATAACCCATCCTTGGTTGAAGAAAATCTAGTTCACATGCTTAGTGAAACATTAAGAATATATGACCTTGATCCTAAAATTTATAGGAATGATCATATTTATCCTTCAGATCTAATATTAGTATCATTCACTGCTGTACCATAACATATAAGAACAACTAAATCGACCATGTTGATATAATTGTGCCTCAATTTTATATTATAGACAATTTCATCAGCCATATAAATATCAATATCAATATATATATATATATATATATATATACATATATATATATATACATATATATATATATATATAAATATACATATATATATATATATACATATATATATATATATATACATATATATATATATATATACATATATATACATATATATATATATATACATATATATATATATATATATATATATATATATATATATATATATATATACATATACATATATATATATATATATATACATACATACATACATATATATATATATATATATATATATATACATATACATATACATATAAATATACATATACATATATATATATATATACATATATATATATATATATATATATATATATATATACACACACACACACAAACATATATATATATACATATACATATATATATATATATATATATATATATATATATATATATATATATATATATATATATATATATATATATATATATAATTTTCACTTTTATACTTACTGGCTCATTGTACACATTTGTATTTTCCCCTATTATAAACATTAAAAATAAATTACATTTTTGTGTATTAATATTATGCTTATCTTAAATGTGTTTTGTTATATCAATGCAATTAATATAGTTTATGCATTATATGATCCATTCCTTATCTCTAATTATGTATTTGTCCAACACACACCCAATCTCTAGCATTGATGTGTGAATAAAAAGGTGGTGTGCCATGAATTAGGTGAGTATGTGTATGGATGACGAATGGAAGATTTCCAAGGCCTTCATCTTTATTTTAAATTATATTAAATTAAAATTAATAAACAATCTAGCTATAATTTTTGTCAACCATGTATGAAATTGATTAAAAGTGGAGTAAGAGTACAATAGTGATAGAAAATGAGTATAACAAGTGTATTTATGAGCTAGGATGACCTGTAACAATCCTCTTTCTCTCAATAGACTAGGATACAAACAAGTAACAATAATAGATCTTGTAAATACATTTTGGTGAACCCCATGTGAATCTTATCCCACTATTTCTTGGATTTCCCCTTTTAATTCTTAATTTTATCTTCACTTTGGATTCATCATAAAAAATAATTATAGTGAAATTGATGTGAATAATATCTCACTATTGGTTAGATCATATTCACATTTCCATATCTTGTTTATTAGAGATTTTACTTTGACAAAATACTCTTGTCAATTTTTTCTTCTTAATGCTTCTTATTTTTTTGATCACTTTTCATTCATGTCATCCCATGGAGTTCCAAACTATGATAAAAATTTCACTGCTAAATATCTAGATTATAACATCACATATATTTTTACTATAAAAGGAAACTTTTATTTCCTACCCATAGATCTTGAGGTTAATAGTGTGGTTGAAGATCCCATTGATATACTTCCCATTTATAGAATAATTAGAGACTGCATAGAGGATCTTACAATTTTTAACACCTATATTTCTTCCATGCTGAGAAATGATAGAAAATATTCATTATTTGATTTTTATAAACCAATATCTATCATAAATTTTTCCATGGATAAGTATATATTACTTAACCTTCCATTTTTAGTAGCCATCACTTTAAGTCAAATAGTGATGAGGATGCATTTACTAAATTTTACCCACCTTATAACCCATCCTTGGTTGAGGAAAATCTAGTTCACATGCTTAGTGAAACATTAAAAATATATGACCTTGATCCTAAAATTTATAGGAATGATCATATTTATCCTTCAGATCTAATATTAGTATCATTCACTTCTGTACCATAACATATAAGAACAACTAAATCGACCATGTTGATATAAGTGTGCCTCAATTTTATATTATAGACAATTTCATCAGCCATATATATATATATATATATATATATATATATATATATGATAATCTTATTACATACAATTTCATTGGCTATGCTAATAAAATTATGTCTCATTTTTATCTTATAGACAACTACAGTTACCACAATATTACATTTGCCTATATAATTTTAACTTTTCATCCTCTAAAAAACAAATGGATTGATCTTAAACTAAAATGTGCCAATATGGTTATTTATAGCATTCATTTTACATCTAATTACATTAGCCAAAATATAAACAATGCCAATACAGTTCTGAAGTTATATCTTTTTACATTTGACTGTATTGGTCATGATCTATATTATCTTGATATAGTTATAATTTAAACTTATCTTAAAAATAATTGCATTAGACACACAATAAAATGTTCCAAAATATTTAATTTTTTTTATCACAAACAAATACATCAACCATGAATTAATTTACGGTGATATAGTTCTAAATCTACCATCTCTTAAAAAATAATTACATTGGGCATGGATTACAAAGTGCTAATATGATAATATTTTTTTATTAAATCATTAAAAAATATGTCAAATAAATTGATAAAAATATTCTTCAAATGTACTTTAACTTTCCTTGAACCATCAAATAAATATAATGATATAGTAATGCATAAAGGATCATTCACATGAGCATAACACAAGAAAACACACATATGAGTGGGAAACCCTAAAGGGGAAGAAAACCCTCTATGATATATTAAAATTAAATATATTAATATAAAACAAACTATCAAATTATATTGATCACCAAACCAACTTGGAGCACCAACCCCAATACATTCAAGCACCCACTGGACTAGGCTTTAGCAAGCACCTACTTGTAAGGAAGTACCAACTCCCTATGTGAATCAACACCAACTTAGCCACCTCATCAATTTTGATCACCGTACCTATGATGAATTGTTATGGTATCATTACAATACCTTATTCTACTAAATCATGAAATATTTTATTTGCTTATGTTGCATACATCAAATAGGCCTAAATGGCCTTAGATGTATATAAGTCTCATGCTCACACACCACTTGGCTGGACACACACCTTAAAAATATTAGGTGATCCATGTAATAAGTATTATAAAATATTATTAACATGATTAAAATTAAATTTGGACCCATTTTGGTGTAAACTAACTCAATTAGGCCTCATTTCTCTTTTAGGTCTCATAGAGACCTAATTGCATTAGGTATATCTTATTAGTGTCAAAGCTTGTTCCTATTTGGCCCAAATGGCCTTATCCAACAATAAAAAATATTTAAATAACTTATTTAATGAAATATAATATCCTTATACATTTTTGGTTAGACTTGTATCCTTCACTCATACTATGAAATATCTTTTAGGATAAACTATCCTATTAGGCATGTGTACCTCAAAAGTTTATCTTACAAAAATGAAGATTAAACACCCTTAAGATATTGAAATATGAAAAATTAAACATGTATATATATTATCCATGAAATTAGTGTCATCAAAAAATTATTTCAACACTTTTAATTACGAGATAAAGGCTCAGGAACATCTCTACAACTCACTCACTTAAAACTGCTAATTTACCTCAAATACCAGTCATGGTGAATTCAACCTACAACACCTATTTAGAAACTTATAATGAATATTTATGCATGTAAATGGTATTATTATATATAAAAACCACCATTAGATATAACTTTTATAGGGTTTAATGGAAAATATTGGTCTTGTAGACCAATTTCTTGACCTTATATCACAGTCTTGTCTGAAATAGACATGTCATTTTACGAGAAAATTTTAAACCATATTCAATGACCACAAAAACTTATTAAAAGCATGAAAATTAATTAAAATTAATAAATAAACTCTTCATGTAATTTTTTTCATCAATATAATATGCTCAAACCCTCAAATCAATATTCTCATCTATGCTTGCATTTTGCACTATTTGCACCATTATGTCTATCTATGACTGGCTAACTTGGATGGAAAAATTATAAATTTTTAAGGATATAATATATCCATAAATAATAATGGAAATGAAAAATGAATCTCTATATTCTTCTCTCATCCATTTTATTTTATTGACCAATACAACTTTTGAGAGCTATAACAATTTCTTGATAAATAAGCCTATATTTATGCATTTCCTCTCTCATCTGACTAACCACCACCACCTGCAGGTATATGGGATAGTTAAATAAATGATAAAATATATTTTATAGTAATTTTAATTTAATATGAGATGATTTTTACAATATATTTCACATTAGATCCTTATTAGGGGTTTATGGATGTTTAACAATTGTTTGCGTGTCAATGATTGTTCATAAAGGACTACCCCTTGAATCCAAAACCAATGCTTAAATATCTTATATAAGACCATTCCAAATATCTAATTAATATATAAAGTTCCAATATAGATATTAAATGTATAAAATAATGTCTAAAAGTGCTTCTCAAGTCTTGAGATCTCATTCTATGAACTCGAGAAGGCCTAAAACACTAAATCATGAAATTTCCTTCAAACCATGACCTCAAACCTTATGAAAATGACTAAAAAAAATCATCTCACCTATGTACATGCTCACATATGCATAATTTCCTTGAAATATAATCTTTAAACCTCATTAGGCCAGATAGGGTCTAAGAGAGGTCTAGGTGTAGGCTCAATCTGAAGGTCTTACCATTATAGGCTCACGTTGTAACATTCATGAGTGATTTAATGCCTCACATAAATTATAAAATAGTGTTATACAACATTTACTTTCCTATGTTCATTAATTTTAATTTACACACCTCTTCATGTCATGACTAGGCTTCTTATGCATTTTGACATCAATGAGCTATAACTTCATGCAACCATAATACATTAGTTACCTTTAAATTATCTGTTGCCTTCAAATTCTCTTTCATCAAAACACTCTCTCAATTAACCTTATCACATCACACTACCAGAAAGTACTATTCATATTTGACATCAACCTTTAAAATATGCATCATTGACATCAATGATAATACTTTAACAATCTCCCCTTTTGTCATTGATGGTGACCACTCTCAAAAACTTCTCTCAACAAGAAAATTCTCTGTCATTTTTAAATTTCTCCCCCTTTGACATAAATGACAAATAGATTCCTATAAAGTATTGGATCACACTCCTTACAACCAAAACACTCAAGACACAGGATTATGATTTTATGAAGCACCATACAAATATGCTCCCTTATCTCTATGCATACTTTATTGGAACTAATCACTTAATATTAGAGATAATAAACCACTTGATTAGCTCCCCCTAAGCACTTAACTTCATTAATGGTTTATAGGGGTAGGAAATACACCCAATTCCTATCTTAGATGTTCAAATATTGCCTTTTAAACTGGCTTGGTCAAAATGTCTACAATCTGATCCTTTGTAGAAACATATTCAAGTTTAACACTTTGTTCACTTAAATACTCTCTCAATAAATTATACTTGATAGGAATGTGCTTAGTTATTGAGTGCATTATAATATTATTTGAAATAATTATGGCACTTGTATTATGACAATAGATAGGGCTAGGATTATCATACTCAACCTTATAGTCTTTTAAGGTTTATCTCATCCATAAGACCTAATTGTAACATGAAGCTAATACAATGTATTCAACTTTGTTGGAGGGTTTTCAGAGATGTCATGGAGGTTTCTAGGTTAGTGGATGAAGTGTCTTGATAGTTTATGTGTTAATGACAAAGTGTGTAGTATGCTTCTCTTAGTATGATTGAAGTAGGCTTGGCTGATCTTGAGTTGTGTCATGATTAGGGATTGGTCTAAAGTATTGAGCATGTGTGAGGGATCCTATCAAAGGTCAAGTATGATTACAGAGCTTGTGAAAGCTCATGATATTCATTTGGTTTTTCATTATGTTCATCTGAGCATAGTTGGTTTTGTGATAGAAAAATTTGAGTAGACATATTGATGAAATTATATTGCATACATGTAAAGGTTATAAGAGAATATTTATATATGGATGGATTTACCTATGTGAGGAGATAATATAGTTTAAATTTTAGGTCATGAGGTTGATTATAACTAAATATATGTAGGTATAAATTTTTCCTCTCATACATAAGTTCACTAAGTTTCTATACTTAGACCATCACTACACGTCATGCAAATATGAATGAACCAATAAGTTTGTTCATTTAATGTAGGTACTTAAAAATATAATTGAGGTTACAGGTTTTCATGGAGATGTTTTATATAGTGCCAATAAGGCACCTTGAAGATTTTAACTCTTGAAATGTTTTATATCTCAAGTTATTAAGCTTCAAAGTTTCTCTAGTAGACTATAATGGGCCAAAGATTGTCAAGTTTAATCATGTTGAAGTCTAAGGTCATTGGTCTATAAAATCCAATAGTAAGAACTTAATCATAAATATTGAGATCAATGGTGCATATGAATTCAACATGTAAAATTTTTCATGCACTAGTGACAAGTGTCACAAGCTCACTAATCTAATATAAGATCAATGGTGAGAAATGGTCATAATTATGAGAATAAATGGTTTAGGACAAGTCAAAGAGTCAACAAAGCATGTGGAACTACCAAGTGGAACAAGTTATTAGATTGATAATAATGTGTTTAGAAGGAACATGAGGGTACCAAGTGTTGTAATCATGGAATTTATGATTAATATCTAATAATAAGCATTAAGATATAAAGACCTAGCTGATCTAAGGAGATTGATAGGGACATTTGTTCCAAATTATTAAGAAGGAGCAAGATGATGTCAAGTGCTTGATGTTTAGTAGTGGTCAAAGTTAAATACCAAGATAATTTTGAGAAAGCTTGATGATGCATATTTATTAAATCAATGAGAGGGAATGATATGATGACAAAGTTCTCAAAGTTTAATAGTTGCTCAGTGATAGTTGGAATTCAAATATTTGAATTTGTGAGGGAAGGCCAGTATGTAGTTTTTGTGCTATAACTTTTGATATATGTAGAATTTGACCATGGTGTAAAAATCAAAGTTATAGAGGACTTCATGTTGAATCAAGAAAACCTAGTTATAAGGTCTAAGTTTTTGTACATTAAAACATATGGAGATAAAATTTTTAATATGTATGTGTTCATGCTCTACAAGTAACCCGACAAGGGTAATTGAGTTGTTCTTGATGGTATTTTGACATTTTAAGATGAACTAAGTGTTGGAGTGTGTTTTATGTAACACAAATAATTTTACCATAAGGAAATGGGGACTCAATTTTATTATAATATGGTCTTGAATTTGAAGCCCCTCTTCTATATGTTTAAGTAAAGTTATAGGAAAAGACCAATTATTGGCTTTCATACTTTTGTAAAATGACATTGGTATATTATGTTTTTATCAAATAATACTTGAATTATTTTGAGGATTATGAAATTTGTAATTTCAAAATTATGTTTTTAAACTTATCCTATTGGTATTTTTTATGTTTTTTTATGTGCATGAATTTTTATGGGCTCTTTGGTCATAGACTCATCTTTGTCGAAGAAATTGTTACAGACATTTTGTCCAAAACAATTCCTTCGATGGAATTAGTTTGAATGATTTTTTTCATAGGTATTTTACATGATGAAATATACTTACTCTTCATCCTTTTGAGATTACCCTTTATAATTTATGAAGTATATCCTTTGGGACTTTTTTCATGGATGAATGCCCTATGAAGTAGACCCTTCAGATTGTTACTAGGTAGAAAGTACCCTTTGGAATTTTGAAATTACCCTTTAAAACTTTGTCTTAGGCCCTTTAGCCCCTAAACACCTACACTTTAGGACTTATATCTCATGCCTTTACCTTTTGAACCATTCCTTTAGACATTTTGTTTGAGACATTTTCCCTGATACAATTGAATTCCTTCAAACATTTTATCTGATAGACTTTGCCCTTCACACATGCCCTTCAGACTTTCTGAACCTACCCTTCAAGCTTTATGTAACCTACCTTCAGGATAATCATCATGGGATTTTTTGCTTGATATAAATCTTTTAGGAATTTTTAAATTACCCTTTACCTTGCAACTTTCCCTTTGAGAATTTTATGTCAGGTCTTTTCCCATCAAAATGTACCCTATGAAGTAGACCTTTCAGGCATTTTCACAACAAAGTATACCCTTCAACCTTTTTGAATTTACCTTTTGACCTAAAATCCTATCCTTCAATAATTTTTACCTAGGCCAATTCCTTTAGACTTTATGTCTTAGACATTTTTTCCAATGTAAAAATCCCAAAACAATTCCTCCAAGGGCACATGCCCTTTGAAATTTCTGAACCAACCCTTTAGACACTTTAAAAAAGACCCTTCAAGCTTTTTGAAGTGGCCACTTACCCCTTGGGACTTCATCCTGGGCCCTTTTCCCTCTGAGACTTACCCTTTAAGACTCTTGTCTTGATCCTTTTACCCTTTCACCAGTTTCTTTGGACATTTTATCTAAAACATCACGCCCTTTAGCCTTTTTGAGACCATCACTTCAAGCATTCCTTTAGACATTTTATCTAAGAGAATTGAGTCTTTTTGAGAATTATTGCAGGCATTTTGTTTGAAATAATTCCCTTGATTGAATTCCCTTAGACTTTGTATCTCAAACATTTTTTTTTGACAAAATTAAGGTCCCACATAGAAATATCAAAATAATTCCCCTACTATAATTACCCCGTGACCAATATAATACTACCAAGTTGCACCCTTGCTTAGATAAAATTTTCATTATGTATTAAACATGATTTAAGATTTTAGCCAAGGGTCCTAGTCATATTTTTATATTCTTAGCCCAATTCCAAATCATATTTTACTAATACTAAGACCTTAGGCTAGAATATTCATGCAGGGTCCTTTATACATATTTCACAAATTAATATGCTTAGTTATTTTTTGCTTATGTTTGTAGGAACAAGGAGTCTCAAAGAAATGATAGTGTCCAATTTATGAGATTAAATTTTGTAGTCATGTGGACATCATTTGACGGTCATCAGGATGTCATTTGATAGTCATGCAAACATCAAATTTAACCTTAATAATAGATAATTTATATAGTTAAATGTGATAATCATGAAAACACCATTGATGGTCATGAGGATTTTAGTTGACAATCATGTGAATTTCAAATTTAACCTCATAAATTACCCATTTGGATTCAAATGTTAAGTGGACTCAATATATTGATGGTTCACATTAATTTATATAGTTAATCCAATTGTACAAGATCAATAGATAATTTTCAAAAATCTTAGATTAAACATAGAGTTACCAAGTGACATACCCACATGATTAAAGGATAATTTAAAAGGTCTAAGCCAAGAACCTATGATGTGTGTCTACTTGGTCCCATTTGATCAAAAGATGTGAGAGCAAGTTGAAATGCCAAAACTCCATGAGAGTGATAATTATGAACATCATGGGATCTTATTACATAGATCTAATGACCCACGGGAAGAATTAGGGAACCTAGTACATAGAGCTTATGATCCTTGATCAACCAAAAAGTGGCACATATATGAAGCAAAGCAAAATAGGGAGTGACAAGTGTCATGCATAAATGAGTCAATGAGACAAAAGCATTAAAATATAACAAACCATGTTAATTCAATAATAATTAGATCAATAGAGAGAGATCAACATGGAATTTTCAAAGATCTTGAACTCAATTAGATGTTGACATGTGTCACATTTTGAAAGCTAGCAGGGCATTATGGATAAAATATATAGATCTTTGGATACTTGAGCTATATTTATCAATAGACATCATGTCTCATAGCTAATATAGAGTATTAACATCTATGTATTGATCTAAATGATTGATATAAAAGTGAAGATCTAGATTCTATAAAAATACATGAGTCAGCATACAATGCATAATTATGATTAGTCATGGCTAATAGTAGTGCCACTAGTTCTAAAGCATTGGTAAAGTGATTTTGGTCCTTCATACATATTTTAGAGTTCCATTTGAAGGTGGATAATCTAAAATATCAATAGTTTGTTCTCACAACTTATAAAAGGAGGCATTTATAGTTTTGGTAACTAACACATTCCAAAGTATGGATATAGTTTAAAATATAATTGTAAAAAATTGACTCTCTATTTATACACATGCACATGTTGCATAAATTTGGTGAATGCTAATTTAAATTGATAACTATAATTAGACTCTTATGTGGTTTCAGACCATAGTTAGAACTCATGTTCTGAATGTCACATGTAATGACCTTTCATGAACTTTAAGGATGAGGCTGCCCCTTGCTAGAGTCTATATAAAAAAATATAATCTAACTTGGATTTTGGTGAGATAATTTTGAATAAAAGAGTAGCATTAGTTTTGATCATCAATGAATGTGTTTATGTATTTTCTTTCCAATTTCTATGTAATTAGTTATTACTTTTGTTGGTTGTATTTTTAAATAATCTTTAGTATGTGATAGCTATGAATGGATTCTTGATTATTTTGATTGATATAATACTATGTAGATGTGAAATATATATTAAAATATTGGTTAATAAATTCAAGTTCAAGTTGATTCATAATTCTAATTATGCATGAGTGCTTTCTTAGATGTAGTTTTCTATGTGTGTGCAACAACTAGCTCAAATAATTCACTAGCCTAGGCCATAATCTCCTGATTAAGGGTGTCAAATAGATGACTTATAAGGATCAAAATTTATTTTAGGCTTGTGAATTTCATACATCTTTATCTCCTTATAATTCTTAGCCATATTTGACTATGTGTGTGTAATTGTTGCTAGCAATAGGCATAGTTTCTGGGAGCACTTATCCTTTTTGAAACCAGCCAAGGGAGTAGTTCTTAAAAACCACAAAATATTTATTTTCTACCTTAAATTTTCCTCCATTTTTTAATTTATTTTGATATCTACTCACTATATATTAGTAACCATTTGCCCATCTAATCACATAGAGAATAACCACCCTTATTAAAATCCACACTTCCATCCAAAAACATTATCACCAACCTACATGCTCTACTTGCTATTCCATAAATAGGTTATAATAGACCACATATGTGAAACTCATTCCCTGGAGTGGAGTTGACCTCCATTGAGATCATAAAACATTAGAGGATACTTAGTTAAGGCTATGGTATGCATAAAACCCACATCAATATGTCTAAATTAGCACTAGAAGGAGGGAAGCACCCCTGATAGTAGTAGTTATCCTTTACATAGAGTTATAATAGAGTTACCCAGGAGAGTAACCAAATCTAATTCCTAGGATAGTTTATTAGTCTCACCCTTTTCAAATAATAGGATACCTATAACTATGCCAATAATCTCAGTCCAACATAATCCACCTCCTCTAGTAGGGAACCCCTTACTTATAAGAAACCCTTTCCTAGTAATCAACCAATGGATCAACAACAACCTTGGTTAGATAGGTCTAATATTTCCCCCCTAGGAGAGTGCATGATTTGCCTTGTAATCTTGAAAAGTATTTGTCATCCTTTTGTCCTTTAGGAATAAGGACAATAGAGAAACATATCAAATCAGTTAAAGATGATTTAAGACTAATGAATTTCATAGATGAGGATGTTGTATGAATATTATTCCCTTTTTCTTAAATGGATGATGCTTATGATTGGTATTTAAATCTAATAGAAAATTCCATCACTTCTTGGGATGAATGTCAAGCAACTTTTCTAGCATAATTTGGATAGGTCACCCATCTTGGTTTGTTATACTATCACTTCCATAACATGAAGAGGGAACCTAATGATCCCATCCAAGATTTCAATGCAAGATGGTGGAAGATGTACAACTATTTGAACCCAAGGTATAAACCAAAGGTGGTATTAACATTGGAAATGTACAAGAACACATTAGACCCTATTATTGACATGTTCTTGAGAAGATAAATTAAATATAACACTTTGGCATTTACATTTGAAGAAGATATCACCATATATAGGTAGCTCAATCCTTAGACACTTAGAGTGCCTAATGTCAAAAATGGTTTTCCAACACTAAATCTAGTTCCACATGTAAGGAATAATACCCTAGCATTTAATCAAAACTAGTTATATACACCACCTCCATTGATGTAGACAACATAGACAAATTTCATCTACTTGAACAATCATGTGATGGGAAATGGTTATCAGTAGAACCGACAATATTTTGAACTTCCCACTTCCATTTTACAAGGTATGGATTCCATAAAGGCAGAACTAGATTCTATTTAGAAGATGGTTCAAAAGTTGAGAAATAATTTATTGAATATATAAAGGAAGATGGATAATGTAAATGGCCCAAATGGAAGTCAGAATACTAAATTCCATAGATACAATAGACTATTTAACATGATTGAATAACCTAAAAATCCTCTATAAATCCACATAGCAAATATGGCTCTTCATAATTGGTGTAGAATTCATAATACTTCTTATCATGGTGAGCTCAACTATGCTAAATTTTGTAAAACATTCAATATATTTAAAAGAGATGTGGTTAGAGAAGATAAGGTGAAAAATCCACCTAAGCATCATTTGGATCCTAGAGCTTCAATCATTGGTATGTTATTTGAAACTCATGAGTTTCCCTTCCCAAGCAAGGATGATAATGAGCCAAAAAATAATATGGATGAAGTTCATGCTTTCCAATAGTTCCAAAGAGGCACATATAAGAAAATGGGTAAGCAACCACTCAAAACATCGACTCTTAAAAATACCATGATAATTCCTTCTAATCCTAAAGGAAATAATAATCCACCCCCTCCAAAGGGGACTGATCAATATTAGAGCAATGAAGAACCAAGTAAAGGAGGATACAACATTATTGAGGATATGAAGAAAATCAAGGTAAATATAACTCTTCATGAGTTAGCACAAATCACTAAATAGAAGGAATTTATATTGAAGTCCATTATAGGTAGGTCGTTATGCAAAAAATTAAAGAATATAGATTATTTAGATAAAGTGAAAGTTGTTGATGCTAATGTCATCTACAAAAATAAGTTATAATTTCTACCCATTCTAATTACTATCCAAATATTTGATAAGAACATTCATAATTATTTAGTTGATTCTAGAGCATCTGAAACTGTCATGCCTACATCCATATGTCAAAATCTTAGTTTGATGGTAAGCCCTTCAAAGAGGATAGTTTCATAATTGGACAAGATAGTGGTCCTAGTAGTTGGATAATTAAACAATGCACATATTCAAGTAACATCTAAGCCAAAAGTCCAAATGACCATTGATATTCTAGTTTTAGATATAACTAAAGGCTACAATCTACTATTGAATAGGGATTGGTCCAAAATACTCAACATATATTTCTCTCTAGGCTTCTCTCATAAATGGCTACTATGGAAAGGAGTTACAAATCAAATTAGAATCAAAAGAGAGCCAAGAATGAAGTATCACATTGTGAAGTACAATGTCAAGAATGAAGAGGTAAATTATGAGTCTCCTAGCCTTACTATTTATACTTTTAATGCTCAAAATCAAGTATAAAAGCTAGAACCTAAAGGTTCCAATTAGCTATGGACTCTACACTATGATGGTTCTAGATCTAAGCAAGGATAAGGTGTGGGAATTTAGATAATCAATACATAAGGTAAAAAATTATTGGTAGCATCCATGTTATAATTTCCATGTATCAACAACAGAGCTGAGTATGAAGCTATAATTCTAGGATTGCAGTTTGTACTTAAGAATAATATGAAGCAAATATTAGTATTCAATAACTCAGAGTTAGTGGTTAACCAAATTAAAAATAAATACCAATTCAAGTTATCTTATTTGAAGATATATAAGCGCAATAATTAAGATAGCCAAAATTCAATGAATCAAAATTTAGAAAGGAAAATTTAAGAGATGAACATTGCCTATGTTATGTGGGTATCGGCCTCAGATGCACCCCAGAAGAGAGGCAACAAGTGAAGGAATTAATTTATTGATATAGGGATGGCATTTCTTGGATATATGAAGATCTAAAAATTTATGACCCGTAGATCATCACTCACATGATTCCCTTGAGGCCAGATCATAAATCATTCAGATAAAGGTAAAGACTAGTCAATCCTATTTTGGAGCCTCTCATTCAGAGAGAAGTAGAGAATTTTTTAAATGCAAAAATCATCTTCCTAGTATAAAATTTTACTAAGGTAGCCAATTTGGTCCTATTAATAAATAAGAATGGTGAGATAAGATTATGTGTGGACTTCAAAAATATAAACAAGGCTTCTAAAAAAGATAATTATCCCCTACCTTCTCTAGATGAGGTGATACAAATAGTAAGTGGTTTTGAAATGATGTCCTTCCTAGATGAATTTTTAGGATACAATCAAGTACTATTAAAACATGAGGATATAATGAAGGCAACATTCACTATGAAGTGGGAAATTATGCATATAAGAGGATGTCATTTGGCCTAATAGATGTAGGAGCTACCTTTTAATGTGCCATGGATCATGATTTGAAAGGGTTAATAGGAAAATGCATAGTCATCTATATAGATGATCTTATATTATGTTAAAAGAATCAAAAAGACCACATAACTCACCTATGGTTCATATTTGAGAGATGTAAAAGGTTCGGTATTTCATTAAACCCAAATAAGAGCATATTCAGAGTGAATGAAGGCAAGATTTTTGGGAGCATAATCACCAAGGATGGGATCACCATTGATCTAGATAGAATTCAAGAAATTTCAAAAAATTAGCCACTAACTAGTAAGGAGTTAAAGTCATTCTTTAGAAAGATTAACTTCATAGATAAGTTCATCTCAAGATTTACAGAGATCATCAAACCCCTAAACACCATGCTCAATCAAGATGCCAAAATAGAGTATACAAATAAAGTCCAAAAGTCCTTCTAGGGCATTAAATATGTAATATCACATGCTCTAGTATTGATTAGTCCAGATTTTAATAAATATTTCTACCTATAATCATTTTCTTTAGATCATACGATTACTATTGTCATCAAAAAGAAGAAGGAAGAGACTAATAATATAATCATTTTCATGAGCACAAAATTGAAAGATGCATAGCTTAAGTATTCTATGATTGACAAACTAATTTTTACCCTTGTCAAAGTAGTGAAAATGTTTTAGCACTACATCTTGAGGAATAAAGTCATTGCCATTGAACCTAATCCTATGATGAAACTCACCCTATCATAGAATGATCTAAAAGAATGATGAGGCAAACATATGACCAAGCTACAATAATTTTATATAGAGATAAAGCCTACAAATATTGTTTGAGGGCAAGGCATTGTTCAATTTATGACTGAACTAGATCCACACATCATAGTTTAAGAGGTATGTGAAGCTCAAGTATCTAAAGGAGAATGGTATAATGATATATTATAATATTTAATTAAAGGAACTTGTTCCATAGAGATCAATAGAGATATAAAAATAGCTTTAAGGCTTAAATCTTATCATTATATGATTAAGAAGGGAGTCCTCTATAGAATGAATTATGAAGGTATTTACCTCAGGTTTGTATCTATAGACAAAGATAAATAAATATTTTATAACTTACATCAAAATATAAGTAATGGTCATCCTTATGGGAATAACACAACCCATAAGATCTTAAGAATGGGATACTACTGGCCAACAATTTTCAAATATTCTCACACTCATGTGAGAACATGCCATGAATGTCAAGTTATATCCAAGAGAGAATTACATGTAATAATTCCTTTACAATTAGTTATTGAAATATGGCCATTTTCCCAATGGGGTTTAGAATTCACTAGTGTCATCAACCCAAATTCCTTAGTAAGCCATAAGTTTCTACTTACTGCTATAGATTATTGCACTAGATGGATCAAAGTCATAGCCACAAAGAATTATAGAGCATAATATGTGATTTGCTTCTTGGAGGAACACATAAAAATTAGATTTAGAATGCCCATTTATTTAGTTCATGACGATGGACTAAATTTCATATCAACATAATTTACTCAATGGGCACACGATGACCAAATCATCAGGTCAACTTTTAACCATTACCCTCAGGGAAATGGACTGGTAGAATCAATGAATAAGAATCTAATTGATGAAATTAAGAAATTAGTAGGGGACAAGCCTAGGGTATAGAACAATTTATTAAAGTATGTTCTTTGGGTAGATTAGACTAGACACAAGCAAACCCTCAAAGATTCACCTTACCTATTGGTGTATGGACACAAGCCTGTATTCTCAATTATGTTGAAGCTACCCACTTATAAATTTATGTAAGACTACATGGAACTAAGTGATAAAGTAGAATCAAGGTTACAAGACAAAATTGAAATAGAAGATTCAATTATTGAGGCCTTATAGACATTCAACAAACACTAAGATGTGGTCAAGAGGTGGATTGGTAAGAGAAAAAAGATCAAAGCATTTAGTATTTTTGATCTAGTGCTAGTTTGGGATAAATCCCATGAGAAGAAATGATAAGATGACAAGTTTGACCCACTATGGATTGGACCATACTAAATTTTAGATATCATGGGAACTAAGTTATTTTGTTTGAAAGACCTTCAAGTCAATGAACTTACATATCTAGTCAATGGATAGTTCTTAAAGCACTACTTTAGGGTTATACCAATACTGATGTTACTAAGTAATGAGGGATAGATGAATGTAGCTATAGGATTAGATTAGATTTCCAACTTTTTTATAATAGTTCCTTGCTTTCATAGATTATATTTATTACATTCATAGACTAATTTCTTGATTTCTAAATTAGTATTTCTTGCTTTAAGTATTTTTATTTCATAGATTATATTTTATGTTTTCTAGATTAGATTTTAGTGATTTCTTAGATTAGTTGTTTTTTGCTTTCTCTGATGATCAAAATTGTGTTTGCTCTAACTATAACCAAGTTAAAATCAAAACCAACTTAGTTTATGACTTGTATAAAAGGGGAAAATTAAAATCTTGAATTCTTCTGGGACTAGTTTACAAATTAGGTGTATTTCTATGTTTTTGAGTCTTTAGGATGAAGGTAGGTAATCATGGATTATTCTGAATGGTGTCACAATTGAATAATTTTACCAAGAACGTGGAAATTTCTCTCAAAGTGCTTTATACAAATTTTTTAAGTTTTTTTGTTTTAATGGATCAAACGCACTTATCACATTAAATATATGTTGGAAGTGATAATTCTTGATATAGGTGTAACTGGTAGGGATGTTCTAGTAATGATTTGTTTTATAATTATACCATATCACTAGGGTTCCATCTCTTCTCTTTTCCATTCAAGAACAAAATAAGAGAGAAAGAAAGAAAATAATAAATAACCAATGGATTCAAAAGAGAAAAAAAAAATCTTAGGAAAACCAAAAGTTTCACATGCTGAAATAAGGTCAATATACCATGCATCATGATCAAAAGAAAATAATAGAATGAGAAGAGGAGCCCAAGATAACTATGTAAGGGATATGGATGCTTGGATGGTAGTAGAGCAATGCTTGAGCTTCCCTTATTTTTTATTTTTAATAGATACTGAAACAAAACCTACAATCCCATCAAAACCTTTGAAAAAATAATCACGATAGGGGTTAAATAAAATACATGTTGGACACATACATATCTAAGAAAATTATAATGCAAGTACATTTTTTAAATCTACTTAGGATCTTCTTTCATATTTTTGATTTAAGTCTTATTTTGTGGCACACTTCAAAACTTATTTAGAATTATAAACTAGAGTTTTGGGTTTTTGAATACTCAAGAGTATTCCCCCTTTAAGTTGCCATTTTTTGTACCTAACATACTCCCTTTTCTAATAAAGAAACAGTGAACCACTTTTTTTATTCTATGGTCTTGAATTTAAACCCCCTCTTCTATATGTTTATGCAAAATTTTGAGAAAATATTAATTATTGGCCTTCATACTTTATCAAAATGGCATTGGTATATTATGTTTTTATTGACTAACACTTGAATTCTTTGGAAGCCTATGTAATTTGTCTTTTTAGACTTATGGTTTCAAACTTATCCTATTGGTCTTTGTTAGGATTTTTATTAGGCATGAGTTTTTTTGGGATCTTTGGCCATAGAATTATCTCTATCAAATAAATTATTTTAGACATTTTGTCTAAAACAATTCCTCTGATGGAAATGGTCTGCAAGGTTTTGCCATAGGTATTGTGCTCAATGAAATAGATTTACCCTTCATCATTTTGACATTAACCTTTGGCCTTTATGAAGTAGATCATTTAGGAAATTTTTAATGGATGAATACCCTAAAAATTAGACCATTTATATTGTTTCTAGGTAAAAAGTACCCTTTTAAAATTTGAAATTGCCCTTTAGAGCTTTATCCTAGGCCCTTCGGCCCCTCCTCACCTACCCTTCGGGACATTTATCCTATGCTTTTGCATTTAGAATAATTCCTTCAGACATTTTATTTGGGACATTTTCCTTGAGCCAATTGAATTCATTTAGACATTCTATTTGAGAGACTTTTCCCTTCACACATGCCCTTTGAATTTTTTGAACCTACCCTTTGGGCTTTGTGTAACTTACCCTTTAAGATAATTGTCATGGGCATGTTTTATTGATATAATTCCTTTATCACTTTTGAAATAACCCTTTACCATACAACATACCCTTCAAGACTTTTTTCTTAGGCCCTTTCCCATTGAAGTGTACCCTAAAAAGTAGACCCTTCAAGTATTTTCACCATGAAGTAGACCCTTCAACATTTTTTCATTGACCTTTTTTCCTATGAGCCTATCCTTTGAGACTTTTTTTGTAGGCTAATTCCTTTGGAATTTGTGTCTCAAACATTTTTTTTAATGCTAAAAGATTGAAAAAATTCCCCTAAGGGCATATGCCCTTAATTGTTTTTGAATCAACCCTTTAGACATTTTTAAAAGGACCCTTCGAGCTTTTTGAAGTTGCCACTTACCCTCAGGGACTTTGTCCTAGGCCCTTTTACCTTTGAGACTTACTCTTCAAGAATTTTTTCTTAGGCCCTTTTCCCTTCCACCAATTCCTTTAGATATTTCATCCAAAACATCATGACCTTCTACCCTTTTGAGACCATCATCTCAAGCATTCCTTTAGATATTTTATCTGAGATAATTGAGTCTTCAAGAGAATTATTATATATATTTTGTCTAAAATAATTCCCACAATGGATTTCATTTGGAATTTTTGTCCCAAACATTTTGTCTAATGAAACTAAGGTCCCACATAAAAAATCTTGAAATAATTCTCCTACAATAATTACCCTAAAACCAAAATACCATACTGCCAAGTGGCACCCTTGCTTAGAGAACATTTTCATTATGTCTTGAGCATGATTTATCATTTTAGCCAAGGGTCCTAGTCATATTTTTATATTCTTAACCTAGGTCTAAATCATATTTTACTAATACTAAGACCTTAGGCTAGAATATTCATGCAGGGTCTTTTATACATATTTACCAAAGTAATATGATAAGGAATTTTGTGCTTATGTTTTAAAGAAAAAAGGAGTCGCAAGGAAATGGCATGTGTCTAATTTATGAGATTAAATTTGAAAGCCATGTAGACATCATTTGATGGTCATGAGGATGTCATTTCATGGTTGTGTGAATGTTAAATTTAACCTCAGAAATAACTAATTTATAGAATTAAATTTGATAGTCACATAGATGTCATTAATGGTCTCAAGGATGTCATTTTATGGTCTCACAAACATCAAATTTAACCTCATAAATTACCTAGTTGGATTCAAATGTTAAGTGGACCTAGTAGATAAATAGTTCACATTGATCCATATAGTTAATCCAATGGTATGAGATCGATGAATTTTTTTCAAAGGTCCCAGATTAAACATAGAGTTTCCAAGTGGCATACCCACATGATCAAAGTACAATTCAAAAGGTCTAAGCCAAGATCCTATGGTATGCATCTGATCAGGCCCATTTGATTGAACAATGTGAGAATTAGTTAAAATGTCAAATCTCCACAAGAATGACAAGTGTCACCATCACAGGATCCTAGTACATAGATCTAACGACCCACAAGAAGAAGCATGGATCCTAGTACATAGATCTCAAGATCCTTGAGTAGCGATCAAGTGGCACACATATGAGGCATAGAAAAATAGGGAGTGACAAGTGTCAAGCATATGGGAATCAATGAGTCAAAATCACTAAAATCCATTGAACCACATTAACTCAAGAATAGGTAGATCAATGATACAAGATCAACATGGACATTTCAAATATCTTGGACTCAATTATGTGTTAACACATGTCACATTTATAAAGATAGAAAGGCATTATGGATAGAATACATAGATTTTTGGACACTTGAACTATATTTATCAATAGACATTGGGTCTCATAATTAAGATAGAGTATAAACACACATGTCTTGATCTAAAAAATATATAAAAGTGAATATATAGATTTTATAAAAATCATAGGTGAGCATGCAATACATAGTTCAGACTTGTCATAGCTAATAGTAGTGCCACTAGTTTTAAAGCATTGGTAAAGTGATTTTTGTCCTTCATGCATATGTTAGAGTTTCATTTGAAGGTGGCTAATTTGAAATATCAATAGGGTTTTCTCACAACCTATAAAAGGAAGCATGTAAAATTTTGGTAAATGGTACATATTCTAAAGTTTTCATATAATTCAAACTATAATTATAAAAAATTGCCTTTATCTTTATACACATGCATATACTATATAGCTTTGGCAAATGCTAATTTAAAATGTTAACTATAACTAAATTCTTATATAATTTTATAGCATAGTTATAACTCATGTTTTTACTATCACATATAATGACCTTTCATGAATTTGGAAGATGAGGTGACCCCTTACCCAAATCTATATAAATAATTGTAATCCAATTTGGATTTTGGTGAGAGAAATATAGGAGCACCATCAGTTTTAATCATCAACAAATGTGTTTGTGTATTTTCTTTCCAATTGATATGTATTTACTTTTTACTTTCATTGGTTGTACGTTTTAATAATATTTAATGTGAAATATCTATGAATGGATTTTGATTATTTTTATTGATATACTATTCTATAGATGTGCATTCTTGGATGTAGTTTTTTGTGTGTGCATAATAGCTACTTCAAATAGTTCACTAGCCTAAGCCATAATCTCCTAATTAAGGGTGTGCAAAAACTACCCTAGATGGAGCATATTTTGTCTAAGGCTTGTTAATTTCTTACATATTTATCTCCTTAGACTTCTTATCCATGTTTGAATATGCGTGTGTAATTATTTCTAGCAATAAGCATAGGTTCTGAGAACATTTGTCCTTTTAGAAACCAACCAAGGGAGTAGTTCCTAAAAACCATAAAATATTTCTTTTTTTTCCTTACCTTTCCCTCCCTTTTTGAGTTTGTTTTGTGACCTACCCACTCTATATTAACAACTATCTACCCATTCAACTCACATAAATATTCACTACCCTTACTAGGAACCACATCTCAATCCAAAAACCTTGTCAATAACCTATATGCCCTACCCACTATTCCATCAATAGGTTGTAACATACCACATACCTATAACTTGTGCCCTAGAGAAGAATTTACCTCCATTAAGATCCTAACACATTATAATATACCTTATTAAGGCTATGGTGTGAATAAAACCCACATCAATAAAGTGTGTTGTAAATTTTATAAGGATCATCTGTGTGGATTATAGAGGTTTGAACAATATAGAGTTTATATAATTAAAGGCTTAAAAGTTGATTTGTGTTCATTCTTAGTGATTGTGTGTACAAAATGTTGTTTGGGATAATTATGTTATAGTAGAAGGGTCTTATGATGGATACTATCATTTAAAATGGATCTATAGATCATGTGGTATGTGTTTATGTATTATTAAAGTGTTCTTCTATTCTAAGTTTGATTGGTGAAGTGTTAAATGGATCAGTAGGTCTCTATGAGACCTATAAGGGCTACTAAGGCCTAATTAAAAGGTGAAGCTACTTAAGTGTAACCCATAGTTTCTATGGACAACCTATGAGAGTGGTATTGATTTATGTTAGATGTCTTAAGGGTGAAGGAAAGTATTATGGACGAATAATAAGAAAATATTCATGAAGGCTTTATAAAAGGTGAAATCAATGGTGGTGATTTCTAAACTATTAAGAAATTGTCTCTAAGTGGAGGAAGAGTATAGAGTTGAGAGGTGAAGGAGAGTAAGGGTACCTAGTGGATGGATTATAGAAAAAAAGCAAGTTAGTGACTATGTGTATGACCTATAGGTCATATTTATGATTATATAAATGTTGATGTAGGTGTTATTCACATAATAGTCAATGAGGTAGCCTCTAACATTTTAGGATCTCAATGGAGGTAAACTCCACTCTAGGACACAAGTTGTAGCTATACAGTTGGAATAACCTATTGATGAAATAAATGGTAGGGAATTCAGGTTGTTGACAAGGGTTTTTGGATGGAGTTGTGATCTCCAAAGGGTAGTGAGTTGGATGGGTGGTTATTTATAGTCTAAAGTGGATATATCTCAAAAACTTCAAAAAATGAGGGAAGGGTAAGGCAAAAAAGAAGACTTTATGGTTTTTAGGAATCACCACTATGGCAAGTTTCTAAATGGATAAGTGCTTTCAAAACCTATGCATGTTTCAAGAAGCTATTACACATACACATTTAGACAAATTTTATAAGTCTAAGGAAATACTAATATAGGAAACTCACAAGCCTTATTCAAAGGTTTCCCCTTTTAGATTATCTATTGCACATCCTTAATCACAAGATTATGGCTCAAGCTAATGAAGTATCTGAGGCAATTTTTGCACACACAAAAAAGACTAAATAAAAAGAAATAGCTCATACACATTAAAAATTATGATCAATCAACTTAATTTCTAATAATTAATGTAATTTGTTAATCATTCAATAGATTTTGCACATCTAAGACTAGCATGTCAATCAAGACAAGAAAGAGTTCATCACAACTTTTGCATACTACTAATTATTGAATCATACAACCAAAAATATAATAATAATTATACATAAACTGGAGAGATAATACACAAACACATTTCTGACAATCAAAATTGATTCTAATCCTATATATTGAAAATTTTCCCACCACTCCAACTAGTGGATTACAATTGTTTAAATAGGCTTAGGAAATGGGTCACCTCATCCTTAAAGTTCATGAAAAGTCATTACATGGGATATTTATAACTTGATTTCTAATTGTGGTTAAAACCCTATAAGATTCTACTTACAGTTATTATTTTAAGTTAGCCTTTGAAAAAGCTATGCAACATGTGCATGTGTAGAAAGAAGGGTATTTTTACAATTCTAGCTTGAAGTGCATGAAAAATAAATATATACATGAAAATACCTTATACTATAGGTTTTGAAAATAACTTGGTAGATATTTTAACTTAGTAAATTTTAAATGGAATTTAGACACCTATGAAGAACAAGTATCCCTTTACAAACACCTCAAAACTAATGACATTGTTTAACTGTGACTAATCTTATCATAACTATGCATTGTAATTTGCCCCTATCTTTATAGAATAAAAAATTCATTTGAAAATATTTGTAGGATATTTATCTTATAATAATATGCTTTTTCAAATTAAACTTTGAGATGCCTAAGTAACCACAATCATCTCTTGTTCTATTTCTAGATCTTCCTTTTTATATTCACTAACTAGATTAAGTCTAAGACTCATGTATTCTTCATTGGTTTGTAATCCAATGTGTAGTTTTTCATGTAAAAATATCCATGTTTATATATCCATTTAATTAATACATGACCACATTTTCCTTTAGATTCATGTCCATACTTTGTGCTTTCTTGAAACGAGATCAAAATCAATTATTACCTCTGAGCTCATGAAAACATGCCATGTGGTAGCTTCTTATTAGATCCAAGACCTTTGAAAAGTATCATTGATCTTTCAATATTGGATTTTTTGTATGAATAAACATGGTTCATTGATATTGATATTATTTGAATCCAAATGGCTATCTACTATGGCTTAAAATTAGCATTTACACACCCATCATTTGATGCATGTGTGAGTGTCAATATTTGAACCACAATGGATAATTACCAAGATTTATTTTGATGTTTTCATGACCATAAATGATGTATATGTGACCATAAATGATGTATACATTATTCTCACCCTTTGAACACCAAATGGTTAACTATTGAGGTTAATCCTGATGTTTGGACACCCATAATTTGATGTCTACATGAATGTCTTTTGATGTTTGCATGATCTTAAATTTTGAACATAAATGGACAATTTATTAGCTTAAAATTGATGTCTACATTCCCATCTTATTCTATAAGTTAATCTTTTAAGGCTTAGATCTTGAGATATAAATCTAATCAAGACATGAATTTTGTAGAGTAAGATCTTGGCATTGAGAACATTGATTCCATGTGATATTTAGCCCCACAAGGATTTCTAAGAATAATTATAAAATACATAACCAAGATAACCCATTTGTTTTTTCATGACATCCTGGTGATGATTTGGCTCTTCATAGGTTATGTAAGTCATATTTTGATCCTTCAAATCTTTGAAACTATGCTCATCTATTCAATCTAAGTAAAATACCTTTATGTAGGCCAAAATTGTCAATGTTGATCTTGCACCATAGATCTTGGTGCTTGACCTTTGACTTAATGCAAGCTTGACCCTTCTCATTTACTCAAGACTCCCTATAAACACAAACATAAAATTATTTAGCATTAATAAACTTAGACTAAGGTCTTTCAAAAAATGAACTTAGAACATAAATCTAACCTAAGGTTTTATTTATGTTAATAAACATGGAAAAAATCCTTGGGATAAAGTACTTAGTTAAGTTTTTAAAATACAATAAAAATATCATGATGTGCTTCTTGGAAGCTCTACAGGGCTTAGATTTGGTGATTCATTAACCTTTGGGAAGGGATTATAGACCATGGGATCTTAGGCTTCCCCTTGAGATGGTGACACTTGTCACTCTCATGAGGCTTTTAAAAGGCCTTTATTTCCAATGTTGATTTTTCACCCTCAGATCTATGGTGTGCGAGTTAATGTGCATTGTAGATCTAGGTGTTTGAATTTTGATTCTTACTTTACCCACAAGCTTGACACCTATTATCTTTAGGTTGTTCCATTTTTGTGGGCATAAAATTGAAGTCATAAGTGTTTTGGAGAATGTAAAAGTCTTAGCATAAAGAGTGTAGACTAAGGTTTTTTGTCATGTTAAAAAGCATGATTAAATTTTAATATAAGTTTTTAAGCTAAGTTTAAAAAATAATAAAAGAGTCCCCTTGTTAATTTAGTCTTTGTGAACTACAAGATATAAAGGGTCTAGCATAAATATTTTAGACTAAGGCTATAATATAATAGAGTGTTCCCTAGTGATTTTGAACCTACCTAAATTTTTTAATCTATGTCAAAAGGACTTTAGGATAAATAAATTAGGATAAAGTTTTTAACATTATTTTAAAACATAGATTCAATTTAATCAATAAGATACTAAGGGTTAATCAAAATCAAAGAGTCAATTTAGCATTAAGATGTAAAAACCTAAGCAATGTTCAGACCAATGAGACCCCATTAAACCTAAATCATGGTAACATAAAAACCAAACATTAGCAGCCTTAGATGAAGACAAAAAAATTTGATGTGCTAATAGACCCATATAAATTAGATCAACACAATATATTCAATACCAGTTCTTGATCAAGTTGAACGTCCAAATTATAACATAAATTTGTAAAAATTCAATAAGGGTCCCTATTTTTAGAAATGGGGGTGTGTTGGGTACAATAGGTGGTGACTCACAGGAGGAATACTCTTGAGTATTCAAGAACCCATAAATTTAGCTAGCAATCCTTAAATCAATAATGAAGTGTGACACAAAAAAATACTTAAATCAGAAACATGAAATAGAATATTAAGTGGACTCACATGACATGTCTTCAAAATTTTTGGATATATTTGTTTCAAATGTGTAATTCATTTAATACTTTGTGTGATGAGTTTTTCAAAGGCTTGATGAAGTTGTAGGTTTAAATCTAGTTTCTCTTAAAATGCATTGAATCAAGGGAAGCTCCACATTTATCTACTACCAACCAGATGTCCATAGTCCTAATAGAGATACCTTAGGATCATTTTATTCTCTTTATATTATTTTATTTTAACCATGATGAATGGTACATTTACCTTATTTCACAATGTGAGCCTTTTGATTCTCTTTAGATAGTATTTTGCTCATTTGAACCCATTAGTTATTTTATTCTTTTATTTTTATTTTATTCTTAAATGAGAAGAGAAGAATTATAACCATAGTGATATAGCATAATTATAAAACAAATCATTACCAAAATGTCCCTTCTAGCTACACATATACCCAAAATTATCATCTCTAACAATTATTTAAAGTGATAACTGCATTTGATCTAATAGAACAAGAAAACTTTCTAAATTTGTATGAATCACTCTTAGAGAAACTTTCACATGCCTGGTAAAAGTATTCAATTGTTATAATATCAGAATGGTTCATTATTACATACCTCTATCTTGAAGACACAAAAACACAAAAATGTGCCCAATTTCTAAACTAGTCCCAAATTGCAAAATTTTAATTTTTCCCTTTTCCATAGGTCATAAGCTCAATTGGTTGGGATTTTTAGCTTGGTTATAGTTAGACAAAACAAAATTTAGATTGTTATAAAAAGTAACTAAACTAATAAAGTAGGAAATATAATCTAATAAAGAAGGAATTCTAATCTAAGAAAGCAGGAAACTAATCTAAGAAAGTAGGAAACTAATTTAAGAAAGTAGGAAATCTAATCTTAGAAATCAAGAAACTAATATAATAAATTAGGAAGCCAATATAATAAATCAAGAAACTAATCTAATCCTACAAATACATTAATCTATCCCTTATTATTTAGTAACATCAAAAGATGGCACATCCCTAAAGTAGTGCTTTAAGAACTATTTGTTAACTGGATATGTAAGCTCATTGCCTTGTAGGTCCTTTAGATGAAATGTACTATTTTCCATGATCTTTGAAATTTGGTCTCGTCCAATCCATAGTGGGGAAAAATTATCATTTTGTACTTTATTCTCATGGGCTTTATCCCAAAGTAGCACTAAATCCAAAATCCTGAATGCTTTGAACCTCATTCTCTTATCAAACTACCTCTTGAATACATCCTAGTGTTTTCTAAATGTCCATAAGGCCTTAGTACTTGAATATTTCATTTCTATTATATCCAATAATCTTGATTCTATTTCATCACATGGTTCCATGTATTTCTACATAAATTGATCAGTGGGTAACTTTAGAATAATTGTGAACATAGACATGTGCCCATACACCAATATATAAGGTTATGCTTAAAGGGCTTGTTTATATCTTGTTCAGTCTACCAAAGAGCATACTTCAACAAGCTGTGTTAATCCTTGGGCTTGTCCCCTGCTAAATTCTTAATTACATCTATCAAATTATTGTTTATTGATTCTACCAGTTCATTTCCCTAAGGTTAATGGTGAGAAGTTGACCTGATAATAATATGGTTGTCATGTTCCCACTTAGTAAATTTTTTTGATATGAAATCTGGTCCATTATCACAAAATAAATAAATAGGTGTGCTAAATCTGGTTGTTATGTGGTCTTCCAAGAAATGAATCACATATTGTGCTCTATAATTATTTATGGCTATGGCTTTGATCCATCTAGTATAGTAGTCATTAGCAATAAGAAAAAACTTATGCACCATCAAGGAATTTGGATTGATGACACCAATGAAGTCTAAACCTCACTGGGTAAATGGCCTTCCTTCAACAACTAGTTTTAGGGGAATTACTATGTGTACTTCCCTTTTGGCTAAAGATTGGCATTTATGGCATGTCCTCACATGAGAGTGAGAATCCTTAAAAACTATTGGCCAATAGTAGTCCATTCTTAAGATCTTATGGCTTATGGTATTCCTAGAAGGATGACCATTACCTATTTTTTGATGCAAGTTTTCTAAAATTTATTTATCTTCCTTTGTAGATACACACATAAGGTAAATGCCTTCATAGATTTTATATAGAGGAGTCCCTTCTTGATCATGTAATGAGAATATTTGAGCCTCAAATCTCTTCTTCTCTCTCTGTTGAGCTTTGGGGAGCAAGTTATTATAAGTAAATAGTATATTACATCAATATATCACTCTCTTTTAGATACTTGAGCTTCACATACCTCTTCAATGGTGATACATGGATTTAGTTCAGTCATAAGATGAAAAATGCCTTGACCTTGAATGATATTTTTAGGATTGATCTCAATGTCAAATTCTTATAGCTTGGCCATCCATTTTCCTCAACATTCCCATACCTCATTCTATGATAGGGTGATCTTGACAGTGGGATTAGACATGATGGTAATGACTTTATTCCTCAAAATGTAATTTTAAAATATATTTAATATTTTGACAAGGTATAAAATCTATTTTTCAATCATAGAGTATCTGAGTTCTACATATTTCAAATTTGTGCTCATGAGCATAATTAGATGCTCAGTTTCATCCTTATTCTACATTATGAGTATGTTTTAAAGTGAATGAATACATGTATAAATATTTCATGAAATCTAGGATAATCAATACTAGAGCCTACAATATTGCATCTTTAATGTCCTGGAAGGACTTTCAGGCTTCAACCATCCATTCTATTTTGGCATCTTGCTTGAGCATGAATATTAGAGGCCTAATAGTTTGTACAAATCTTGAGATGAACATCCTTATGAATTTAATTTTTTTGAAGAATGATTTGAGATCCTTTCTATTTGGTGGTGCAATTATTGAAATTATTTAAATTTTATTTGGATCAATGGTGATCCCATCCTTGGTCATGATTTGTCCTAAGAGATTTCCTTCAGTGACTCCAAATATGGTCTTCTTTAGGTTTAATGAAACACCAAACCTTATACATCTCTCAAATATGGATTGGATGTGGCTTATATGACCATCCTTATAGTTTGAGAACACTGTAAGATCATCCATGCAAATGATTATACATTTTCCTCTCAATCCTTTGAATGCATGATCCATAGCACATTGAAAGGTTGCTCCCTTGTTTATTAGGCCAAATGACATCCTTTTATATGTGTAAGTTCCCCATTTTATGGTAAATTCTATCTTCATTCTATTTTTAGATTACACTAGTACATATTTATAGCCTAAAAATCCATCTAAAAAGGACATCATTTTAGAACCACTTACTATATTTATCACCTCATCTAGAGAAGGTAGGAGATAACTATCCTTTTCAATATCCTTATTTAGGTTCCTAAAATCCACACATAGTCTGATCTCACTATTATTATTTATTACTAGGACCAAATTGGCCATCTAGATAGAATGTCTCATTAGAAACATGATTTTTTTCACTTAACAACTTCTCTACTTCTATTTAGATGAGAGGCTCTAGAATAGGATTGATTATTCTCTACCTATATATAAATGGCTTATGATCTAGATTCAAGGGAATCATATGAGTAATGACCTATATGTCATATACTTTCAAGTACTCATACATCCAAGTAATGACATCTTTGTAGTGGATGGTTAAATCCTTTCATTCATTGTCTCTCTTTTAGGTTTTAGTTGAAACTGATATTAACATAGCATGGGCTATGCTCATCTCCCATATTTTATCTTTTGAACTCTGATTCATTGACCCTAGGCTACCTAAGCTACTGAACTTGAGGTCTATGTCAAATGACCTCTCCAAAGAAACCAACCCATCTGGGATATAATTTTTTTTTAATTGGAAAATACCTTCCTTGACTAATTCCTCTTGATAGAGGTGATTAATGTCCTTGTCATCAATGATTTGGGACTCTAATTCCCCTAAATTAGTTAGAAAATAAATAATTTGATGGTTATCATCAAAAACTTGAAAATTTTCTACATTGTCAAGAATAGAGGGACAAGGCACCAATTTAATGGAGAACCTTTTTATGTTAGATTTTTGAAGGGGCTCCATATCAATAGTGGCAATAGCTAGCAAATTGATAGCTTGATTTTATTCTCTAAGAAGGGATACTATATTTAAATCTTCAAAGCTTTCAATCAGTTCCCATGTTTAATGCTTTTACCTTTTCAAATAAGACAACTTACATTGATATCTATTTCCAAGTTGGTTAACTACCAAATCTAGGTCACCAAATACTATTACTTACTTTACATTGTTCTTAAGTGAAAATTGTGATCCTAGAATTAAAGCCTCATACTTAGATCTACTATTCATGCATAAAAATTGTAATCTATATGCTACCAAGAAATTTTTACCTTATGGATCAATCAGCTCGATTCCCATGCTTGATCATTGGTCAGATCTAACACCATCAAAGTGTAAAGTCTATAGATATTTATAACCCTTGGGTTATGGATTATATACTTGATTTTATGTAGTAAAAGTGTAAACACCAAGGCTAAGAGACTCATACTTTACCTCTTCATTATTGACATTATATTTCATAATGGGATACTTTTTTCTTAGCTCTCTATCAATTTTGTTTTGATTTGAAACTCCTCTCCATGACAACCATATATGTGAAAAATCTATAAAGAGATATCCATTGAGTGTTTTGGACTAGTTTTTACTTAGAAATAGTCTCTAGCCTTTTGGTACATCTAACACTAGGATATCAATGGTCATCTGAACACAAGGTTCAAAGGCTACTTGGATATGCACATACCTTAGTTCACTAACTATAAGGACTACTATCTTATCCAATTGTGAAACTATCCTCTTTGAAGGGCTTGGCATCAAACCAAGATTTTGGCATATGGAAGTAGGCATGAGAGTTACATAAGTTCCAAAATAAAATAAATAATTATGAATATTCATACTGAATTCCCTAATAGTGAGCAAAAAGAGTGGAACTTTTGACTTGATCTTATAGATAAAATTGGTGTTAGATGATTTAAATTTCTCTATAGACATCTTATTAGTAATACAATATAGAGAATCTCCTTTTGTTTGGTAATTTGAGATAACTCATGAAGATTTATATTTGATTTAATCTTCTTCATGTATTTGACAATATTATATCCTCCCCTACTAGGTTCCTTATTGGTCTGGGGCTAACCACTCCCTCTCAGAGGAGGTGGATTATTGTCAACTTTAGGATTAGGTGAAATTGTAGTAGTATTTGGAGGAGTTAATGTTTTGAGTGGCTGCTTATTACTTAGATTGTGCCCCAATTTTTAGAATTGATAGAAATTGTGAACTTAATATGTGTTATCCTCTAGCTCATTATCATCTTCACATGGAAAGGGAAACCCATAAGTTTCAAATAATATGGAAGTGTTAGAAGGGAAAATATCTAGATGATGTTAAGGTGGATTATGTATTTGGTCTTGTCTAACCACCTCTCTTTGAAATATTTTGAATGCTACATAAAATTCAATGTAGTTGAGCTCACCATGCTTATAAGTATTATGATTTTTTCACCAATTAGGAAGATCTTGTTATACCATGTTGATCTTTGGGATCTTGTTGGGCTATTCCATATTGTTTGTGAGCCTATTGAATAGTTGGTTGTATATTTTAAATCTAGTGTTATGATTACCAATTAATACATTAGCATTTCCCATCCTCATTTACATATTTAAGAAGTTATTATTCAAAATTTGAACCATGTTTTGAATATAATCTAGTTCTACCTTTGTAGAATTGGTACCTTGTAAAATAGCAGTGGGAAGTGCAGTTGATTGTTGATTATGTTGGTAACCATTACATAATGTATGACTATTCAAGAAGCTAACATTTTATTGTGTTGTCTATTTCAATGGATGTAATTTGTAAATCTAGTTATGATTGAATGGTGGGACATTCTACTTCATGTGTGGTATCAGATTCAATACTAGGAAGTTGTTGTTGAAATTAGGTATGTCAGTCATCTAGGGATTGAGTTATATATCTATGTTGATGGCTTCTTTATATGCTAATGCTAAATTATTTATTTTGGCTTCTCTTCTTAGGAATATGATAGTGATTGGTTCCAAAGTGTTATTATACATTTATAATGCTAATGCAACTTCTAGTTTGTACCTTGGGGTCAACTAGTTATACATATTTTGAAACCTTACATTAAAAGCATGGATAGGTTCATTAGGCTCTCTCTTAATGTTGGTGACGTGATAATATACCAAATAAATATTGGTAACCTATCCCAATTGTGAAAGAAAAGTAGCTTGACACTCACACCAAGAAGTGATGGAGTTCTTCATTAGATTTAAATACTAATCATAAGTAGTTTCCATTAATGAAAAAGGGAATAATCCACATGATTCATATTTATTTATAATAATCATTAATATCAAAGAACATTTGAAAGATTTGATATGTTCTTCCACTATCCTTGCTCTTGGAGGAGAAAATAATGGTAGATACTTCTTAGGATTCCTATGTAAATCATGCACGTCTCATGGGATGTAAATAGTAATCTAACTAACCAAGGTGGTTGAGCCATTGGCTATTAACTGGTTAAGAGTTCCTTATGGGTAAAGGGTTCCCAATTAGAGGAGGTGTATTGTTGTGAATTAGGTTTATTAGCATAGTTCTAAGTCTCTTATAATTTGACAAGGGTGAGACTAGAAAACTAGACTAGGAATTAGATCTGGTCACTCTCCTAGGTGACTCCATCATAACTCTATATAAAGAATAACTACTATTATCAAAGGTTAGGAGTAGGCCCTCCTTATAGCACTAGTGAAACTGTTGATGCAGGTTTTATGCACATCATAGTCAATGAGGCAACCTCTAACATTTTAGTATCTCAATAGAGGTAAACTCCAATCCAAGGTATGAGTTACAAGTATGTGGTTGGAAAAACATATTGATAGAATAGATGGTAGGGCATGTAGGTTTTTGACAAGGTGTTTTGGATAGAGGTGTGATATCTAAAGGGTAGTGAATTATTACATGAGTTAGACATGTGGATGGATGCTAATATAAAGTAGATAAATCTCAAAAAACTCAAAATAGGAGGGAAAGGTAAGGTAGAAAAGAAGACTATGGTTTTCAGGAATCATCTCTCTAGTTGGTTTATAAATAGATAAGTACTTTCAAACCTATGCCTATTGCAATTCGTTATTAGACACACATAGTTAGACATAATTTATAAGTCTAAGGAGATACTGATATAGGAAACTCACAAGCTTAAGTCAAAGGTTTCCCCTTTTAGAGTAGTTATTGAACACCCTTAATCAGGAGATTATGGCTCATGCTAATGAGGTGTTTGAGGTAGCTTTTACACACAAAAAAAAACTACATAAAAAAAAACACTCATACACATTCAAAATTATGAATCAATAAACTTAATTTCCAATAATTAATGTAATTTGATAATCTTTCAATAGTTTTTGCACATCTAAGACGAACATATCAATTAAGACAAGAAAGACTTCATCTCAATTTTTTCACACTAAGAATTATTAAATAATTTAACCTAAAAGATAAGCTTAATTACACACAAATTGGAGAGAGAATACACAAACACATTTGATGACAATTGAAATTAATTCTACTCTTGTATATTAAAATTTTTCCCACCACTCAAACAAGTGGATTACAATTATTTAAATAGTCTTGGGTAAGGGGTCACTATTGTCTCCAAATCTTGCACCCTAGAAGAAGACTATTCAAACCTCCTCTATATTTAAGTAAATTTGGGACATTTCTAGGCCTACGGGTGTGCCTATAAGTAGAAATTAACCTCTAGGTTAAAATGGCTAGCTACTTGTATTACTTTTGTGCAATAAAAATACTGAAATAGTTTGTATGAGTGAAAAGAGTCCAAATTTTCCATAAATGAAAATCCTAGTCTAAGATGGTGATACACCAAGAAATAGTATCCACATGTATGCCCTATACTTATGTATAATATATTATAGTATAGTCTATAACTCAAGCTATAGAAGATTAAAACATAAGTATTTTAATGTAGAGACAAAATAAATGAGATCACACAAGGTAAATAATTAAAAAAGATAACCTTTATAGTCCAAAAAAAAGGTTACACGTGTAAAATCTCATATATTTAGAATACACTCTCCATGACTTTTTGGATCAAACATTTTCTCAAAAACATGAAGGATAGATAACATATGGATAAAACATCACTTGTTGTCACTCTATGTCTCTTACATGCCTAGGCAAATGTCTAGAACTTATAAATAAAATAGACTTATGCTTCTTTGCTCAAAGGCAGGAAAATGGGAAAACATTCTAGTAGGGATTCATTGTAATATCTATAGATGATAAAAAAAGAGCCCAAAGATTATATTTATATCAAAAGAGGGAGAGAAGAGAGAGCTCTTGGGCACCAAAATAGAAGCCTCCAAAATGGTTTGTAGTCACCATCCTAGTGAAACTGAATCCAGTTGTTCTCTCATTTAGGTGGAGTTTGTCCTATTTGATTTGCCCTCTTGAAATGAATAGGATCACTAAAAAATAAATGGTGAGATAACCCTCCTTAATAAATGGCTTAGATCACTTTAAAATCAATGGATTCTTCTTGAGAGCTCTTGCATTTTGCACTACAGACCCATTTGAGTTTTCCAAGTGACTTTATTTCTACTAGCTTCTTTGGGTTCTTTGATTGATTTTACTTTTAAAATTCATAAGCAAAGCTCTTTGGGAAACTTGATTTACACTTTTTCTTCCTTTTTGATCTTCTTGATTGCTTTTACTTGTAAAATTCGTAAGCAAAGCTCTTTGGGAAACTTTATTTGCACTATCCTTGCTTAAGACCCTGTTGGGTTCTCTGAATGGCTTTACTTCCTGCTTGAAGACTTTAGGCAGGAATTTAATGTCCTATGGCACATCATATTTGAATCTCAATGGCTAGTTTGCCACCCTAAATTTTATGTCCTATAACACATCATGCCCTTAAATCCCAATGGCTAGTTAGCCACCCTAAATTTGACGTCCTATGACACATTGTATTTGCACCCCAATGACTCATTGGCCACCCAAAATTTGACATCATATAGCACTTCATATTTTTACCCCAATGGCTAGTAGCCACACTAAATTTGACATATTACAACACATCATCTAGACCCATTAGGTTTATGTTTTAGGCAATTTTCCTAAATTAATTCCTTTAGATAATTTGTCCAAAGGAATTCTTTCATGGATTTTTCCTCAAAGGCAATGGTTAATTCCTTCAGGAACTTTTATTGAAGGATGCTTGGGAAAGTGTCCTTCAAAAAGTTTCCAAATGAAACTTGGGAAAGGTATAAGGTCCTTCAAAAAAGTCCAAAGGGCATTGACAAAGGCAAAGTGCCTTTTGTAAAAGTTTGAAGGGTCACTTGAGAAGGAAGGTTCCCTTCAAAACTTTTTCAAAGGATCACTTGGACAACAAAGAGACCTTTATAAAAGTTCAAAGGGACACTTAGGCTAAAAATTTCCCTTCAAATTTTTTTTGAAGGGTCACTTGGATAACAAAGTGCCCTTTAGAAAAATATGAAGGGACACTTAGGTAGACAAAGTGTCCTTCAAAAATGTTTAAAGGGACACTTGGGGGGGAAAATTATCAAGACCATTTTAGGTTTTTTGATTGATTTTACTTGTAAAATTCATAATAATTACTCCTTAGAAAACCCAAAGTCATGCATCATTAAAAACCCATAAAGCATTGGAAGGAGTAATTCAAGTTTGTAAACTCAAATTATTTCTACTCATGAAATTTTACAAGTTGAGTCATTCAGAGAACCCGACTTGGTCTTGATAATGTAATTCATGTTAATGAGGGGTAAAGAATTAACCTATGGAGAACCTAACATACATTACAATTGAACCAAAAAACATTAGCCTCCTTACTTTCAATTTTGGACCTCTGAAATGCCCTATTTTTGTAACTACTATTTGTCTCTCGATGAAAAATGGTTGAACCAATTGTACTAAGGTGAAATTTGGTCAACATTCTTGGTGATTATGAGGGGAGACATAACTACTATTTCAAAGACTAGTTTCCTAAATCCTTCCATTGGGCATGGAGTCACACATATAAACACTTCAAAGAGAATTAAAACAAGTTTTGGTTCAAAAAACACACTAGTTGGGTTGATTACACACACAAGGTAGAGACACACACCAAACAAATGGAAAGAAAACATACATGTGCTACAAAGCACTTAGGGAAAATAAACACACCAAAAAAACACACCAAAACAAAGTATATACAAGACATGGCCAGCAAGGGTCAAAAATAAGGCTTCAAATGGATTATATTCACTAGAATAGGAAGCTCTTCCCCATCCATTTTGGATAGATAAAAGGAATTTCTCTGCTTGAACTTTCTAATGATGTAAGGACCACTCCATAAGGTATTAAACTTTGTATGTTTGCCTAGTTTTGATCTATATTCATCCCATTTCAAGACCAAGTCACCTTATTTGAACACTCTTGTCCTTGCCCTTTTGTCAAAGGATTTCTTCATGAGGACTTGATGGTGTTCCAAAGATTTGTGTTCATCATCTCTTGCCACCTGAAGCTACATTAATTCTATCAATATAACCTCTATGGGAGTGTTTTAAATTAATTATAATTATTGTGCAAGTCCCAAGGTAGGGAGCTCTTATGATATGGATAACTTAGCTTCTATCCCATAGATAAGTACAAAGGGAGAATTACTAATTGACTTCTTGGGAGTGATTTTATCTACCCATAAGGATGTCTTCAGCTTCTTATGACATGCTCTTTGATTGGTTTCCAATGTCCTCTTGATGATCTTGTTAACATTCTTATTAGTAGACTCAACCAATTCATTACCTTGAGGGTAGTACTTGGATGAGGTACTCAAATGAAATCCACTCTTTTCTACCTAATTAAAAGTTTTAGCACTTATGAAAGCAAGTACATTATCTAAGATGATGACATGAGGAGCTCCAAACCTTGTTATAATGTTTTCATAGAGCTCCAAGATGGCATTTTAATTTGCTTCCTTCAAAGCAATAGCCTCTACCCATCCTGTGAAGTAGTTTGTAGTAGTCAATATTAATTTGTTTCAAGCACTTGATGGAGGGTTGATCATGCCAATGAAGTCAAGGTCCCATTACATGAAAGGCTAGTCCACTTGGATAGGATTCAATGGAAGGGTAGTAATATTTTGTTTTAAAACAAAGAAAGCACATTAAAGACAAACCTTAGCCTAATGATAGTAGTCTTTAAAAATACTAGGCCAATAGTAAATAGCTCTCATTATTTTTGTAGCTATTGTTCTAGTAGAGAAGTGATAACCATATGCACCATTATGGAAATTTTCTACCAGCATATCAAATTGGTCATTGTTAATGCATCTTAGCAACACATTGCTCACATCCTTCTTAAAGAGAATTCCATACATAAGACAATAAGGAATAGTTTTTAGCCTAAAATACCTTATTTGATATTTTTTTAAGCCATTGGGACACTCACCATTTTTAAGAAAACCAATGATGTATTGTGTCCAACTTAGTTTTGCATTTGATCAGTTGGATAGTCTTGAACTTGATTTACCAAGGCTTTTTCTTTTGGCTCTTGAAAGTTAGATCCTAAGTTCTCACATAAATCTCCTCTTACTAGAATGGTTAACTTGATGCCAATGTCATATTCCATCACCTTCATGATCCATCCAACCCTCTTCTCATTGAGATCCCTGCTTAGGAGAAACTCCTTGGTGCTAGGATGGGAGACCATGGCATAGATCCTATTGTTGGAGACCATATGCCTAAATTTTTTCAAATATCTAATGATGGTTAAATCTTATTTCTTAAGAAAATGATATCTCACTTCATAGTCTTCTAAGCCTTGGTTGAAGAAAGCAATTGGCTGCTCAACATCCTCATCATTCTTTTGCATAAGCATGGCTGAGATTATGTCCAAGTTATCAAAAGTATAAATAATGAAATCCTTAGTAAAATTTGGATTTAAGAGAGTGGGAGAGGCTGGAATTTCTTGCTTAATTACCTCAAATCTACCTTTATCTTCCTTTGTCCAAGTAAAAACTTGGTTCTTCTTTAGCATGGCTGTGATAGGCTTTACTAGAGTTACAAAGTTTGGGATAAACCTCCTTATAAAGTTTATTTTTCCCAAGAAAATTTGTATCCCTTTCTTGTGTTGAGGAAAAGACAAGCCTATAATAGCTTCAATCCTTTTAGGGTCAATAGATAAGCCTTCTTTTGAAACAACATGACCCAAAATCTTACCTTCATAGATAACGAAGATGCACTTATTTGGATTGAGGGATATTCCATACTCTATATACTTCTCAAACACTTGCCTTAGATGTCCTATATGATCAACAACATCCTTTCAAAAAATGGTTATATCATCAAAGTAAATAAGCAAAAATTTATTGATCAAACCTTTGAAATCCATGTCCATTTCCCTTTGAAATATGGCCCTAGCATTGGATAAACAAAATGGAATAATCTTGTAGGAAAAGGTCCCCCACTTGGTGGTGAAGGCTATAATGAATCGATCCTCTTCATTTAATAATATTTGATTATAACTTGAATAACTATCAAGAAGTGAGAAATGTTGAGAACCTGAAACAACATCTATAATTTATTCCATGGAAGGGAGTGGGTAATGATCCTTGAGAGACACTTTGTTTAGATCATGAAAATCCACACAAATTCTGATTTATCCATTCTTCTTTTGAACCAGCATAAGGTTAGCTACCCAAGTTGAGTGGTTGATAGGAAAGATAATCCTAGACTTAATCAATTTGGTCATCTCTTTCTTCATGAATTCTTCTACCTTGGGGTTGATAGGCATTTACTTTTGTATTATTGGTTTAGCTCCATGCTACAACTCAATGGTGTGATGAGCTAGACTTGGGTTGAATCCCTTTAAGTCCTTGTATTCCTAGACAAATATGTCATGAAAATATTTGCATAATGAAATAAAATCTTGCCTTTCTAGCTGAGAACAAGCCTTGCCAATCTTTAAAAGTTTGTCCTTGAAAATCAAAACTCTCTCATAGTTGTCTTCTTTTGTTGACATGCTCATTATTTGGTTTTTATTTTGATCATCCTCATTGAAGACACTCTCCAAGGTAATCATCCTCTTGGGTATTTTATTTATCTTCAGCTATATAATCTACTCTTCATAATGATCATGCAATTTCTTTTGATTTCTTGGAGAGAAGCCTACCTCATTTTTTAAGAAGTGTGCAATGTGTTCATCACTTTAAAACACTTACCATGACACTTCATTATCTAAAATGTAAGTTATCACAATGATATTGATATGAGATTGATCTTTCTCTTATTCAACATCAATAGCTGAGTCAAAATGTGCTCCTATTACATCTAGTCTATTAATGTGCTTGTTCAAGTCTCTTGGTATGGGCTAGATGTTGAAGGCATCAAAATCCTCAAGTAGATACCATACCCTATGCTTTTAGGACTTGAGAAAGGGATTCTTGGGTATATCTTGACTTCTCACTTGATGAATTACCAACTAACTATCTTCATAGACTTTCAAAAGCTTCATTCCTCTCTTCTTTGCCCATTATAGACCATGAACTAAGCCTTCATATCCTACCATGGTGTAAGTCCAATTGAAGTGAAACTTATGAGAAGAGTATTAATGATTATTTGATGGGGAAACCAACATGACACTAGATCTTACACCTACTTTTCTCCTTGAACCATCAAATAACATTTCCCACATGCCATCAAGCTCATGATCTTCATTTGTGAGTGAAGAATTGGGTCATTTTTCTCATGCATGCAGTAAACTCTCAAATCAATTTCCTCAATAAAAGTGTAAAAATCAAGGCCATGTGTTTTAGTTTTTTACTTGTCAAGATAGAGGTTAGAAATACCTTTAAGAGGAGAAGATGTTTCACTATTTAGGACTGCCTCTTCCTCCTTACTGATTAGATAGTTTTGATTTGTCATTGTCTCCAATTATGGCTTAATATGGAACCTTTCTAAGGGCTGAGTCCTTATGTTTACCTTGGTTCCATACCTTGTATTGAAAGATATAAAGAACCAATTATTATAAAGGTATCCTCCTATCTTGGCTGTGAAGTCCCTAGACAAGCATTTAACAAAGTGTGCTAGAAGGTCCACCACCATAATATCTTGCATGATAGGGAAGCTTGGGTAGCCATGTAAAAACACTTTTAGACATTTTACCAATCCTACCATCTTGGTTAGAGTTCCATCCATCTATAACATACCTTTACTATGTGGCTCATATTTCAAACCTAGCTTATTAACCACTACTTTAGGCATAATAATAGTGTTTGCTCCACTATCCACAATACAATTGTAGACCAACTTATCTCCTACAATGAGTGTGAGGTAGAAGGGTGGAGGATTTTTAGCTTTAGTGGAAGGATCCAAAATATGATTTGGATAATTTGTGAGAGCCACACTATGATGCCTTGAAGATTGAGGAGCCACTTGCATGCTTGCTAACTACTCTTATAAAAGCTCCTTTTGACTAGGTATATGTAGAACCTATAAAAGGGATACTATTATTTTAGTGCTATTTAATGAGTCCACAATATTTGGAGATGTAGAATTAAATTTATATTGCATTTTTGATGGTCATAAATGAGTTGTAGCATACTATGTTGTAATCTTGGTATTGAAATTCACATTCTAATTCTATTGAGGAGCATGGCTTGTAGAAGGTGCAACACTTTGATTAGCATTTTTTGGCCTTAGAGAGACATCACTTGGAACTATTTGTGTCTCCTTTCCTTCTCATAAGGCTCTCTTATTAGACCTTATATTAGCTATAATTGACATGCCTTGAGTCAACACCAAATCATCCTTTTCTTGAAAGTTCATCATCCCCATACGTAGGCTAGGACATACTTATTATACTATCATGTAAGGAGTAGATTCTTATTGTGTAGTCAAAGCATAGCTAGTTCCTCCATCATCATGTGTAAACTATCCTTGAGGCTATCCCCATTGGTCCACATGATCTTCTCCTTGCACTAGATTTATATGAATGAGAACAATAGCCTTTATGGGAGGAGTAGAATTTAGATTATATACACTAGGTTGCCTATTGTAACCTTTTTAATTTTGTCCTCTCCCTTGATAATTGTATTGGGATGGATATATATATCCTTGTTGAGGATAGTATTATGTATTAGGAGGAGAACTTGCCTAATATTAATCTTGCTTGAGTTGAGATCTCAATGATCTAATTTCTTTATCCTTATCCATAAATTTATCCACCTTCTTGGGAAAGGATTTTGGCTTCACATTGGCATTAGGAACTTGAGACATGCTTGGATCCTCAACTAAATTTTTGGATAGCAAAGGCATGGAAACTATTGGAGGGAGTCTTCCAACCTAAATCAAACTATTCTCAACCTGAATTACTAGCTCATTTGTGACTAAGAGAGTGAATCCTCCCATTGAATGCAACATAATAACAACATCAATACCAATCCCTTTGAGGTATGTGGGGAACACAAATCTAGGAGGAGGTGTCATGATTGGTGGTAGCCTATACCATATTCATTGAAATATCCTATGGATTCATTTGGACATCTTCTTATTACATTTAGCTAATGTATTAGTGAAGCATGATCACTCTTATTTTTGAATATTATCACCAATAGGTCTCTAAAACCATCCCAATTGGTAATGCAGCCCCCTTCCAAAGTTCTATACCAGTCAAGAGCTTTGCCTTTAAAATACATAACAAGTAGCATGATGGCTATTTTGGCCCTAGTAACATTATGGAAATTAAAAAAATTAAAGATATCTCTAATATGTTCAGATGGGGTAATAGGACCCTCTCCATTAAAACTAAGAAGATTTTTGGTAGTATTTAGAGGGATGAGGTCATATGTAGGAAGATCTATTAGGTTTTGGGTATTAAAAGCAGGAAAAGGTTGATCACTATCTATCTCCCCACTTATCCTATTTCTCTTCTTCCTCTATGATACTTTATTTTTTCTTCTTCTTCAACTTCCTCCTCTCCTTAAACTTCTTCAACTTCTTCTACTTCTTCCCCAAAACCTCCTTACCAAGGATTTAACATGGTAGGAGTGGTTCAGGGAATTGTTCTTCAAGAAAAAATTTAGCTAAAGGGGATTGGTCAAAAAATCTTAAGGACCTTGTGAGGACCATATAGGATAATGTATGAAACTTGGTCTAGAACCAAGGATTCACACCCTTTTAGAGTCACCAAATGCTGGGTTAGGGGTATTTCTACTAATTAGGCCTATCAATACCAACATTCACCTTAACTTAGTTATAATTCATGTCCTACCAGGTGTGCTAGAATTTTTAACTCCAAATCTTACACCTTAGAAGAGGGGTTTTTAGGTCTCCTCTAAATTTGAGCAATGTTGGGACATTTCTAGGCCTGTGGGTGTACCTATAAGTGGAAATGAACCTCTAGGTTAAAAGGGCTAGCTCCTTGTATTAGCTTTTGTGTAATAAAACTACTGAACCAGTTTGTATGAGTAAAAAGAGTCAAAAGTTTGCATAAAAGAAAAGCTAGTCTAAGATGGTGATACACCAAGAATTAGTATCCACATGTATGCCCTATACTTATGCACAATAGAATAGAATATAGTTTATAACTCAAGCTCTAGAATATTTTGACATAAGTATTTCAATGTAGAGACAAAATGAATGAGATCACACAAGGTAAATAAATGAAAAAGATAACTTGTATAATCCAGAAAAGGGGGTACACATGTGCAAAATCTCATACAACTAAAATGCACTCTACATGACCTATTGGATCAGCTCTTTGATAAAAAAGCATGAAGGATTGAGAAAAAAAGGATAAAACATCACTTTATGTCTCTTTCATGCCTAGGCAAATGTCTAAAAATTAGAAAGAAAATATACTCATGTTTCTTTGCTCAAAGGCATGAAAATGGAAAAACATTCCAGTAGGGCTTCACCATATTATTTGTGGATGATAGAAAAAGATCCTAAGGGTCATATTTATAGAAAAAGATGGAGAGAAGAGAGAGCTTTTGGGTGCCAAAATAGAAGCCTCCAAAATGGTTTGCAGTCACCATCTTGGTGAAATTAAATCTAACTATTCTCTCATTTAGTTGGAGTTTATCCTTCTCTTTGATTCACCCTCTTGAAATGACTAGGATCACTACAAAATAAATGGTGAGATGACCCTCCATAAGAAATGTCTTAGATCATTGAAAAATCAATGGATTCTTCTTGAGAGCTCTCATATTTTACACTGTAGACCCATTCAAGTTTTCCATGTGACTTTACTTCTACTTGCTTCTTTGGGTTCTTTGATTGCTTTTACTTGTAAAAGTCATAAAAAGAGCTCTTTGGGAAACCTAATTTGCATTGTTTCTTCATTTTTAGGCTTATTAAATGATTTTACTTGTTAAATTCATAAGAAAAGCTCTTTGGAAAACTTGATTTGTACTATCCTTGCTTAAGACCCTGTCAGGTTCTCTGAATGGCTTTACTTCCTGCTTGAAGACTTTAGGCATGAATTTGACATCCTATGGCACATCAACTTTGAATCTCAATAGCTAGTTGGCCACCCTAAATTTTATGTCATGTAACATGCCATGCCTTTGAATCACATTAGCTAGTTAGCCACCCTGAATTTGACATCCCATGGCATGTCCTCTTTATATGCTAATAGCTAGTTGGCCACCCTAAATTTGATGTTCTATGACTTGTCATATTTGTACCCTAATGACTAGTTGTCCACCCTAAATTTTATGTCTTATGCCACATCATGTGGATCCATTAGGTTTATGTTTTGGGTAATTTTCTCAAAGTAATTCTTTGAATAATTTGTTTGAAGTAATTATTTTAGGGATTTTGCCTGAAAGACAATGGTTAGTTCCTTAGAGAACTTTTCTTGAAGGAAACTTGGGAAAGTGTCCTTCAAAAAATTTCCAAAGGACACTTAGGGAAGGTATAGGGTCCCTTCAAAAGAATATGAAGGGTATTTCCAAAGGCAAAGAGCCCTCTGAAAAAGTCTGAAGGGTCACTTAGGAAGGAAGGTGCCCTTTGAAACTTTTTCAAAGGATCACTTGGACAAAAAATTGACCTTCAAAAAAGTTTGAGGGGACACTTGGGCTAAAAAGTGACCTTCAAAACTTTTTTGAAGGGTCATGTGGACAAAAAAGTGCCCTTCAGAAAAGTTTGAAGGGATACTTAGGCAGACAAAGTGCCCTTCAGAATAGTCTGAAGGGACACTTGGGGGGGACATTATCAAGACCATTTTATGTTTTCTCATTGCTTTTAGTTGTAAAATTCATAAGACTTACTCCTTAAAAAACCTAAATTCATGCATCATTGAAAACCCACAAAGCATTGGAAGGAGTAATTTGGTTTCATAAACCTAGATTAATTCTACTCATGGAATTTTACAAGTTGAGTCATTTAGATAACCCGACTTGGTCTTGATAATATAATTTGGGTTTATGAGGTGCCAAGATTTGACCTGTGGAAAACCCAACATACACTATAGTGGAGCCAAAATACTTTAGCCTCCTTGCTTGTAATTTTGGACCTCTAAAATGCCATATTTTTGTAACTATTATTTGGATCTCCATGAAAAATGGTTGGACCAATTATATTGAGGTGAAATTTGGTTAATATTCATCTCATCCTCCAAGTTCATGCAAGGCCATTACATGTGATAGTCAAAACATGAGTTATAATTGTGGTCAAAACTATATAAGAGTCTACTTATAGTTATCAGTTTAAGTTATCCTTTCTAAAAGTTATGCAACATATGTATTTGTAGAAATAAGGATAATTTTTACAATTATAGCTCAAACTGCATGAAAATTAAATGTGCATAACAATACCTTTTATTTTAGGTTGTGATAACAACCTATCAGATATTTTAAGTTAGCCACTTTTAAAAAGAATTCAGACACATATGAAGGACAAGTATCCCTTTACCAACACCTCAAATCCAATGACACTATTTAACTATGACTAATCTAATCATTATTATACATTACATGTTGTTCCTACCTTTATAAAACATAAAATTGATCTGAAAGGATTGCAGGGTCTTTATCTTAAAATAATATGTTGTTTCAACTTAAACTTTGAGATGCCTGAGTAACTACAGTCTTTTCTTGTTTTACTTCTAGATCTTCCTTTTTATATTCACTAACTAGATTAAATCTAAGACTCATATATTTTTTACTGGTTTGAATCTAATGCATAGTTTCCATGTAGTAATATCTATGCTGAGATGCCCATTTAATTAAAACATGACCATAGTTGCCTTTGGATACATGTCCCTACTTCATGCTTTCTTGAAATGAGATCAAAGTCAATTATTACATCTAAGCTCATGAAAACATGCCACGTGGTAGCTTCTTATTAGCTCTAAGACCTCTAAAAAGTCTCGTTGATCTCACACCATTGGATCTTGTTGACCATTTTGGTCCTATAGGCCAAAATTAGTCTCCTTCTTCCCCTTGTTATTTTGAGCTAGTTCAAATTTGGTTTGCACAATTCTTCCAGCAAAAGATGAACCAATTTGAAGAATGCAAGGCTTTTTTACAAAGCTTATTTAGACTTTTGGTGGAAGAAATTCACAAGGAAAGAGACTGAAAATGTTTAAGACACTTTTCCTTAAGGTTGGAAAAAGTGGTTTGACATTAGGGTCCAATGACATGATCTTTCCAAAGAGCTTTGAACTTTGAACCTTGAACTTTGAACTTTGAACCATTTTTGGTTCAATCACTTGGCTCAATTGATTGGTTCAATCACTTGGTTTAATCACTTTGAACTACCACTTGGTTCAATCACTTGATTAAATCACCTGGTTTAATCACTTGGCTCAATCATTTCGTTCAATTGCTTGGTTCAATTTCTTGGTTTAAGTAGTTAGTTCAATAGCTTGGTTTAATGAGTTGGTTCAAGCAGTCGGTTCAATTAGTTTGGTTTAATTGAATGGTTTAATTGAATAGCTCAATTAGTTGGTTCAAATAAATGGTTCAACCACATGGTTCAATTAGTCGATTCAATCAAAGAGTTCAATCAATTGGTTTAAAGTGGTTGGTTCAAGTGGTCAAATGAATGAGTAGAACATAGTATTAAACCATTGAATCATTGAACCATTGAACTAATTGTTGGTTTAATCAGTTAGTTCAATTAGAAGGTTCAAGGGAGTCTCCCAAAGCCCAAAGGATAAGTGCCCTTGTAAAGGGTAGGGAACACTTGCAAAGGGATAAAATAAAAGGCTAAAGGAATTGACCAAATGGCAATGCACGTGTGAACATCAACTTTATGGCAATGAAATAGCCATTAATATTTAAATAAAAGATGAAAACCCAAAGGAATTCAAATGCTTAAAGCTAGAAGGAAGAAATCATTAAGGAGGGAGTCTAAATAGCCAAATAATTAGTAGAAGATAGCCCACAAAGGATGAAGGAACCATAAAAGACAAATCCAGGAAGAGGAAAAAGAGCCAAGTGCAAAAATGGACAAAATAGTCCAAGTGGCAAAGGAAGGTGTTGACTCAAGGAGTTACTCCAGTGGTTGACATAGTATATGCCAAGTGGTCATCAAGGGGCACAAATAGTAAATGGTGCGACCCATTTTTCTTCACTTTGCATTAATGAGTAGACAAACCGCATGAATGCTTTGAAGGAGTGGTATTATTTACAGACAGACGATGCTACCCATGCTTTCACAATAATGTTTGAATGTCAAAGTCAAGACTAGCAACTAACACAACATATTCTTTCAGTGACTTCCTCTTCCTAATGTTTTTTAATGTAGCATGGGCCATTTATAGAAAAGGGGGTGCCATTGCTTCCTCTTTCTCTATATATATTGTGACTTCTCATTCAAGAAGGGATCTTTTGGATTGTAAGGTAGAGCTCTACCCGATTTTACCTTGAATCTAGACATAGCATTTTTACATCCATTTGAGCTTACACTTTTGCATATGTCTATGGTTTTGTTTTGTGTTAAGTAATTTTTATTTTATGCTTTCACAGAACAATTCCAACATGTCTAGTGTATTGTGAAGTTTCTTCTTTTGTAGGTCTACCAGAAGTGTCTACAACAGAGTATAGGTCCATGTGAATAGGCTACCATAGTGTGTCTTAAAATGCCTCTGGTAGTTCTTCCTCCATGTATCTCCATGGACCCCTAGCTCACTGATGCAGAATAATTTCTCGTATCAAATGAAGTGTATGTCATCTTTTTCTTGGTGGAAAGTGTAGGTTCAAGCTAAGTATATCAAACCATTTTTTGGTGTATCAACTTTTAGTTTAGGTTTTATTTTTATAAATATTTCTCTCTTTTCACCCCCCATTATTAGCAGTAGGAAATCTAGGACCATAGAGATACATCAAAGGGAGCTAGCCCTTATCTAGAGACTTTCCCCCTAGTTTTGCCAGACCCACAGGCAAGAGGGGAGTTTCCATTGTGATGCATGGAAGATAGGAGCTTAGCCTCCTATCAAGGGTGCAATCCACAGCATCAACAATTTTTGGCATGGCTAGTGGGACCATGTTTTCACACTTAGAAAAGTTCCAAGATTGGTGTTGGTCCTGTTATAGTAGAATGAACCATTAATACAACATCTATCCTTTAATCAGATGATTGTGGGACAAGTTTTGTCCAAAAAAGTTGAAGAATTTTGGTGTGTTCTTCAACTAACCAAACTTTGGAGGATTTTTCATCAACACCAATGGTGACTTCGAGTTAAATCAATTGGTTAAGCAATCCTGGTGCCATCAAGAAATCATATTTTTGTATGTATAATTCCATTGCTCAGAACCATGGACATTTTTTCCTTCATATAGTTTTGATCAAGCTCAGGTTGTTCATGAAATCACCTCAAGCAACAAAGATGCATACAATTATGAGTTTTGTCCTTTGCAGGTCCAATATGACTAGTCTCAACCCTGTCATGAGCTATATCAGTCTTATGCCTATTCTTCTCAATTTGTCACTTCTCCTACTCAACCTAATCTCGTTGCTAATTAGCCCCTTTCCACCTTCAAACAAGAAATACTAGAATATGAAAAGTATGTAGTAGAGCTTGACACCAGAAGGGGATGTGGCCAAGAAATCCTTGATCATGTCATCCATCAAGTGAGAAATGCACTAGATCTGGTTAAGAGTGAATGGACTCCCATTGAAAGAGCCAATTGGCAAAGGCTTACAAATGAGATGCTAGATGTGAGTGGTTTGATTGTATCTTTGGAAGGGAGGCTAAGTATTAATGAGAGGTAGCCTTAACAAGTCTATCAACTTACATACCCACTGTCCCAAGTTTCATATCAGTCATACCCAGCCCCTACTCATGAGCCAAGTCAAGCCTGTCAAATTCCTTTCCCCAATCATGTTGAGGAGATTCCTGAAACAATAAATCTTATTTTTAAGGCCAATCTTGAAAAGAAGATCAAATTGGGAAATCTTCAAATGCAACATTCTATTTTGGCAGTAAGGGAAGTGGAATCCAAACCCTCACTACCCTCTCACATTGCAACCCCATCACCCCAAAAGGAGATTCCCAGTCCTAATATCATGAGCTAGAATAAAGTAGTTGAGTCATGGAACAACAAGGAGGAGAAAGACATTGTCCAAGAGTGTGAGGTACAAAATGAGGCTAGTCCTTTTCAAGTCCCTCCCACCCTTCCTCAGGAAGCTTCTTGTATTCTATGGAAGCCTTCATGCACTCCCCATTTCCATGATGATTCCTATGAGCTCTAAGAAAGACTCTTTCAAGAAAACCTAGCTAAGCAAATTGAGGAATTATAAGCAAAGGTGAGATTTCTTAGTGAAGGAGAAGTGGAGGTTTTAGACCTTAGAGAGGAGCCTATGCTAACCAACACCCTTCTACCAATCCTCAAGTCTCTCAACATGATGTCTAGATTCCAAGTTGGAGGAGTGCCTATCATGAACTGGCTTAGGACCTTGAAGAAGATAAAGCTACTCCTACTCATCATGATGCTGCTTGTGACCTCCAATAAAGGCTCTTCCAATAAAATATAGATAGGAAAATTGTAGAGTTGGAATCCAGAATGAGGTTCCTTAGCCAAAGTGTGATGGATGGTTCAGATCAAGTAGAAGATCCTACATTTGAACACACCCCATCTACACCCCTCCAAGAGAGCTATCAAGCCACATCTGATATAGATGAATTACTGGACATATAGAAGGAGGAGAATCATTTGATTTTAGCTCAAGGATTGCCTCCACTTCCACCTAAGTTTAACCTTTAGATTTTTACTTCATCCTTTCTTAAGGAGGAACCTTTTTTGAAAGGGGCAAGTGAAGAGGAGGATACTCAGTTCATGACTGATCAGGGGGACTCCATGAGTGTAGATGAGAAGGAGATCACCATAGACATCATGGAAGAGCATGGACAGTCTCTTGTTCATGTTTTGAATGATTTATTTGAAGTCATTGGGGTAGGTTGCACTCCTCTTCAAAGAGGCTATGAGCTGACTAAGGGTGAAGAAGGCAACATTGGGACTCAAATAAGTATGCATAGGGGTTGCAAGCTTTTAGATTTATCCTTTCAAGAGGTTGATGAATCTGAAGATGATATTTTTGAGGTCATCAAGGAAGAACCTATTTTGAAAGAGGTAGGTGAAGAAGAAAGGATCTAATTTATAGCTGATCAAGAAACTCTCATGGATGTCAATGAGGAAGAAATCATCATGGATGCTCCTTTTGAAGACATCATCAACAATGGAGAAGACATAGTTCATGCATACATGTGGATGTTCCAGTAGTATGAAGAGGAAAGTAAGCATGGTGAGCTCTCTCCTCCCTTGTTTGATGGACTTCCTTATTGTTTTGATGAGGAAGATGACCATGCCATGGAGCCTAAGTTGGAGGAGGACTAGGTGGATGTCTTTGAACAACTAGAGACTCTGATCCTTGAGCAGGAAAAGGAGAAGCCTATCTATCTTGAGAATAACTTTGAAGAAGAGAGCCTTGAATAAGAAGGTGATGTTCTATGGGATGAGCAATCACTCTGTGATTCCATTTTAGACATCAAAATAGTCACCCCTCTTCAAGAAAGCCATGGAGTAGAAGGTGAGTTTGATAGGGTCTTTAATCAAGTAGAAGGGAATGGGTCAAACCATGATGCATGTCAAGGGAGCTATGCATATCAAAGGGCTTATGGTTATGAGCCAATAGCTATCAATTTCTTGGTAAAACATGCCATCATGAAGAGATAAAATTTGATAAGCTTCTAAGAAGAAGAAGAGTACATATATATTGGGAGCATATTTGACTCTGATCCACTCAGATGCAAGCCAATTGAGGTGGTAAGTAAGAAGAGCAGATCACTAAATCTTCATTCCATTCAGCCACTTGTCTGGCACCATAAGTTTCCTTGCCATGAAGGAGACATAAGAAATATTCCCTTTGATCTAGGAGGGAGGAAAATATACCCAGTTAGCTATACATAGTAGTTTGCGTTCATTTTTATTTTCCTATTTTCCCTAAGTGCTATTTGCACAAGTAGTGTTTTTAGCCTTGTGTGTGTTTTCCTTTGTGTTTGGGGTAAAAGCTTCATGATTGATTCTTGGATCTATTGGGGCTATTGCTAACTTTTTTCAAGATAAGTTCTGACTTCGTGCCTAATGGAATTTAAGGCTACTAGTTTCTTAAGCATAGCAGGCATGCTTCCCTTGGGAATCACCAATTTGTTGAGCATTTTGGACCTACAAACCAAAATCAGTCTCCTTCCCCTTGTTATTCTAAGCCAGTTCAAATTTGGTTTGCACAAGTCTTCTGGCAAAAGATGAACCAGTTTAAAGAATTCAAGGCTTTTTACAAATCTTCTTTAGACTTTTGGTAGAATAAATTCATAAGGAAAGAGACCGAAAATGTTTAAGACACTTTTCTTTAAGGTTGGAAAAAGTGGTTTGATGTCAAGGTTCAACGACATGATCTTTCCAAAGAGCTTTGAACTTTGAACCTTGAACTTTGAACTTTGAACCATTGTTGGTTCAATCACTTGGTTTAATCGATTGGTTTAATTGATTGGTTCAATCCCTTTGAACCACCACTTGGTTTAATCACTTGGTTCAAGTAGTCAATTCAATCACTTAGTTCAATGAGTTGGTTCAATTGGTTTAGTTCAATCAAATAGTTTAATCAGTTGGTTCAAACAAATGGTTTAATTGGTTAGTTCAAAAAAATGGTTCAATCACATGGTTCAATCGGTCAATTCAATTAGTTAGTTTAAAGAAGTTGGTTCAAGTGGTCAAATGAATGAGTAGAAAATAGTATTGAACCATTAAACTATTAAATTATTGAACTAATTGTTGGTTTAATCAGTCAGTTCAAGTGGAAGGTTCAAAGTAGTCTCCCAAAGCCTAAAGGATAAGTTCCCTTGTGGAGGGTAGGGAACACTTGCAAAGGGACCAAAGAAAAGGCTGAAGGAATCGACCAAATGGCGATGGGCACGTGAGCGTCAACTTTATGATAATGAAATTATCATTGATATTTAAATGAAAGATGCAAACTTGAAGAAATTCAAAGGCTTAAATCCAAAAGGAAGAAATCATCAAGGGAATCCAAAGAGCTGAATAATTAGTAGAAGATAGCCCTTGAAGGATAAAGGAACCAGAAAAGACAAAGCCAGGAAGAGGCAAAAGAGTCAAGTGCAGAAATAGACAAAATAGTCCAAGTGGCAAAGGAAGGTGTCAACTCAAAGAGTTACTCCAGTGGTTGACATAGTATCTACCAAGTGGTCATCAAGGGGCATAAATAGTAAACAACATGACCCATTTTTCTTCACTCTGCATTGATGAGCAGACAAACTACGTGAATGCCTTGAAGTAGTGGTCTCGTTTACATACAAACGACACTACCCATGATTTCATTATAATGTTTGAATGCCAAATTCAAGACTGGCAACTGACACAACATGTTGTTTTATTGACTTCCTCTTCCTAATGTTTTTTAATGTAGCATGGGCCATTTGTAAAAAATGGGGTGCCATTTCTTCCTCTTGCTCTATATATAATGTGACTTCTCATTTTAGAAGGGATCTCTTTGCTTGTAAGACAGAGCTCTGCCTGATTTTACCTGGAATCAAGACATAGTATTTTTACCTCCATTTGAGCTTACACTTTTGCATATGTCTATGGCTTTGTTTTGTGTTAAGTCATTTTTATTTTATGCTTTCATAGAATGATTCCAATATGTCTAGTGTATTGTGAAGTTTCTTCTTTTTCAGGTCTACCAGAAGTGTCTACAATAGAGTATAGGTGTATGTGAATAGGTTGCCATAGTGTGTCTTAAAATTCCTCTAGTAGTTCTTCCTCCTTGTATCTCCATGGACCCCTAGCTCACTGATGTAGAAGAATTTCTCATATCAAATGAAGTGTATGTTAGCTTGTTCTTGGTGGAAAGTGTAGGGTCAAGCTAAGTAGATCAAACCATTTTTTGGTGTATCACCTTTTAGTTTAGGTTTGATTTTTAGCAATCTTTCTCTCTTTTCACCCCCCCATTGTTAGTAGTAGGAAATCTAAGAACATAGAGATACATCAAAGGGAGCTATCCCTTTTTTAGAGACTCTCCCCCCAATTTTTCCAAACCCACAGGCAAGAGGGGAGTTTCCATTATGATGCATGGAAGACAGGAGCTCAGTCTCCTATCAAGGGTGCAATCCACAACGTCAATAGATCTATTTATATAAATCAACATGGTTTGTTGATATTTAGATTATTTAAATATAAATGGCTATTTATTGTGGATTAAAATTAACGTCTACATGCCTATCATTTGATGTCCATGTGACTGTCATTGACATATATGTGACCATCAATATTTGAATGATAATGGATATTACCAATATTTATTTTGAATTACACATGACCATTAATGGCATCTACATGACTATCAATAATATCCATGCAATCATCATAATTTAAACACTAAATGGTTAATTATTGAGCTTAATTTTGATGTCTACATGCCCACCATTTGACGTTCACATGAACATCTTTAATGTCAACATGAATATCAATATTTGATCACCAATGGATAATTTTTAAGATTAAAATTGATGTTTATACACACATCCTATTATGTAAGTTAATATTTGAATGTTTAGATCTTGATATATAAATCTCATCAATACATGAATTTTATAGAGTAAGATCTTGGCATCAAGAACATTGATTCCATGTGATATTTTTCCCTATGAGCCTTTCTAAGAATAATTATAAAATGAATAAGTAAGATGACTTGTCTATTTTTTCATGACATCTTGGTGATGGTTTGGCTCTTCATAGCTTGTTTAAGTAATCTTTTGATCCTTAAAATCTTTAGAACTCTGCTCATCTATTCAATCTAAGTAGAATCTTGGTATGTGGGCTAAAATATGCAATATTGATCTTGAATCGTAGATCTTGGTACTTGACCTTTGGCTTCTTTCAAGCTTGACACTTGCCATTTAATCAGGACTCCTTGCAAACACAAACATAAAATGACTTAACATTAATAAACTTAGATTAATGTCTTTTGAAAAAAGTACTTAGAACATAAATCTAACCTAAGGTTTTATTTGTATTAATAAATGTGGAAAAAAACCTTAGGATAAAGTCCTTATCTAAGTTTTTAAAATAAAATAAAAGGTTTGTGTTGTGCTACTTGGTAGCTCCATGGAGGCTTCAATCTATTGACTCATTAACCCTGGGGAAGGACCCACATACCATGGGATCTTAGGTTCCCCCCAAGATGGTGACACTTGTCACTCTCACAAGGATTTTAAAAGGCCTTTGTTTCTAATGTTGATATCTCACTATTATATCTATGGTGTGGGAGTTAACATGCACTATAGACCTAGGTGCTTGAATTTTGACTCATGATTTACTCATGAACTTGACACCTATTATCTTCAAGTTGGTCCATTTATGTGGGAAAAAAATTAAAGTCATAAGTTTTTTGGAGACTCTAAAAGTCTTAGCATAAATAATGCAGACTAAGGTTTTTTATCATGTTAAAAATCATGATTAAAATCTAAAATAAATTTTTAAGATAAGTTCAAAATATAATAAAATATTCCCCGTGTTAATTTAGTCTTCATGAACTACAAGATATAAAGGGTCTAGCATAAAAATCTTAGACTAAGGCTATAATATAATAAAGTGCTCCTTGGCAATTTTGACCTTGTGTAAAATTTTGAATCTATTTTAAAAGTAATTCAAGATAAATATATTAGGATAAATTTTTTAACATGATTTTAAAACATACATTAAATTTCATCAATAAGAGACCAAGGGTTAATCAAAATCAAAGATTCAACTTAGCACTTGGGTGTAAAACCTTAGGTAGTATTCACACCAATGACACCCCATTAAACATGCATCATGGAAACTTAAGAACTAAACATTAGAAACATTAAATTAATACAAATGAATATTATGTGCTAATAGACCCATGTAAACTAGATTAACACAATATATTAAATACTAGTTCTTGATCAAGTTGAATGTCCAATTTATAATACAAATTTGTAGAATTTCAACAAGGGTCTCTATTGTCAGAAATGGGGGCATGTTGGGTACAATAAGAAAAAAAATTATTGTAGGTTTGAAGAATTATGAAAGAGAGGCATGTCTAATATTTGAAGAGTGAAGGAAATAAGAAAGGGTGTGTGCCTAATGGATGGGTTGTAGAGTAGAGTAGGTTGTTGACTATGTGTATGACCTGTAGGTTATATTTTAGATGTCAAAGATAATGCTCTTGTAGGTTTGAAGATTAGGGAGAGAAGTGTAGAGTGATCCAAAATGTGGCTTTAGATGTTTGTGATTATTTGAATAAGTGAAGGGGTCTATGTTTTAAGGGTATCTCCATCAAATTGGTAGGTAATCAATGATAAAGATATGTTCATATCATGGGTGTTGGGAGGGTGCTCAACATCTAGGTCAGAATGACTTGACCATCAGAAGGATAGGTTTCCCTTGTGGAATAAGTGTTTCACTAAAGTCTGGTTAGGACTTAACCATCCTAGGGGTAGGTTATCCTTATGGAATAGGTTTTTCACTAAAGTATGATCAGAAGGACTTGACCATCCTAGAGGTAGGTGATGCTTATAGAGCAGGTGTTTCACTAATGTATCATGTTTGCATACTTAATATAAGATAATTATTACATGTGTTTATAGGATTGAGAGTGGGTTTTACTCCCTAAGATGGTTTCCCACATATATCTTGTGTTTTGTGTGTAATCTTGCATTATCTATTTGTTTATTGCTATAAACATTTTGAATGCTTCATAAATGGTTGTATTGAATACCTAAGTGATTAAAGAGTTTGGAAATTGAATTGGATTATTTGTCACAACTAATTTACCCCCCTTCTCAATGGTTTGTACCTCTAAAAATTGGTATCAGAGCAAGTCTTTTAGTAAGGTCTTGACAAATTGAAAGAGATCCAAGGTACAATATGGGTAGCCATCACATGTAAGGAGGTTTTTCCATTAAGTAAGCACCAATGTTCAATAGATCTAGTTATGATTTTTTGAGTGCAAGGATGAGGATCTACATCATGTATATTGGGTTTGACACTTGGTAATATATTTTGAAGGGTTATTATTCACCTATTATTCCTCCATATAGTGCTACAAATAAGTTATTTGCGAATAATTCTAAAGCAATGAATGTTATCACTTGTGGTCTTTCAAAAAATAAATACACCAAGGTAATCCATTACATATATTATAAGAAAATGTGGGATAATTGAATAATATTTATGAAGGATATTCAAAGTTTAAGTTGGAAAAGTTACAGACTCATCAAAGATAATTTGAGAGTCTTAAGATGAAGGAATAAGATTTTGTGGCATCCTTTCTACAGAGAGTTGATGAGATTTTGAACATCATTAGAGGTATTAGAGATAATATTGAATAAGATACTATATTTCAAAAGGTATTAAGGTCTCTCTCTCACTCTCAAGTTTGATTCTAAAGTATCTATTGTAGAAGAAAGTCCTGATCATACTCAATTAAATATGGATGAAATTCATGGCATCGTTATTGCCTATGGGATGAGAATAAATGATGATATACCACCAAGTAAGGAAATAACATTTAATATATAAATGAAGCCAAAGAATAAGTTACAAGGTAAGAAAATAAAGGAGGATGACACATCTGATATTGATGATGATGAATTAATTGTTTTGTTTATAAGGAAATTGAAAACATGTTCATGCAAGTATAAGGGTTAAATACCCTTCAAATTCTTCAATTTTGGAAAATTAGGTCAATTTGATAATATGTGCCCTCATAATAATAAGAATAATGATGATGAATATCATGGTCAAGGTCATGGTGATGGAAAGAGATCAATTAGGCCTAATAAAATCAAGAAGGGATTCAGAAGGTTTGATAATAAGAAGTATTTCAATGACAAGAAGTGTATTTACACCAAATAAGATTACAACTCATTAGATGAGAGTGAAGGTAGTGACTCAAATTATGATCATGAAGATGATGGTACTATTGAAGATGAAGATCTCTTCATATTTGAGGAAGGAAGTTGCTCATATCAAAAGGAGTCTACTTGGAGTGATTTAGATGATGATAAAGATGAAGTGGACTATGAGACTGAATTGATGAATTCTCTTAAAGAAATAAAGATTGAGAAGAATATTAATAATAAGATGAAGTCTCAAATCAATTACTATGAGGATAAATTTATTTTATATGAATAAATAATGAAATAAGACACCAAGGAGTATAAAGGTGCAGTCATGTTTCCTAATTCTAAGTTGGAATCTATGTCTACAAGTCTAATAGCCAAATAATAAGAATTTTCAAGGTATGTATTTGATATTATTTCTTTTAAATATTAGTTAAATAATTCTACAAGAAAGGTGAAATCATTTATCAAGTTTGATAAAAGTTATAATGGTCTAGATAATCTCATAAAGAGTCAAAAGTTTGCTAGTAATAGATCTAGATTGGGTTTTAATGAAGAGTCCAAAGTTGATTCTTAATTTGAAATGAAGGTTAATGAGATAAATGTGGTTCAACCCTTAAAGGCTACCAATCATTCAATAAATGATAGTTCAAATAGATTGAAGACAAATCATATCAAACAACCAATTGCCATGAGGTATGCAAGTTTCAATGGTTATTATTTCACATATAATCAATTTGGTCATAGGGATAAAGAGCATAGAAGACCCACTATAAATTTTTTTTCATGGAAATATGATGTGGGTCATCATTCAAAAGATGTAAACAAAGTTAAGTGATTAAATTATCTTGATGAGGGACATTTTGCTAAGCATTGTCCAAATAAAGTAAGGCAAGGTGAGTCTTTTGCAAAAGGAGTAGTTTGTTCCAATTTTTAAAAGAATGGAAATATAGAAAGATTTTTCTATAATTAGGAAAGGTAGGATAAAATTCTTAAAAATGTATAGTTTGATTCAACTATCAAGAGAGAGGTCACATTGCTAGATTCTACAAGTAAAGGCCTATAAGATAAAATAAGTTTAATTAGGCTCCTATAGTGCAAGGAAAAAGGCAAGTTAACTCATCAAAACCAAAGGTGGCAAGTGTGAATCATGATGAGTATTAAATTCTAAATAATCTATTTGATATGGTAGAGAATTTTGTATAAGATGAAGAGTTCCAAGGGATCTCATTGTCTGCTCATGTTATGAATGAAGAGACCAAGCTCAAGGAGAAGGCCAAGGTGATGATTAAGACTAGTTCTAAGGTGTGTATGGATTTAAGTGAACATCTTAATATTATTAAAAAAAAATCATACAAAGAACATCAATTTTCAAATTTTAAGGAAAATTCTTCAACTAAAAAGGTATGTCATGAATCTATGTTATCCCCATGTATTGTTAATATAGTCTTATAAGAGAAGGATAATGTTATAGTGGATGAGAAAGTTGTTTTTATTAAGCCTAAGAATAAAAATAAGAACAATAATTCCTATAGATATAAGAGGATCATGTAAGTAATAAATAAGGTGTGGTCAAATCCTAGTTTCACATTATTCTAAGGAACCATGTGAAGTAGGGTGTCTCTGCCTATGCTTCTTAAGAGACTCTTTTAGTGGATAAGCAAGTGTTTTTGTGATGTTATTTATAAGGTACTAAAAGGAAAGACATGAGTTTTTTTAGGTGGAATAGTTCTTCTTAATGACTCCTTTTAGTTAAAGTTGGTGTGCCAAGATGGGAAAAGTGCTTTGATGAGGTCAGGATGATGTCATAAGGTGTTTTTGATATGTATGTAGTGTTTACAAGATAAAAATGGGTGTTTTTATGTGTCATAATGATATTAGTGTAATGTTAATAAGAGTTTGGTTCTTAAAAAGGTCTATGCACTTCTTTGTGATGTGTTCTAGGTGGTTTTGTGTCTTGATGATCCTATTTGTGCCTTTTAGAAGTTTTTATGTGCTCCCAAGTTTATCTTTCTTATTACAGATCAAAGCCATGGTATAGGAATTCAAGGTTATCAAAGGTTTTAGGTCTTAAATCTTGTTCTAGAAGTGTGTGATCATTGTCTCCAAGTGTGCAAGAGGTTTCAGAGGTGGGTGTTGATAAGGAGTTTTGTTGACCTTATTTATTTTTGAGATTCTAGAGTTTTGAGTTATGATAGAAAAGTGGTTTGCCTTATGAGTTGATGTATAAGTATTATTAATAGGCTGAATGGGATAAATGAGTTTTTAAATCAAGCTTCATATATATTTGAGGTTTTGTGTTTTTCAAATTATTCAAGTTTTTGTCAAAGTGGAGGCTTAATTGGTTAGTAGATTTTTGGATGAAGTATGTTGTAGAGGAGGATTTAGGTGTTGAAAATTGGTATTTTTAAAGTGGCATATGACAACACTCTATATGTGAATTTTTAGGTCTTGAAGGTGTGTCTACTAAAATTTGTGGGCTCTGCAAGTTCTAGGTAGGGTTATAAGGAGTGTAGATAGGCAAAATGTGAAGAAGAGTTATTTTTGATTAGTTTATCCAAAAGAAAAAGGAATGAGTGTTTCAAGGTGATTTATTAGATTATTTTAGAGAAAATTTCCTATTTGGTGAATGGATTTAAGTGTTATTTATGGTCCTTGAGGTGCCTTGAGAGAGAAGGCTACTAAGCCTGTGTGGTAGTTCTTCATGGTTTGTAGAGATATAAAGATGATCAAGAGGTGAAATGGATCAAATATCTTAGGGTGAGTCTATCTCAAATGTTTCTTGGTGAGTTAAATCTAATTTCATTACTTTTGTGTGTTCTTTCTTCATTGGTTGTAGTTCTTAGTTGAAGAGAGTGTTGGCATGTAGTAAGAGGAATTTGTCAAGGAAAAGAAGAGGTAGGTTCAAGGTAAGGGGAATTTTTTATTATATTTATAATGTGGTCATCTCTTATTGGTGGTATTTTTATATACTTAGGATTAGTTTTTTTACCACTCTATCATTGTTTCAAAGGGGGAGAAGGTTATTATTGTGATAACACTTAAAGAGAGAGAAGGAAGGTGAGTTGTATGATGGGTGTTGACATCAATGACAATGGGCGAGATTTTTGGAGAGTTTTTAGTGATGTCATGGATTTATCTAGGTGATTGGATGAATTGTATTGATATTCCAAGTGTCAATGACAAATTGTGAAATGTGTTTATCCTAGTATGCTTGAAGTAGGATTAGTTGATCTTCAGTTTTGGTATGATTAGGGATGCATCTAAAGTATTGAGCATGTGTGAGGTGTCCTGTTAGAGATCAATGATGATTGGAGAGCTTGTGGAAATGAATTATATTCATCTATTTCTTCATTATGTTCATCTTGGCATAGTTGGTTCTTATTGTGATAACACTTAAAGATAGAGAAGGAAGGTGAGTTATATGATGGGTGTTGACATCAATGACAAAGGGGGAGATTTTTGGAGAGTTTCCAATGATTTCATGGAGCTATATAGGTGATTTTATGAAGTTTATTGATAGTCCAAGTGTCAATGACAAAGTGTGAAATGTGTTTGTCTTAGTATGCTTGAAGAAGACTTGGTTGATATTTAGTTTTGTTATGATTAGGGATGCATCTAAAGTATTGAGAATGTATAATGTGTCCTATTATAGGTCAATGATGATTGGAGATCTTGTGAAAGTGAATTATATTCATATGTTTCTTTATTATGTTCATCTTGGTAGAGTTGGTTCTATGATAGAAAATTTTGATTAGACATATTTATGACATTATATTTCACACGTGTGAATGTTATAAGAGCATATTAATATATGGATGGATTTACCTATGTGATAATATCATATGGTTCAAATTTTAGGTCAAGAGGTTGAGCATAGATAAATATATGTAGGTGAAAACTTGGCCTCTCAAATATAAGTTCACCAAGTTTCTATACTTAGCCAGACCATCATTGCATGTCATGAAAATATGAATGAACCAACAAGTTTTTGCATTTAATGTAGGTACTAATAAAACCAAATGAGGTCAAATATTTTCATGGAGATGTTTCCTATAATTCCAAGAAGGTTCCTTGAATATTTGGACTATTGAAGTGTTTTCTAGATCAAGTTATTTAGCATCAAAGTTGCTCTAGTAGACTATGATGGGCCAAAGACCATCAAGTTTAATCATGTTGAAGTCTGAGGTCATTGGTCTAGAAGATCCAATGGTGAGAACATAATCATATATATTGAGATAAATGGTATGTATGAAGTCAACATGTCAAATTTTACATGCACTAGTGACAAGTTTCACAAGCTCACTAATCTAACAAAAGATCAATGGGGAGTGGTGGTTCATACTTGTGAAGATCAACAATGAGAGACAAGTCAAAGAATCAACAAATCATGTAGGACTAACAAGTGGAATAAGCACATGGATTGATATAAATGTGTTTATAAGGAATTTAAGGGTGAAAAGTGTCATAATATTAAGATTTCTAATTAGGATCTTATAGTGAGCATTACAAGATAAAGACCAGACTGATATGAGGAGATCGACAGAGCATGTTTATTCCAAATTATCAAGAAAAAATGAGATGATGTCAATTAATTGATGTTTAATAGTGATAAAAGTTAAATACTAGGATAATTTTGAGGAAGATTGATGGTGCATGTTTTTTTAAGCTATGAGTGGGCACAAGATGATGACAAAGTGCTCAAAGTTGAATAGTTTTTTAATGACCGTTGGAATTCAAATATTTGAATTTGTGAAGGAAGACTAGTCTATAGTGTTTGTGCTATAGCTTTTGATATATGCATAATTTGAACATGGTGTAAAAAAAAGGTTATATATGACTTCATGGTGCATACATACAACCTAGTTATAAGGTATAATTATTTTTAAAGTAAAAAATATAGACTTCCAAATTTAACTATGTATATGTTCATTCTATACAAGTAACCTAAGAAGGATTATTGAGTTGTTTTTTATGGTATTTATATGTTTTAATATTTCATAAAGACCATCTATGTGGATTATATAGATTTTCCCAATCCATATTCTTTATGATCAAAGGTTTATAAGTTGACTATGTGTTTGTTCTTAGTGATTGTATGTATAAAATGTTGTTTGGGCTAATTTTGTTATAACAAAAGGGTGTTATGATGGATGTTGTCACTTAAGGTAGACCTATAGATCATGTGGCATGGGTCTATATATTTTTAAAGTGTTCTTGTGTTCTAATTTTTATTGATGAAGTGATAAATGGATGAATATGTCTCCATGATACCTATAAGGGCTACTAAGGCCTAATTGAAAGGCATAAGTACTTAAGTGTGACCCATAGTTGCTATAGATGACTTGTGAGAATGGTATTGAGATATGTTAGATGTCTTAAGGGTTAAGTCAAGTATTATGGACAACCAATAAGATAATAATCATAAAGGATCTATAAAAGGTGGTGATTTCTAGGCTTGTGAGAAAGGGGCTCTAAGTGGAGGAAGAGTATAGAGTTGAGAGATGAAGGAGAGCAAGGGTGCTTAGTATATGGATTGAAGAATAAAGCAAGTTGATGATTTTGTGTATGACCTATAGGTCATATTTATAATGTCATAAATAATTCTCTTTCAAGTTTGAATACTTGTGAAAGAGAGGCATGTTTAAAATTTAAAGAGTGAAGGAAAGAAGAATGGGTCTGTGCCTAGTGGATGGGTTATAAAGTAGAATAGGTTAATGATTGTGCATATGACATGTAGGTTATATTTATGATTTAAAATATAGTGCTATTTCAAGTTTAAATTTTGGGGAGATAAGTGTATAGTGATCCAAAATGTGGTTTTGGATGTTTGTAAGTGTGTGAAGAAGTGAAGGGAGTTGTGTTTGTAGGGTATCTCCATCAGATTGGTAGATAATCCATGATTAGGAGATGTTAATATCATATGTTTTGGGAGGGTGCTCAAAATATAGGTTAGAAGTACTTGACCATCCTAGGGGTAGGTTCTCCTTGTAAAATAGGTGTTTCACTAAAGTTTGGTTAGAAGGACTTAACCATCCTAGGGGTAGGTGCTCCTTGTGGAATACATCTTTTACTAAACTCTAGTTTGAAGGAATTGACCATCATAGGGGTAGGTGCTTCTTGTGGAATATGTGTTTCACTAAATTCTCATGTTTGCATACTTATTATAAGATAATTAGTCTATTTGTTTATAGGCCTGAGAGTGCATTTTAATTTCCAAGAGGGTTTCTAATATAGATATTTTGTTGTGTGTGTAATCTTGTATTATCTATTTATTCATTACTATAAACATATTGCATTATTCATGAATGGTTGTATTGAATGATTAAGTGTTTGAAGGGTTTGTAATTTAAACTGTATTACTTTCCACCACTAATTCACCCCCCTCAGTGGTTCTTACCTTTAATAAGCCTCATAAGTAGATAATGTCAGTAATGGTTGCTTCTTGATTATCCATGATATTAAGCACTCTCCTAAGTAAAAGGATCCTCCACTAGTACTCTTCTTATCATTTATAATCCCTACTCAATTTACATCTTATAGGCTACTAAATCAAACTTATTGCTCCTTGGATACCATAACCCAAACTCCATGATTCCCTTGAGATACCTAAGTATCATTTTGATTGATTACAAATGGTTTTCCTTGGGTATTATTGAAATCTTCCCATAAGGCTTACTACTTGCATGATTTCATGTCTAGAGTTAGTGGTGTATAGAAAAATCCTAATCATTAACTTATATGAATCCTAATTGACCCTTGGAGATTCATCTTCCTTGCTCAAATTATACCTTGTGATGATTGATGTGTTAACTACCTTGCAATATTCCATTTCAAACTTATTCAACATCTATCCTATGTAATTAGCTTATGAAATGAATATGCTTCTTTCTAAATGATTGATTTGTAACCCAATAAATAATGATAGTTATCTCATCATGGACATATCAAACTCCTTATTCATCACATTTGTAAAGGCCTTAGTCATATTTTCACTATTTCCATAAAATATGATGTCATCCACATAAAAAAATACTATCTACTGATGGTCATCTTCTATCTCTATGTATATATTACTATCTAAAACTTATCTTTTTAATACTTGGTCTAATATATACCTATCCAATCTGGCATACCAAGCTCTAGGAGCTTTCTTTAGACTATAAAGATCCTTTTTCAATCTACAAACATAGTCATTGTTAACTGATAATGAAAAACCCTAAGGTTGCTCTAAATACACCTCCTCTTCGAAGTTCCTATTCATAAAAATAGATTTTACATCCATTTGGTACAATTTGAACCCTTTGAACCCTACATATTTTAGAAACAATCTGATGGCCTCTAATATTGATACTAGAACAAAGGTCTCCTCAATGTCTACCCCTTCAACTTGTGCATACCCATTGCATACCAATCTAGTCTTATTCCTAGTGACCTTTCCATTTTCATTCAAATTATTTCTAAACACCCATTTTGTGACAATGATATTCTTATCTTTAGGCCTAGGAAATATTTCCCATGCACCTATAAAAACTTGTATTTAATTTCTTATACAAGATTATTATGTTTAATCTTAGATAATAGAGCAACATTCTCTTGATTTAGGTTACCATTATTCTCCTTGTTTACATACTTGCATCCTTGTTGCTAATGATTTATTATTTAGGATGTTCTCTCTAAATCTATCTTGAAGGACCTTTTAAATCTTGTCTTTCCTCATATTCTTGTTCTTCCTAATCAATATCTATTGTTTCCTCTTCATTATTGAAGTTTAGATTCTATGATGTATCCTTTCATTGTAAGTGCGATTTATTTGTCTCACCAATATTCACATTGGTTATTTCTACTATCTTCTATAACCTATTGTCATATCATCTATATAGTGTGCTTAAAAATGGATATCCTAAGAATATACCTTCATTATACCTATAATAAAACTTACCTAAGTCTTCATCATCTCTTTTGATGAATCATTTACTTCTAAACACTCTAAAGTGTTCCACATTAGTAGGTCTACCTTCCCATAGTTCATGAGTGCTCTTATTTCCATTAGTCATTATATGTCCTCTATTCATAATGTAGACTATAGTGTTTAATACCTCTCTCCTATATCCATCAGCTAACCTTGACTCATTTAGCATAGTTCTTTCCATTTATTGAGTTTTCCTATTTTTTGTTTCCACTATCCAATTCTAATAAGGTGTTCTAGGCACTAATAACTCTCTCCTTATTCCATTGATCTCACAAAAGTCAAAAAAATTATTGGAACAAAACTCTCCTCCTTTATTATATCTTAAGCATTTGATATTTACATTCTTCTCCTTCTCAAAAAGAGCCTTAAATAACTTGAACTTATCAAGAGATTATAATTTTTCTTTCAAGAATGCTACCCAAGTCATTCTTGTGTAGTCATATATGAGTAACATGAAGTAGCTATCTCATTGAATAATTTGTATTCTTATAGGTCCACAGATATCAATGTGTATTAACTCCAAAGGTCTTATAGTAGATTACTCTTTAGACTAGAGTCTTCTTCTAATTTACTTACCATGTTTTAGATTAGAGGTAAAATCAGGTTTTGAAGGGGCCCCAAAACCCTTTAACAAAGAGCAAAAAAAAACATAAAAAAACAACAACGCCCACAGGCAATGCCTAAAAAACACTACAGAGAAGTAGCAAAATCAGGTTTTGAATGGTCCTGAAACCATCAGAGATACATCCGATCAAAACCTGGATACAAAAGTCTGGAGAAACAACAAACAAAAGCTAACAAGCAAAAAACAAAGAACTGTACCAGTTTCTTTACCACCAAGAAGGACCAGATTATTCATCCAGTTCCAGAATCAAGTTCATGGCTTCTTTTTCTTTCAAAGCAGTTTCCTGTGTGGTAACCTCCAGCAAAGCTCCTTTTTGTGTATCTTTCTTTCTGGAACTTTGCCTTGTCCTTTTGCTGGGACCCTCTAGTGCTTTGGTCTCCTCATTGGCTTGTTTACCTATATTGATAGCTGCTGCACAAATGTTAGACGTTACTTCATCCATTTTCTTTCTGTTATCCTTTATTAACTCCCAGAGATTGATTTCGTAAGCTTTGAGCTTCACAGGGATCTCGCTTAGCTAAATTTCCATGCTGTTTACTTTGTTCCAAGCAGCTTTCAGACACTCTTCCAACGTTTCTGCTTTTTTCTTGAGTTCAATGATCTCCCTACACAGCCAGGAATCTAATTGGGAAGAAGACTCAGCTTTACTGTTAGCCCAAGTCATAGGGGTGTAAATTTCATCATTCTGATTCTTTCCTCTCCAATCCTTAGATTTTTTATTCGGGCTATTCCTATCTTCTTTAAAGAAGTCATCTTTGCTCTTTTGTTCCTGCTCATTGATTCCTTCTTCAATTTCCATCTCCATATTTTGAATATCTTCTTGGACAGATATTTCCTTTTCTTTCTTAGAAGTTGGGTCCTCACCAGGATCTTCCTGGACAGTGTCTTCCTCTGCCACTTTCTGGTTTTCCTCCAACTCTTCTATTCTGGTAACATAATCCTCCTCAGTATTGACTTTATCCTTTTCAATTTCCTCCGATCCTTCTTCATCATTACTAGAGTTGGTTTCCCAACTCTCTGTTCCATCTTCATCCTCCGATTTTTCCTCCTTGGGTTCTTCAAGTCTCTCCCAACCCCTTTCTTCTTCTGCATTCTGTTTATTAGGACTAGGGGTCTTAATTTTTCCTCTTTTGCTTACACTTTCTTTCTTTTTATTCCCTGGCAACTTATTTTTCCCCTGTTTGGGATACTTAACCAGTGCCCTATTCTTGCAATAGCCTTCAATAAGCAGGATTAGGCCTTCGTGAAGAATAGGGTGCAAATCCTTTTTTCTATGAGCATAAAGGCTTTGAATCAGGGAGTAGCGAAGATAGAAAGGAAAAGACAAGCTAACCTTATGCCTGAAGTGGTTAAGGAAGACAAAATGGAACTTATGCACTCGTTTGCTTCTACCGTCCAGGATGAAGTACTCCCTTATACAGCTTAGGACGTCCCTCCATATCCCTTTAATCTGATCCAGCTCATAAAAATCCCCATTTTTGACCAACTTCTACTCCTCCTCATCCATTTTGGGGAACTTGCAAAATGCTTCGTTCGAAATGCTGGTCTGCTTTGAAAATTTGATTCCTTCCATTGACAACCCTGTAACCTCAGCAAGAAAATCCTCAGTTAAATTTACAGTTATACCATGCAGGGTGACCCTGTCGTCAGACCAATTTTTGAAGAAGGCCGTCGTGATATGTGGCTTAGAGCCGTGGAGTCTTTCCATGTAGCTAGTTACATTTCCTTTATGCATAATTTTCTAGACTTGGGGTTTATCTCTCCATTCTGCACAACTCTTGGGCTCCTGCTTACGGGGTTCTCCCTTCCTTTCTCGCACCATACTCATTTTCTTTGAAACCTGATTACTGTGGATATTACCCTAGATCCTCCTGCTGTCAAGTTGATTGGGACGTCGAATTTGTTTCTGGCTTTTCAGGATCCGCTTCTCCCTATAGAGGGCCTTGCTTTTTAATAATTGGGTTCCTTTCCCCGTGCTACCACTCCTCCTACTCATTAGGATTTTATTACACTCCAATCCTCCCTTCTTTCACATGTGTGGCATCGAGACGAATGATAGCCCTTAAATCCACGTTCCTTACTAAGGTTTCATCCCACCTCGCTTTTTTTCCTTCTCGGACAGCACAATTAGCAAGCCAATTTGCAACTCCATTGGCTTCACGGTAGGTATGGGTGATTTTTATTTCTTCAAATTTGTTCAATAATGTTTTCATCTCCTTTACCTTATCCTCTATGGTCCAAGACACAATATTATTATTATTAAGGATATTTATAACATTTAAAGAGTCCCCTTCAAGCCACAATTTGGAATATCTAGAGTCCACAGCTAATTTAAGGGTCTGGAGGGCAGCTGTAGCTTCGGCAATGTGGCAATTAGATATACCAATGGGAATTGTAATAGCATCAATAACCCTTCCCACATGGTTTCTTAGAACACCACCACAACCAGCATTTCTCGGGTTCCCTTTTGCTACACCGTCAAAGTTACCTTTAATCCAATCTTGAGGTGGACTAATCCAAGTCACACCTGATCTCAGGTTTTTAGGTTCACTGAGAATAATATCCTTCCTCAGAGGATTATCCACATTGAGATTAGATCTTGGATTTTTTTTAGAAGAAAAATTTTCCTTTAGAGCTCTAATGATGTTCTGGCCAACCACCCATCTAGGGAGCTCTTTGTTTCTGAATATTCAGTTATTTCTTTCCTTCCAAATTCCCCACCAGACATGGGGAAGAGTAATTTTCCATAAGAATAGAACTTCAGGGTTCTTTGAAGGGCAATACCAGATTTTGAGAGAAAGTTCGACATTCTTTTGATGAATCCATGTAATGCCCCACAGATTGAGAACCTCCTTCCAAACAAGCTGAGTGAAGGAACAATTCACAAACAGATGATCTCTATCTTCAAGGTCTCTCTTACACAAAATACACCTGTTTACAATATTGATTCCACATTTTTGTAAATTATCCAGAGTCAAAATTTTATTTTGGAGAAGGGTCCAGTAAAAGAACTTGATTTTAGGAACGAGTCCCTTGATCCAGGCTCTTGTCCATAATGGTTTTCTGCCATTTCCCTTGGAGATGAAGATGGAAGAGACTTTAAACTATCCACTTGGCTCCTGATACCAAACAATTTTATCTTCTTGATTGGGATATAGGGATATTGAATTTAGGGATAATTGAATATCCTTGAGATCTTGATCATAGTCAGTCAGGTTTACCCAAGTGTTGTTCTGCCAGTATTGATTAACCATTATCCCCACTCTTTGTTTACATCTTTCTATTACATATTTTTTTTGGATTTCTTCTTGTAAGGGTTTACCTCTTACCCAAATATCTTCCCAGAATTTCACTTTTTTACCATTACCTACTTTCCATGCACTACCTTCTTCAAGAACATGTTTTGTTCCCTGGACTACCCCCCAGATAGCAGATGGATGAGAAATATCTGGAGTAGTAAAGAAGTCATGAATTGACTGTGCCTTAAATAAATACTTATGCTTCCATATTTTACTCCATTCTTTATTTTCCTGATAGACCCTCCAACCCTGTTTAGCTAAAAGGGCAGTGTTCATACTTCTTATTTTCCTTATACCCAGTCCACCATCCTTAACCGGTTTGCAAATGTTATCCCATGCAATAAGAGGCATTCTCTTTTTCTCCTCAGAACCTGACCAAAGAAAGTTTCTTTGGATTTTTTCAATTGCCTCAGCAAATTTAGAGGGGATTTTAAAAAGACTCAAAGCATACATGGGTATACTTTGAAGACTTGCTTTTAAGAGAGTTAACTTTCCTCCTTGGCTTAGAAGACAACCTTTCCATCCTACTAACTTCTTAATAAATTTATTAATAAGACCTTCCCAAAAAGCTTCAGGGGCTTTCAATCCAAAAGGGAGACCAAGGTATGTGGAAGGAAAAGAGCCTATAGAGCAATCAAGAATTCTAGCAATTTTGTTCTGTCTATAAACTGGGGTATTAGTAAAGAAAACTACACTTTTATTCCAATTTATCAGTTGTCCAGAGGCAGAGGTGTACAGATTAATTGCTTCCTTAAGAGTCCTTGCTTCAGTAACTTCAGATTGTCCCATGAAAATAGTATCATCCACAAATTGACCATGGGAGCAAGATAAAGGATGCGAAGAGGGTCTCAGACCTTTATACTGCCTTCTATGAACCAAGTCCCCAAGGTATCATCCCATACTATCTGCCATGATAATAAACAGAATAGGGGATATAGGATCCCCTTGTCTTAATCCCCTATACGGATTGAAAAAATGAGACGAGGTCCCATTTACCAACACAGCTATAGAAGTAGTAGATATCAACTGTTTAATAATATCCACCACTCTTTGTTCAAATCCAAAGGCAATTAGTCTTTTAGAAAGGAAATGCCAATCCACCCTGTCGTATGCTTTTGCAATATCTACTTTCATTAAGAACCCCTTGGTGTTGGATTTGAGAAGTGAATGAATATTCTCATGGGCCATTATAACTGAGTTAAGGATTTGTCTGCCAGGAATGAATCCATTTTGCTGATCAACAATTATAGAGGGGATTACAAGGATTAGTTTGGTCGTAAGTACTTTGGAAATTATCTTATAGAGGGAGTTGTACAGACTAATCGGCCTGAACTGATCAGGACTATCCGCACCTGCTTTCTTCAGAATAAGGCAAAGAAAAGTGGCATTAATTTCCTTCAGCATCTATTTAGCTCCAAAAAACTCCTTCACCGCGTTGCTGACATCCTTTCCTATAAATTTCTAGAACTTTTGAAAAAAGAGCATGGGGAAACCATCTGGTTTGGGAGCTTTTTCTCCTCCAAGAGATCTTACAGCTTTAAAAATTTCCTCCTCCTTAGGTATAGAACATAACATATTATTCTACTCCTTTGTGATCAATGGGGGAATCACTCGTAGAATGTCAGCCTGACCTTTCAAGTCGATGTTTCTATCTACCTCCATCAGGGAGGAGAAAAATGAAATCATTTCCTCCTTAATTTCCTTTTCCTCTATTATCTTCTGATCTCCTTTTTTCAAATGATGAATATGTGTTTTCACTCTGTGTTTCAAAGTGGAGAGGTGGAAAAACTTAGTATTTTTATCTCCATCTTTCAACCATTGCACCCTTGATCTTTGTCTCCAATAAATTTCCTCCTTAGTTATTATGTCTTGGTACTGAACCAATTGTTCACTTTCTTCTCTTTGGGATTCAGAAGTATATCCATATTGCTGGATTTTTTCCTGTATTCTTCTAATATTCTCCTTGATGATCTTCTTTTCCGCAAAAATATTTCCAAAACAGTCCTTATTCCATTTCTTAACTTTCTTTTTAATGTTTTTGAGTTTGGAAACAACTCGAAAGAGAGCTGATCCCTCTATGGAGATATTCCACCACTCTTTTATTTTGTCTTCAAACTGTGGATGCTGCAGCCACATCTTTTCAAATCTGAAAGGATGATTCTTTTTTTGGTTTAGTTTATCTGCTAAGAAAATTAGAGGGGAATGATCTGAGCCTATTCTGTGGCGTGCTTCCAACTTGCAATTATAGTCTTTTATCCAGTTTGGGGAGATAAGAGCCCTATCAAGCTTGGCCTGAATGTATTCCTTGTTTAGTCTCTTATTGCTCCAGGTGTACTGAATTCCTTATAGCTCCACATCCATTAAACCTTCTTTGCTTATAAACTCCATAAGGTCAATTCTCCCTTCCATTTGGATTGTATTACCACCCATTTTCTCATAATCATATAGAGGGACATTAAAGTCTCCCATTAAAATCCAACGCCCACAGTGATCATTCCTTCTGAGCTTTGAGAGAGTTTCCCATACCTTTTTCCTTTCATTCCTGATATTAGGAGCATAAATATTAACAACATACCAACTATCCTTTTGGTTAACATTTGTTAATTCAACCGCCAAAATTTTTTTACTTTCCAACAGAATCGAACCAGTAAAAAGATTTTTTCTCCATAAAATCGTAGTACCTCCCGAAGCACCTTCAGAGCTACTAGCTTTAAAGGTGTAATTTGTAAAGTCTTTGATCTGTTCAGCTTTCTCCTTACTCATTTTAGTTTCTTGAAGCAGGAGGAGATCTGGCTTTTGCTCTCTAACAAAATTCCTAACAAGATCTACTTTAAGAAGGCTATTTAGACCCCTTATATTCCAACTAAGAATCTTCATTTCTTTTTGTTGTCGTTTATATAATTCCCCATGGTTTTCTGCTTTCCATCTGCTATATTGAGCTTGCTTTCCAATTCTCTGTTCTTCTTAGTAGATTTTTTCCCAGGTTTTTCTGGCGAACCTACATCCGGTTTTAATTTGGCTTGTTTTCTAGGTTCTTTTTCTCCTTTACTCCTTTGAGAGCTATTAGCTTTCACTCCACCTTTTCTTGTCATAATGTGGTTAGATTTGTTCTTTATCTCTCCTTTAATCTTTTGGTTTTTAGATTTTTTACCATCTTCAACCATTTCTTCTGCCTTGAGGACTTCTTTAGCTGGAGTAGTAATTTCGACCTTAGGTTCATCCTGCTTTTCCCCGAGCTGACCTTCACTCAGTTCATCCTCAGCTTCTTCTATATTGTTTCTTCTTTCAGGATCTACTTCTCCTTCCTCTAATTCTTCATTATCATGCATCTTTGAAACTTGAATTTCTAAGCTTTGAGAATTCTGAGTAGAAACAATAACCTCTTCTTCAGATAGAAGATCTAATACTTTGTCCTCAGTTCCCTTCCCCTTTTCTTCCATCAGGACATCAGCAGTCTTTACAAGGGGGTCTATTTTTCCTTTTATATTAAGGTCGTTCACTTCTTCTGAAGCAGTAGAAATAACCTTATCTGTGTGTAGGTCAGCTAAGGCCTCTTGAGGCTTCCCTATCTTTCGATTGTCTTCTTTAACCTTCCATATTTTCTTTTGTTGGGTCTTAATATTTTTTCCTACCTGAAAGTTTTTTGAAGTGGGTCTTCCCCTATTGGGGCAGTTCTTAGCCCAATGCCCCTGCTTCTTGCACTCATAACAAGAGTTTGGCAGATCTTCGAAAACAATCACTTGGGTTTTCTTACCAAGTTTGGATATAAGATCCACTTTTTTGGGAAGGAGGTTTAGATCCACCACTTTAACGTAGATTCTGGCACTTTGGAGTTTAGTTCTTGAAGCCGTGGCTTTATCCACATCCACTAACTCACCAAATGAACTAGCTATTCCTTTGAAGATGTCCTCATGCCAGTATTCTAAAGGGAGCCCAGGTAGCTTCACCCAAACAGGAGTTATTGAGAAAAAAGAATCAGATAAATCCATATTTGGTTCCCATTTCTTGATAGTAAGGGTGCTTCTTCCAAAAGACCAAGGTCCTTCACTCAGGATCTTATTCAGATCTTCTTCACAGTTAAAGATGAAGGAGAAAAAACCATTCACCATAGGTGCAATGTCAACTTCTCCTCGTAAGGCCCATCTCTTTTTGGTCAAAGACCTGAGTGAATCTAAATTTGGTCTTGCTCCTTGAAATTTCCCTACTAGGGTGAGATCCATTGAAGAAACCGAAAAATCAAGTAATGGATCTGGGATGAATATTTGAAACTCACCTTTCTCCTAGCAAGATTTTGATGTCACCGGGGGGAAGATGGATTTCCCTGTCGGTTTCTTCCCAAACAGTGACCACCAGGTCCTTTGTTCGTGGGCCCCTTTCTGCCTTTCAAGGTTCTTCTCTGTGTTAAAAACAATTTTGTCTTTCTCTGTCTCTGTGGATAGTTCTACTGCTTCTTTCGATGGAAACTCTCTGGCCCTGCTATAGAGCCTAGAGACTGCTAACAACTTTTTTATGTCTACCTTAGTTAGGAATCCCGACCCTCCACATTTTCCTCCTTCCTCTACTATTCCACCTGGATCTGTTCCTCCTGCCAAATTCTCCCCAATTCTTTTCCCGCTCATAGCAATTTCAAAATTCTCCATTTTTACTAGAGATGTATTATAATACTTTCTATGTTAATTTACTTACCATGTTGACATGCCTTGAAAAGTGTGTTTGGAGGTTTGGTTATTTTAGGCATGTTCTTCATATAGTTATTAGAGCTTATCTTGATTATATTGTTAAAGTTTAGGTGGCCTGAACTTATGTTCCATAGCTAAATTTCATCCATATTGTTCATAAATCATCTCTCATTCTTGATCTCATTCAAGACATATAGATTGTTCTCATTTCTCTTAGCATTGGCAATTAACCTTCCTAATTTGGATCTCCTTATATCACACCCTCTATCATGAAAGGTTAATGTGTGTCCTTAGTTTCACAATTGACTTTTTCTAAGTAGGTTATATTTCAAACCTTTCACATAAAACATATTCTCTATCTTGGTATTGCCATTGTCTGAAATCAAGATACCCTTGCCAAATATATTGGTAGTTGTGTTATCTCCAAATATCACTATTCATGAAACACTCTTCTTCAATGAGATGAACTTACTATTATCCCCTATCATGTGGCTTGAGAAAGCACTATCTATATACCATGTCATGCCTTCATCTTGAATATGAAAGGTATCCTAAGCTATTATATATTCTTATCCTTTAGTCTTCTTATCCTCCTTCACCTTATCCATATATTCTATCTTCTTGATCTCAGTGGTATGACCATATAGCCTTTTATTTTGGTAGATCTTCCTCATATGCCTTATCTTACAATCCATTGAAATATGTCCTCTCTGATCATAATAATAGCATAGAATTTTTATTCTACTATTGAAATGGACATTCACCCAATTCCTCCATGATGAATTGATTTTAACATGATGTCTAAATTACATAGCTCTATGTCTATATTGATTGCATGAGAAATAGTAACCATTGAAAAGATTCACATACCTTGCCTATCTAATATTGAATGATGCACCTCTATATTTTTTGTCTCTTGAAGGATTCAAGTTCTTATTAACTTGTTGATGATCAACTTGAGTCTAAAATTTTAAAGTTTTTGCATAGGTCTTTCATTTCTCAGTATTATCATTTATTGATGATCCAATGTTCTTTAAGGTCTGACTATCCTTGTTTTCTTTTTGGTCTTCTTTGAACCCAAGACCTATCTTATCATGTGGAGACCTTTTAATATTAAAAACATCACCAAGGACTTCAGTACTCTTTAAAAAAAAAATGTGTCTTTAACTTGAATGTTTCCTGATCCAATTATACCTTTAAAGACCATTTCTATTCCAAACTTGATGCATTCTTCCTCCTTTATCTTAAGACTTTTAGTGACAATTTCAATATGATTTTACAACTATTTAATGATCTCCTCATGTTAATTAGTGTTATTTATTAGTCTCTCTTCAAAGAGATTGATTTGTTCCTCATAACTGTTAACCAATGATCTTAGCTTCTAATTCTTCCTTATTTGGAAGTTCAACTCCTATAGAGTACTCACCAATTCTACTTAAAGGTTTGATTTAGCCTCTTATTTATCTAAATCTTCATCATCCATAATAATTTCACCTTTTGAACAACCCTCATTATCTATTTATATAGCTATAAAAATAAGGTTTCATTGCTATCATGATCATTACTCTCATCATCACTATTAGATGTACTTATGCCATTTACATTAGATGATCTACTATCTTATTTGGTATATAAACTTCTCTTGTTATTGAATATCCATTTCTTTCCATCATACTTCATGAAATCCTTTTTGCTCTTATAAGGCTTATAAGCCTTCTTATAGTCACCATGATGTTCATCATGTTATCCATCATGCCAATTATTATCCTTGTTAGGACATTTAGATGCAAAGTGACCAATCTTGCCAAAGTTAAATCACTTGAATGGTAACTTACCCTTATATTTAATTGATACTTTATTTAGTTTTTTAACAAACATAGATTCTATCTTGTCATCATAAACATCTATGTCAACATCATCCTTGGCCTTTTTACCTTATAACTTTTTCATAGATTTGAATGCAACTTCCTTCTTGAAAGGTCTTCCATTACTTTTTCTCATTTCATAAGTAGTCAAGATGCCATGAAGCTCATCTATCTGTAGTATGTTGAGATATTTTATCTCTTCCATAACATATACCTCTAAATCAAACTTAGATGTCAAGGATCTCAATAATTTTTTTAATACTATTGATTCTTCCAAATTCTCTCCTAGACCTCTGATGCCATTTACCACTTCATTTACTCTTAATAGATAAGATGCAATATTTTCATCTTCCTTCATTTTTAGACTTTTAAATTGCCTTCAATGTGTCTACAACTTTGGTAAAATTAATATGGTGTCTCCTTCATTTATGGTTTTCAAAATTTCCCAAATCTCCTTGGATATATCCAAATGCATGACCTTTACAAATTATTCCTCTAAAAGACCACACAAGATAGAATTCATTGCCTTAGAGTTGTTCTCACTTGCCTTCTTGCCTATTATGTTGGTTGGTGGTGTAGAAGGTGGAGTGAATCCATCAATAATAGATTTATATATTTCATAGCCTAAATACATTAGATAGTTTTCATTATGATGCTCCAAAATACATAGTTAGTCCCACTTAAGAGAAAAGCCTTATTAGTTGAGAAACCTCCTTGTTCTTGATGATTAAACATGCTTGTGCTTTTAGGATATCTTTTAAGTTGTTAGAATTTATTCAAAGGACCAATATATGATACCAATTTTTGGAAGCACAATCACTGAGAGGGGAGTGAATTGGTGTTTAAAAACTTTATTTCACATATACTTTAACATTACTTGAAACATAAAATCAATATAATGATATAGTAATGCATAAAGGATCATTCACATGAATATAACACAAGAAAACAAACATATGAGTGGGAAACCCTCAAGGGGAAGAAAACCCACTATGATATTTTGAAATGGAATACAATACCATAAAATAAAATATCAAATTCTATTTATCATCAGCCTCACTTGGAGAACCAAACCTAATATATTCAAGCACCTAATTTCAAGGAAGCACCAACTCAATCACCTCATCAATTTTGATCACCAAACCTATGATATACTATTATGGTCTCATTTCAAGAACTTTTTTTTCTCAACCCTACAATATTTTATTCACTTATGTTGCATACATCAAATAGGCCTAAATTGCCTTGTATATATACAAGTCTCATGGTCACACACCACTTGGTTAGACACACACTTTAAAAATATTAAGTAAGACATATAATAGGTATTATAACATATTATTAACATTATTAAAACTAAATTTTGACCCCTTTTGGTCTATAACAACTCAATTAGGCCTCATTTCTCTTTTAGGTCTCATGGAGACCAAATTGCATTAGGTCTATTTTATTAACATCAAAGTTTGATCCTATTGGGCCCATATTGATTTATCCAAAAATAAAAAATAATTCAATAACTTATCTAGTGACATAAACTAATCTTATCCATTTCTGGTTAAACTTTTATCCTTTTCTCATATAATGAAATCTCTTTTAGGACAAACTATCGTATTAGGCATGTGTACCTCAAAAGTTTGTCTTGACAAAGTGAAGCTTAAACACCCTTAATCTATTGAAATATAAAAAATTAAACATGTAGACATATTATCCATAACCTTAAGGTCATCACCAAATTCTTGTAACACTTTCACTTAGGAGATAAAGGATCTAGAACATCTCTGTAACTCACTTACTATTATGATTTACCTCAAAAACCATTCATGGTGAATTAGACCTCCAAAACCTATGTATAAACTTGTAATGACTCATGATGTATGTAAATGGTCTTATGAGATATAAAAAACACCCTCAAATATAAATTTCATATGGTCTAATGGCAAATATTGGTATTGCAGACCAATTTATTGACCTTATATCACATAGTCTTATTTGAACCAAAAAAATCATTTTGTGAGTAAATTTTTCACCATATATTATAACCATAAAAACTTATTTAAATTATTAACATGAAATAAAATTCATAAATAAAATCTTCATTCACTTTTTTGCATCAATCTGATATGCTCAGACCCTCAAATCCATCTTATCATCTCTGTCTGGGTTTTGCACTATTTGCACCATTAAGTCTATCTTCGACTGGATAACTTGGATAACCAAATTATAAAATTTGAAGGATATAAAATATCTATAAATCATAATGGACATGAAAATTTATTCTCTATATTATTCTCTCATCCATTTTATTTTCTTGACCAATACAACTTTTGAGAGCTATAACAACTTGATAAATAAGTATGTATATGTGAATTTTATCTCTCATATGACTAACCACAACCACTTTGAGGTATGTGGGAAATTTGAAAATTTTATAAAATATATTTTTATTCATTTTAACCCCTTTTTATCTGCTTTAAATAATATATTTCACATCAAGTGCTTCTTAGGGTTTTAGGGAGGTTTAACATAGGTTTTGGTGTTAATGATTATTCATAAAAGACTTCACCTTGAATCCAAAATAAATGAATATATATATTATATAATACCATTCCATATCTATCCTTAACTTATTAGGTTCCCATGAAGAGGTCACACATGCTAATCAATGTTTGAAAATACTTCTCAAGTCTTGAGACCTCATTCTATGAACTTGAGAAGGCATAAAACACAAAATAATGTAATTTAATTAAAACATGACCTAAAAATTTGTGAAAAATCCTAAAACAACTAAATTCACCTACTTCCATGCTCACATATTCATGATTTACTTGAAATTTGATATTCATGCCTTAGTAGTCTAGACAAGGTCTAAGAGAGGTCCAAGTGTAGGCTTGATTTGAAGGTCTTACCCATATAGGCTCACCTTAAAAATTCCATGAGTGATTTAGTGCCTCAAATACATGATAAAATAGCGACACACAACCTTTACATGCCCATGTTCACTCATTTTCATGCAGACACCTCTTTATGTTATGACTAGGCTCATGACTACACTTCCTATGCATTTTGACTTCAATGACCTATACCTTCATATAACCATAATACATTATTTGACTTAAAATTCTCTCTTACGTTCAAAATATCTTTCATGACAAAACTCTCTCAATTCACCTTGTCACATCATACACTTCCATCTAGGCATAGTTATCTTTGACATCAACCTTGACAAGATGCACCTTTGACATCAATGACAATACTTCAACATCTTAACCTATTTTTTTCCCAACTAATCTTATTGTCCAAACCAACATAGTTCAACATATTTATATTTTACATGACTATATTAGTCCATATGATATAATGTAACCCAAGTTAGTTAGATAAGACTACATTGTATTGGCAGGTATCATTCATTTTAGTATTGTTTCACCAAATTATATCAAATTAGATGATATTATACAACACAATATAATTTAACCTCCCAAATATCCTAAAATTATCCTATCTCTTAAATTTTATACTATAAGACAACTCACACAAAAATTGATAAAGAATTTAATTCATATGTCAATATTAAGGTCTCTATCAAACACAATCCTATATCACCTCACTCTACGTCACATGTTATGGCATATTATGATGCCCACTCCGATTTCACTTCATATATTGGGGCATATTGTGATGCCACCCTTCTCTTAGTTCATACTTAAAGTTATTTTACAATTCCCATACCTACATCAAGTCACCATCTAGGGCATCTTATGATACCCACTCTTCCTCCACATTGCATAATCATTAAAAATCAAACTTCAAGTAATTTTCAAAGAACCAAGAATGTTTTATGCTTACTAATTTCATTTATTTCACAAGGTTTCTTTATTGTACATAGTTATATTATATTATATCACACTAACAATTTTCTATAGGTTATTTTCTAAAATTTCTTACGTTACAACTTAAATTTAATTTATCTACACCTCAAAGTTTCTTAGCATTAGTACTAATACCTATTTGGTCCCTAGGTGTGTTTTTATTTTTACAACTCTTTGTTTTCTAGTTTTTGATTTGCATGATAAAATGAGAGGAATCAACCATGCCCTTCTAAAAAATTCTCATCATATTGATTTTCATTTTACTGTCACTCTCTCTTCACTTATAATTAGTCTTAGTTTCTCTCGTATATCTTTGTTTGTATCTTAAATTTTTATTTTTTAGCATTTTAATTTACCCCCTTTCTTGGGTTGATTTATAATTTTTCTTAGTTTCCCTTATGGATATTTGGTAGCATCTTCAAGTTTTATTTTTAGTAATTTATTTGCCCCCTTTTTTTGGATGATTTATAGTCAACCTTAGTTTCCATTTTGGATCTTTAGTAGCACACTTTGATTTTATTTTTCAAAATTTTATTTTTCCCTTATTTTGGGATGATTTATAGTTAAATAGTTTCCATTTTGGATCATTAGTAGCACCTTTAGGATTGATTTTTTAGTATTTTATTTTCCACCTCTTTTGGGATAATTTATAATTAGATTTAATTTAAATGTTTATCTTTGGTAGAACCTCCAAGCTATAATTTGTAGCATTTATATAAACTTTAGTTATTCTTTGGTATCATTTACCATTCCCACTATGTTGGGATGATTTATCTTATTGATGATTGTGATAGACCATTTGTAGATTATTATGGATTTTTTAGTGAAATAAATACCATTTTTCATATCATTTAACTTATTAGGGTTTCCTCTCTATGATTTTAATTACATTTACATGTACTTTTAGATCCCTTCTTTTACCTAGTCAGTTTTGAATAAAAATTCTCCCTTCTTGTGGTCACTAACTTCTATAACTTCATTATGTCACATTTTGCACATGGATAGATATTTTAATATCCTCATATTTACCTCTCCTTTCACTTTAGGTAAAATTGGATCAGTTTAATTATTTCATTCTTTCCTATGGTGTAGGTCTATGAGTCTTTAGGCATCATGATCTTTAGGTTATCCTATTTAGTGCCTAATTAAAAGATTTATTTTGATAGTCATATTTATAACCCATTGTTTATTTTTTGAATCTTTATGGAGGATGAACATATAATATAATATTTAAAATATAAATCATAAGAGAAGATAATTTTAAAAGACATAATATATTCTTTGAATCTAAATCACATTAAAAGATGTGATATTTTTAGCACATAGCATATTATAGTCAAAGCTCAAAATCCACAATTCACCTCATGATAGAGTCAAGTTCCATTGGGGTGTTTTAGGCTAGTATACTAGGGTAAGAGGTATCATTACATAATTAATTACTTATATTACATTCAAGTGTCATTTACTTTCTCATGTAAGTACCCAATCTTTTAAATAAACTGATGTATTTTTAAGGGGTCCAAAAAAGTAGGGAATATGTTGTGGGAAGGTGGGATAATTTTATTTTTCATGCATATAGACTTAAATATATGATATTTATACTTCATTTTTTAGTTCAATATCATGCTTTCTAGGCGGGGTTATCTAGTGAAATAATTATCAAATCTCTTCAACCAAGATCTCTCTAAGAGCTCATTACCACAACCGTGAAAGCTTTAGAATTACACATCAAGAATAAATTAATTATATTACACTCTATTATATATAAAATAGTCTATAAAATATATGTATAAATATTTATAAGATAGGATAATCCTAACCATTCCATGCATGTGGGACTAATTCACCCAATGTAGGTAGAAGTAAGGCATAAACCCATCATCTTCATGAATGTGGGATAACCATATCCAATGAAATAACACATAAGTAAGCTAAAGAGTAGGAAAGTAATATAATACAACAACACCCCCCCTTAAGCATAGCTTAGTTGGGTAAAATGTAGTATGAAGTCATGTATCCTTATGGATGCCAATCCATCTTTCTAGAGTACATGGATGTCAAGTTGCTATAACTACCAAGTTAAAGTATGAATGTTTCTAAATATGAGAATAAATAAACATGAACATTGTAGAATATTAGGTAGAATTATAAACCTAAGGAAGCATTTATTGAACACCATCTAAAAAATGGTGAGAAGTGAGAAAAAATACTGATGGGGATGCCATAATGGTGTCGTTAGTGGGGATACCACATTGGTATCACTGTAATAATCACTAATACGGCCATTAATCCAAGTAAAAAATATTCATATGGGTTTTGAAAAATAAATTTCATAAATAAGATACTCATATACAAAATAAGAATCTAAAAAACACTAAAAAAAGTACAAAATATACATATAATGCTCTTAAAATTAAAAAAAAGAGAAAAACCTTAGGAAAAACTCCCCCCAAACAAAAGAGAGAAAAGAAGAGGAGAGAGATATAAATTCCACCAAATATGATGTTGAATTAGTCCATACTCTAATTAATTGAAAGTCATAAATGAACTCAATCTACATGAGTGGTCTGCATCCACTACTCGATCATAAAAAATAATTGACACTAGGCTTCACTATAATAGAGTCAATCAAGAAGACTGCTAGCAGTGTCAAAATTAAAAAAGAGTATTTCATGTGTAAGGGACAATCAACACCTAAGAAAAAAATTCTACACCACACACCCCCATACTACTGACTAGGTGGAGTGATGGATTTGTTTTATATGTACACTCCCCCATAATGGGTGGAGTGGAGGAAAAATGGTCTACATGAGTGGTCTAAATTCACTATTCAAACATCAAAAAAGCTAACTTTTTTGCATTAGAATAGATCCATATCACCCTAAAATATACTATTGAACTATCAAAGAAGAGAATATGACACTAGGATTCACCAAAATATCTACACTTTAAGTTATGGGAGACAGTCATCTGTCAAAAAACTAGTGTTGAAAATACAAATATAATCTCTCAAAGAAGTAAGACCCAATTGGTGATGGGAGAGACAAGAAACCAAAGGAGTGAAAAAGTGCCCAAAAATAGAGCATAAAAATGAATGTAATTAGACAACGATGAATCAACAAACACCCCATGGCACTTATAAAATAGTGTGAGTATAATATATCCCATTAAACACTAAATTAAAAAAAACAAGACAATGGGCTTCCCTAGAATACCTCCAAGCAAGGAGACTATCGAACTGTAAGAGAAGTCATCACCAATCAAGAGAGTTTATCCAAAAAATAAGGGAGTAAAAAAGGTCTCCATAGAATAAGGCAAGGCACTAAGAAAGGGGCCTTGATGGAGACATGACACAAACTACAAGTGTGTCAAAGTGCCAATGCACAAACTAGAATATAGAATGTTTTGGGATGATAGAAGAGTGTTGAACATGGTATAAAATCCATCATGTATGAGAAACCACACCTTAAATGATCAAATACCAAAAATGAAAACCTATAAAAGCACATGTAAAGGATGTTGGAGTCAGATAATGATGCATTTGTGATAATGTATAGTCCAATAGTGGCATAATAAGTACAATGTGGGCCAAAAAAGAGAAATGTGGGCCAAATATCATGTAAATAAGATGTCAGTCATGACTAAAAATTCATCCAAAATTGTATTGAGAGAAAAAATTAAAGAAGGATGAAAATAATTTATATTTTGATGAGGGGATCTGGCCTCCTACTAGACTGGACCTCACCCATCAGTCTTCAACAAAAAAATATAAAAAATGTGATAAAATAATGAAAAATTCTCCCTCCTTACAATAATTTCCCACAATATTATTTTTATAATTAAAAAATATATATTTAACCCCATATGTCCACCATGTAATAAAATTATCCACACTAAAAGAAAATCTCCACCTAATGTTCAATCACTATAGAAAGTGATTAATGTCTATCCTTCACTTTTAAAAATTATTTACAATATAAAATTCAACACTTTAATGATAATGTGAGTTTACTTTTGTTTTTTTTTTAAAAATAAACATTCAAAATTATAAAATAGTCCTCCATATAACCAAATAAATGATAAAACCATGAATTTGCATAGAAGTGGTTTTGGTTTTGGATTTGGTGATAAGACGAATGGAAAGGATCTTGAAGATAGGACATATGTCATGGGGAAGATGGTGTAAAATGAGATGGTGCATGGATGGATGGAGGAGAGTGGTTAAAATATGCACATTTCTAATGCTTTAATAAAAAATCATACATTTTCAACTTCAATGTCAAATCCATGTACATACTGAGACTACTAGTTAGGTAGTAAAGTGAATAATAGGCTATGTGTAGGAGTGATATCAAATATTTGTTGAACGTATAAGTCATTTCCATATGGATATAAATGAGACCATGGAAAAAATTGGGTGCTCAATAAAACAAACACCACTCAAGCCATAGACTAAAAAATTTACATACATCACCCAAATTCTAACTTGGTTGCCCAAAGCTGTGGATCTCACAAAAAATATTTTAATAGAAAGCCCCAAGATTTTACCAGTGATTAGATAGTTTTGGGGAGGTATTTCTATCTTAGTATGCATAAAAATTCACAATGGAGTAAAATAATGCCTATCAATGTAATGATATGGTGGTTTTAGGCAAATCCTTATGCTCTACAAAAAAGTGAAATACCAAAAAAAATTCACAAAACCCCAAAAAAATTTAGATTTTTATTTTTATTTTTAAATAATGGAAAAACCACTTATCATACAAATCCATCTCTAAAGGGATAAAAACCTTACAATAATATGAGTGTTTACAAACAAAACTATTTTTAACAAATTGATAGGTGATCCTGGAATTTTGAGGTCTTATGGACACAATGGAAAGGTCTCTTTGACTCCAAGATGTTGCAAAAAATAACTTACCTCTAAAAAATGGCTAAGTAATGATAGCTTGAAGGAGGATCTGATATCATGAAAGATTTATTAAAACTCTTCATCCAATATCTCTCTAAGAGCTCACCAACACAACCATGAAAGCTTCAACATTACAAAACAAAACCTAATTAACTATATTTTATTATATTCTATATCAAATAGTTGATAATAGATATGTCTAAATAGGTAGAAGATAAGATAGTCCTAACCATCCCATGCATGTGGGACTAACTTCCCTAATATAGGTCAAAGTAAATCATAAACCCATCATCCTCATGAATGTGGGATAAACATATCCAGTGAAATAACACCTAAGTAAGATAAAGAGTAGGAAAGTAATATCCTACACTAATATCTAGGTCCTTGATGTTGAACGATCTTAAATTTTACCACTTGATTAGAGTGTCTCATCTTCACTAAGGATTTATACATCACCCTTGTGGAATCATACATCCTTATATCTCAATTTTATCTTTCCCACTATCCCATTGATGGATGCTACCTTTAGTTGATCATGTACATCTTATTTATATTCCTATTTTTTATCTATTAGATTCAGATTTGACTCTTAGATTTCATTATAATGCCTCTTATATTTTTATTTTGTGAGTTAAATTATAATACCTCAAGGAATAAACAATACATTCCTCACTAGAACAACTCAACATTCATATTTTCATCAACTCCATCATCATATTTATGTTTTTACATGTTTTTACCTTCCTAGATTTTTCTTTAGCACACACATTAATTTTGAGTTTTCACTCATTCAAATATTTTATTTCCTTTATTACACATCCTTGTTTGATTTAATTTTTCACTTGTCTAATGCTAGATGGCTTTAAAGGCATTTTACATGATCTTTTCTTCCCTTTATCTGATTTGGGTTTCCACCTATATTACATTAGATGTTTCATAGTCATTTTAATATCTTTAGGTTTTAATTTATCCTTAATTATTTTGTCTTTCTAATTTTTATAGGTATTACAATATTCCTTTAATAATTTTTCATTTACATCCATTTATTTATTATCTTATGTACATGTGCATTATTTTTATCCATTTTTACATCATATATTTAGGGTTTCTAAAATGCAATTTCTAGACCCATAAAAATTAAGACTATGGTATTTTAATACATCATTTATGTAGAAAGGTAAGTCAAGGTATGCATATGTTACTATCAAGGTCTAAATTTTTATCTAAAAAACCCAAGTACAACCTCGTAATGTTTTTGCCTTATTTACTTAATATAATAATAATAATAATAATTAATTATTGTTCCCAATAAACCAATGACACCATATGAAGTGTAACATAAAAAATAAATTAAATGATTAATTAATTAATTTATTTGTTTAACCTAAAATAATACTTTTAAACAATCATGATATACACATATCTTTAAGTGAGAGTTAATTTCAAAAATGATTTTTGAAATTACCACACCACATGAAGATCTATTTCAATATCATTTTATTATATTTTTATGAAGGAGAAACTAATAACACTAATAGATATAATTAAATTTTCTTTTCATGCACTTAAAAATTACATGGTGTAATATTTATGAAATAAAATAAATTATGATGCAATGATCTCTAAAATATGCCCAAGCTTGATTTTATATTTTAGTTTTACTCTTACTCCCTTTTTGGTCTTCCTAAAATTTGAAACTTTCCTTTAAGAATAATTTATAGCCTTAGTGATTGATTTTATTCTTCAATAATGTAACCATTGCTATTGGTTTTAAAATCATAAAATATGGTGGTTTCATCATAGTTATCCTGTATTCCATTTCTAGCACTAGGACTTGAGTTCCCTTATGTTTTAAATGAATATATTTATGTTTATTCTTTTATTTGATTTATGTTTATTTTCATGACATCCCAACTCAATCCTATTCCACTTTTATCAACACCTTTTCCTCCCAAGTATATCTTTGAGTCAACCACTAGTTAAACTCACCCTTGCAACCTCCTTGCTCTCTCTTCAAGTGTCTCCATTTTTTTTATGACTTTTTGATCCAATTTTTTCATTGAATATTGTGATTTCAAGAGATAAAAAACCTAATCCCACATAATTTAATTTTTGAAAAAATTCATTCCATATTTACTCATCCTCACAATCCTACATAGTTTTTGGATAGGATAATTCATATAAATCAACTAGTTCTTTGTTATCTATGAATCAACCCAACCACTGTTTAGCTGCTCTTCTTTTCAAAGATTGTGTCAAAATTTTATGATTTTTCTTTCATAAAATATTTAGAGAGTTACAAGGGTCATGATTAAATAATAAAATAACTAGAATACCTATGGATAAATGGTGGCGGTCATAAATTAACTATCCCCCTCAAGCAAAACAAGAATTAGAACTATTTACTATGATAAATATTTTCCTTCACTCGATCATCACCATTGATCAGGTTGGGGGTTTTCACTATTAGTTTTTATTTATTAGATTAAATTAGTTTAGTTTGTTCTTTTATTACTATATTATAATTTACATTCATAAATTATAGAATTAATTGAAAATAAATCTTATTTTTTGTTCCTTTTTCACAAAAAACATAACTTAGATTTTCATTTTTTACATTTACATGTATAATATTTCAAATCACATAGTTTTATTAAAAAACAAAGGTAAATTAGATAAATAAAATGAATCACTTTTATATTTCAAAAAAAATCATTTTTACTCTTATAAATAAGTTTTAAATTCACACACACACACACACACACACACACACACACACACACACACACACACACACACACACACACACACACACACACACACACACACACACACACACACACACACACACACACACACACACACACACACACACACACACACACACACACACACACACACACAGAAAAATATAGAAAACTTAGGAAAAATAAAGCTTGCATCTTAGATATAATTTATTTATTATTATAAAAAAATAAAGTTTCACCAAAAATTATAATAAAAACTTTGATCTTGATTTCATTTCATTATAAAATTTAATCTTAGAGGATAATCTTTTAAAACACCAAACACTAGTTTCTATCTTCCACACACAAAATAATTTATAGATACTCAGACGTTGTACTCATTAGGGTTTGGATATTATTTTAATTTTATAAAATAATTAATTACATAAAATTTTCATCATTTATTATTGAAAAATAAAATTTATCTTACATGTAAATCTTGCATCTAGAAAAGGATATAAAACAACACTTACACTTTTAGTCTAGATTTTAGTTTTAGTATTATATGCATCAAAATATCATTGAAAATATTTTAAAAAATAGATTTTAATTTCAATTTTATTTCAATAATTTCAAATTAATTTCATTTTATCAAGAAATTTAATTTCAATTTATTGTCAAAAACCTTGCCAAAATGTGCACAAGCATAAAAACAATTTCCACATAAAGCTTTGTCAAGATGAGCACAAGCACAAAACCATATTCACACATTTAAAAACAACAAGTAATGTCCATAAAACATAGTGAAAAATAAATATATTCTTAAATAATTTTCAATAAACCTCACTTTATTATTGGATGACACTTCTTGGGTGCCCCATCCCCATAGAGCAAGTTTTTTTCCTAGGGTGCCAACTCTCATTCTAGACGGTCCACTTCAGAATGATATTGATTATTAGATTATAGTTAAAATTATTTCACATAAAATATCATTATAACCTAATTATTAGTTAGCTAAAACCCATATATGAGCAATTTATGCCCACAAACCTGAGCATGAGGCCTCTCCACAATCTAGCCTGCCAAGTAAAAAATCTCTAAATCTGACCCTTCCTTCTTCACTTTCCTTGTTCTCAAGTCTAGCCTTGTCCTATCTCATTAAAATTTTAATAAAATTAATTATATTCTTGAAAAATATAATATTATATCTTATAAATAATAGCATAATATATATGTATGTATATATATATATATATATATATATATATATATATATATATATATATATATATATATATACAATAATAATTAACAAAAGAGAAAAATGCTTGATAATTATAATTGAACCATTTCAAGGGGGCAACCTCCATAACAATGCAATAAGAGTAGAATTAAAAATATGATGATAAAATATTAACCTATACCTCCTATATATAATCTAATTATCTATAATTATTAAATAATTTTAACTTAATAAGAACATAAAAATATATGACAAGATAATATAAGAGTTATCTAAGCCACAAGTCATCCACACATATCCCTAGATATGCCATAGGTTAAGGGAATAACATGTCCCTTCCATTTAGAAAAAAATTGTACTCAAATTTAAATCAAACCTATATTTTTTTTATAGGAATGATTCTTCCTCCCATTTTTCATCTCCATTATGCATATTATTCTATTTGATCAAATATTCTTTAATCACTCTAGTCTATAATTTTTTAATGTATATTTGAAGGATCTCTTCAAGATCAAGAGTAACCCTACCTTCCTCATCCAATTCAAGTAATATAGTTTGAGTATAAATTTTATGTCCAATTAACCCATTATTATAATTTTAAATTTCACCCTTAATGCAAAGGAATTTCAAACCTATCTCATCTAGATGAATAATGGAATCACCTCTAGATGTGGGTAGCCTAATGAGTGAGATGAATCTCTAGATTTTAGGATAACTTCCTTGATTCATCATCTAAGCTAAAATACCAATCCTAATTATTTTATAAATGAAAAGATATAGAAAGAAGACATGAAATAAAACCCTATACTATGAGAACTGATACACCAATATGATATGTTTCCTCTACTTGAACCTTCAACAACACTCATGGATAATACAAAGACTAATTGATAACACACTCTCTCAAAAATAATCCAATGCATAAGTGATTCATATGGAATTTTTTTCAAATATATATAACCTAATTTTGATGAGTTTAATGTCCAATAAAATACACTAGTAATAAGTTTCCACTATGTTCAGAAGCATAATCACATTCACAGACCATGTGACCTATATAAGATAAGCCACTAACATCTAGGTGAGAGAAAATGACCTAAAAATGGATAAGAATAAACCAATAATACAAGTAATACAAGCATAAATTGAAATATATACTAGTATGGAGAAAGCTAAATTAGCCCTTATATCAGCTCAAAGGCTACAAGATATAAATGGGCACAACTTTCTCATACCTAGTAGAAGGATCATCTACAATTCGTCATTTTTAGACCTACATATAGAATAATAAGAAAGAGAGAGGAGAGGGAGAGATAAATGAGGTTAATAAATGATGAAACACACCTCCAATTTTTAGTTTTAAATTATAAAAATAGTCAAAGAGATCAAGGCCATTATCCATCCCAACACATTATCCCACCTTATTTCATGATAGTCATTAAAGTAAGGAATATAAATGGATTATAGGGGATATTTTTGCCTTTAATTAACTTTTATTAGGTATTTTAATGATAAATTTTGTAAATTAATTTTCCTCTTGGAAGTTACAATTATAGGACATGGCCCATTTGGCCCTTATGAGGCATTAACTCAGCTTACATCCCCTTGCATGTTGAATAGTCCTAAAGACTACCTTATCTTCCATGATGGTCATATAATAGATATGTTTACACAAAATTTTTAGTTAAAAGTTAAATTTTTATCCTATTTAATCCTAATTACATCCTTCTATACCATCCTTTAGCTTCTTTATCCTTGGTGAGGCCATATTAGCTACAAATAATCATATATTGGTCTTAAAATTTTAAGAAAAAAATTATATTAATCAATAAAACCATCCTACACATGATCACAAATTTTTGATAAGTTTGGATCAGCCAGTTTGAAGTTACACAACTTTTATGCTCTCTCAAGTGCATTTCCTAAACTTTCACATGACTACAGACCTGTGTTTTGAAGATATATTTATATTTAATAATTAAATAAGTATTTAAAAAAATTTAAATAAAATTATAAATCATAATACATATATCATACAAATTTCATACCTTGATAATAACTTTTTTATAATATATGAATATTTTAGGATTCCTAGCCAAGCCTTTGTGAAAAAATGCACATCTTGTAGACTATATTTTAGATTTTTATATATAATAAAAAATGTTAAAGATATAAAACCATATAAAAACATTAAAAAATGTTTAATAACATATTAATTTCAATTTTCAAGATTTTTTTATGGTTATAACTCAAGATATAATTTTTTTTTGTGTAAACCATGGTTTCTAGGGCAACAAGCTTGCCTATTTGCTAAATTTTTTGTATCTTGAGTTGTATAGGGTCTAAATATATGTTTTTTTTAATTAATTATTAATTTATTAAAAAATTATTAAACATAAAATATCCTTTTTTGACCCATAAATGTAAAATAAAATCCTAAAATTGCATTTTTTTTTCATGATTTCAATTTTAAGTCATAGGGTTCAAAGGATGTTTAAGAGTTATTTTCCATCTTTTGGCCAAATGATGTGATTGTATCCTTATAATTTTTTATAAAAATCATGGGTGGAAGTATTTTTATTCTATAAAAACTCCCCAATAATTACTTTGAACCATGCAACATCATAAATAGGAATTCAACCAAAACCATGCTCCATTTGATGGCTTCTAAAGGCTTTTTCTACTCATAAATGATTGTTCATGAGTTTTATAATTATTTATATTTTATACCACATATAAAATTATATTTATGACCATATTATACATCTAAAATTTATGTATCATTCCATGAATCTCCTAAGATAATTATCCATGTCCTAGAAGGTAGCATGTCTAGGTCTTCAAAAGAGAAATGAAGCAATTTTTGCCTAGTTTAGACTTTTCTGAGCATACAACCTCAGTTTAAGGCCTAAAATGAGTTGATCATGATGTTAAAAACATTACATGGATCTGATCCAATCTTAACCTTATTTTTATGATCTTCATCCATAAATGAGCCTCCATATCTTTGTAAAACTCTGTAAAATTTTACAAAAACCAAGAAACCCACATGCTCTTCTTGAAATAGTACAATTGTGGACCATTGAGGGAAATTTTGCTTGTTTTGAGAATAAATTAAGAATTTAAAATGAAATATATGGGTAAAAATAAATAATTTAATGTAATTGACTCTCTTTTTACATGTTATAAGGATCATCGGGTTCATTTTTGTTATTAAGTGGCCTTTTAAGACATTAAAAGATGGGGTTTCTTCATAAATGATTTGAGTGACTAAAATGAGTGACATTATGACCCTTTTTACATCCTAATATGCATTTTGAGATCTTATTTAATTTAATTATGACTTTAAAACCTCATTATCCCCCTTTTGGCTTCATTCTTTCAATTGTAAATCTCCATAAATAGACCTTAATTAGGGCTAATTAGACTTGGTATGGACTCTAAAACATGTTTACCCTCATCTCATGACAAAAATAATGACATAAAATACTCTTTTGAGGTTAAAATTGATGTAGTGAACAATTTATAAATGATAATGGTTATATTTGTCATGGGAGGCCAAATTATCATTATTTTTGGTGACCCTCATAGGTTGAATTATATATTAGTCAAGAGAACCAATCATCTCATACCTTAAGAAAATGACTCACACATGGAAATCATGACTTGACTGAGATGACCACTCTTATTGATATAAAAATCATATTTAGTACCATAAAAGACTTTAAGGATTGGAAATAACCTCACCACTCATAAAATAAGGACAACACACATAAATAAAATGAGATAAACACACACATGTGTTAACAAGAATTTAGGGAACACAACAATCAAGAAAAAAAATAAGTATATACAACTAACTTGAAATTTTATTATTCCTCTTGGGTAAAAGGGTAAGTTTCTTGAATCCTTTACTCCATGAGATTGATAATAACAAGAGGCAAACTACCTCTTGGACCTTGGTATTGTTGTCTTCATCTTCTCCTTGAATTCCACTCCTCTTGCCATGTTCTCAACTAAAGTGATAGTTGTAAACTAGTCTCCTATGAATATATATTCCTCTTATACTTCAAGACCCACTTCATATTACTTTTTAGTTGCAATCTCAATAAATGGTACTTCATCTAAGCATGCTTCTTGAGTCTCTATATAATTTTGGGTGATATCATGCTTCTTATAATCTATTAAAATCTCATCAAACTCTTCAATGAGATTTGTATATTCAACCCAAGATACATCATAATTATCAATGAATGTCTCTTGTTCAATTTCCTCATGGGAATGATATCTAATAAGGAATGTACTTTCATAAAGGCCTTCAATATCTTGAAGAAACTCAATATATTACTACCAATCATCTTTATGCTCTTTTTCTTGATCAATGAGATTAAGACCAACTATAAAAACATCTTCATCTTTCTCCTCAAGGGATATTTGGTTGTCAAAATTTTTAAAACCTTATATGTAGTTATGATGAAATTTTATGTTAGATTATTCAAGTTTAGATGCTTTCTAATTTGGAACTATATCAACATCATTCACAACCTTAGCTTATTTTCTTAGAGATCCTTTAATATCAAGGCCAGTTGTAACCTCTACAAGATTATATGAAACTAGGTCTCCTTCTTGAAGCATACCACAAAGACTATCTTATAAAACATCATATTTAAAAATTAACTTGAATTTATCTTCCCCAAGTGGAGTACCAATGAATATATCCTCATCAAACTCATTTGAATCATCTTCATCACACTCTCCTTGTACCTCACCTAAACTCTAATCTCTTCTTCATTTGATTCCCATAGGACAAGTTCCACTATAATAAGGGAGATAGTGGGAGGGTTTTGAATGGGTTCATGAGTTAGAGAGGAAGTATCAGGCATGGTAGGCAGATCATGAATTAGATTGGGAATGGAGGGGGTACTATTTTCACTTTGGGTCTTGGATATGGAAGGATAATCTAGAAACTCTTGGAGAGAACACAAATTTAGTTGGGTTATGAGTGCCTCATCCTTTCCAAAAAGTAATTAACCTTTATTATAGAATTTTTGAGGTTATTAAATAGTTAAAACTGTAATTTAAACCTTCTCAAATAGAATACCCATCTTATATTGAATTCCTTCTTAGATATGCCTCCAATATGGAAAATATTTAGGTTCTTGAGCGAAGGGAAATGAAGTTTGAATAGACTCAAGGTTTTGTTTAACCTCAATCTCTTGATCTTGACTTTCTTCCTCTTTTTTTTCCCAAGACATCACTACTTGGTTCCAAGTTGGGACTTTGACACTATTAGGTTCTCTTTGAAATTGAATTGGATCTCTTGGAGGATATGGATCATAAGAAGGCTTCTAAGTAACACAAGGGGTTTATTGAAAAAATTAATCAAACCCATTTATTGTACTTTACCAATCAACATCATCTCTAATATAAAATCAAACAACTCATTCCTCTCTAGTGTACCATTAGATTCAACTGTAAACCACCCAATCACTTCTTCATATTAGGAAGTTAAAGAAAAATTTGTTGACAATTCTAGTACTCCACTCTCCATTTCATCTATTCTATCTTGAAAAGCTTGAGAAGTTAGTGGAAGAGGAGGAGAAGGATATCACGGTTAAATACAAGGATAATTATATGGATTATCATAGCCATATGTGGATGATATAGCCTGATTATAAGACTGGTATGGCTCACAAAGAGGGCAAGAGTGATGTTCTTAGTAGTAAGGAGGATGAAAAGGTTCATAAGGCTATTGAGGTATGTGGTTGGGCTAACAAAGAGCTTGGTAAAAATTAATATAGGAATTATATGAACCATAATGTATATGGTAAGGTTAATTATAGGATTTATAAGGCTTATGGTGAGGTTGGTATGGGTTAACATAGGATTGGTATAGGTCATGATACTACTAATAAGGAATGGTAGAACAAAACTTACCTAAATATATAGACATTAAAAATCATGAGGAAAACAAATAAAAAATGAATATATTAACAAATTATTATTACCCTTGGATGAAATCGTTATGATGACCTTTGGCATGTAACTTGAGTGTTAATCTTCCACTAGAATGTCTAAAACTCATTGAGGCCACCAAATTCTAAGAGTAAGTGCTCCAACCTCCATTAATTATAGTCCCATTAGGTATTCCATAAATTTTTATCATTCTAAATTTCACCCTTGACAAAAATAATTTTCAGACCTAGCTAATCTAGCTGATATAATGGAATCACCTCTATGAGTGGGTAGCTTAATGAGCGAGGTGAATCTCTAGATTTGGGCCTATCTCCCCTGATGCATCATCTAATATTAAATACTAAGCCTAATTATTTTTATAATGAAAAGGGATATAATTAAGACATGAAATTAAAACCTATACTATGGGAGGTGATTCACCAATATGATATTTCTCCTCTACTTGATCCTTTAACAACACTCATGGATAAGACAAAGACTAATTGATAACACACTCTCTCCACAAGACTACTAAACATAAGTTATTCACATGGAGGTTATGAAAAATTCATATAAATTAAGGGTGATGATTTAAATGCTTAATAAAAGACACTAAAAATAAATTACCACTATGATCACAAGTATAAGCATGTTCACACACCATGTGACCTGCATAAGATAATCCACTAACATCTAAGTGAGATTCAAGGAATTGAAAAGGGATAAGAAGAAACCACTAATAAAAATTGGAAAAACATAAAACACACTAGATAATAGTATGGATAAGGCTTAATTATTCCTTATATTAGCTCAAAGGCTACAACATACAAATGGATAGAACTTTCTCATACATAGCAGAGGGATCATCTACAATTGGTCATTTTCAAACCTACATATAGAAGAAAAAGAAAGAGAGAGAGGAGAGGGAAAGATAAATAAGTCCCATAAGTTATGAAATAAACCTATAATTTTTAATTTTAATTTATAAAAATAGTTAAAGAGATCAAGGCCATTAGCCATCCCAACGCATTAGCCCACCTTGTTCCATGATCTTCATTGAAGTAAGGCATGGAAATGGAGTGGATATTCTGGTCTTGTATTAATTTTTATAAGGTTTGGTCATGAAAAATTATTAAATTAATTCTAATTTTGGTATTTAAAAAGATATGACATGGCCTATTTGGACCTCATGAGGCATTGACTTAGCTTGCATCTCCTTCTTGAATGTTGACTAGGCCTAAATACTACCTTATCTTCTATGATGGTCATAAAATAGATATGGTTTAAAATAATTGAATTTAAAAATTAATTTATGAACATAATTAATACTTATTACATCCTTCCATGTAATTAATTATCTTCTTAATCCTTGGTGAGGCTATATTAGCTACCCAACTATCCCAACTAAGCCTAAAAAATAAGGCTTGCCTACAACAGTCAATTATAATTCATCATATTGGAAACTAAATTTTTTTAAAAATTATATATCATAAATAAAAAATCTCTAAACATTATCACCAAATTTTAATAATTTTTGATTAACCAATTTGAAGCTATGAAACTTTGTTTTCTCCCGAGTGCATTTCCTAAACTTTCACATGACTATAGACCTATATTTTGAATATATATATTAATATTTAATAATTAAATAAGTATTAAATATACTTTAAATTAAATTATACATCATAATACATATATAATCCAAATTTTAGACCTTTTTGATAATTATTTTTCAAGATATGAAGATTTTAGGATGCCTAGACAAACCTTTGTAAAAAAATGTAGATTTTGTAGACTGTATTTTGGAATTTTATATATCATAAATAATGTTATGGACATGAAAAAACATAAAAAAAAGTTTATAAATATTTAAAATCACATTAATTTAAATTTTAAATAATTTTTTATGGTTAAAACTCAAGATATGACATTTTTTGTGCAAACTAGGGTTTTTAGGGCAGCAAGCCTGCCTGTTTGCTAAAGTTTTTGTATCTTGAGTTATATAGGGTATAAAAATATGATGTTTTTTTAATTTGGACTGTATTAACACCATATTAAACTTAGAATATATTTTTCCCCATTAAATTTAAAATAAACTCCTAAAATCACATTTTTTCATGATTTCAATTTTAACTCATATGGTTCAAAGGAGGTTTAGAGCTATTTGACATATTTTGGCCAAATTATGTGAATATATATTTATCATATGATATAAAAAAATGTAATCCTTGTGATCCTATCAAAACTACCCAATAATAAATTTTTACCATGTGATGTTATAAATAATAATTCAACTAAAAGCATGCTCAATTTGAAGGCTTTCTAAAGGTTTTTTCTACTCATAAATGATTATTCATAGAGTTGTCTGGTTATTTATATTTTATACCACATATAAAATTATATTTAAGACCATATTATCCTTATCCAATTTCTTTACCATACCACTAATATCCTCATATGATTGGCCACGCCTTAGAAGGTAGCCTATTTTGGTGTTCGAAGGAGAAATGAAGAAATTTTTGCCTAGTTTAGACTTTTTTGAGCATGAAACCTCTGTCTAAGGCCTGAAATGATTTGATCATGATGTGAGAACCTTATTTAGATATTATATTATATTAACCTTATTTTAATGATCTTCATCCATAAATGATCATCTATATCTCTTAAAAACCCTGCAAAAATCTCCAAAAACCAAGAAACCTACATGCTTTTCTTGAAATAGTATGGTTTTGGATAATTGAGGGAAATTTTATACATTTTGATAATAAATTAATAATTTCAAACAAAATATATGTGGAAAAAATAAATCATTTAATTCAACTGACTCAGTTTGTATGGATTATAAGGATCATGGGGTTTATTTTTGGTATTAAATATCCTTTTAAGGCATTAAAAGACATGTTTTTCTTCATAAATGACTTGAGTGACTAAAATGAGTGACATTATGATACTTTTTACATCCTCATATGCAATTAGAGATCCTATTTAATTCATTTATGACTTAAAACCTAATTAAGCACCATTTTGGATTCATTTTTTCATTTGTAAATCTCTATAAATAGACCTTAATAAGGGATAATTAGACCTGATATGGACTCTAAAACATGTTTACACTCATCTCATGACAACAAATAATGACCTCTAGTCCTATTTTGAGGATAAAATTTATTTAATGGCTAATTTTTGAATGACATGGGTTGATATTTAGTGTGGGAGGTAAATTATCTACACTTATTCAAGTAAGATACATGGAATAATAGATGTATGCAAGTGGATTGGGGGAATTCCAACTTATAGACCACACTACCAATTTTTTATAAGATCTAGTAAGGGACATAATACTTAGGAGACAAATTGTTATCCTTTTTATATTTGTTTAGATTAATTTGATTATATGTTTATAAACATACAAATACCTAATCACCTATGTCAAAATATTGCTTAGTAAAGTGTTGATCTGCTTGATTCTTCATTTGATTCTATGCCATGGATAGATTTTATCACAAACTAGAAATTACTATATACACATAATATTTTAAAACTTTATAAATTACTAATGATTTATCTCTTGTAGGAACCCATTGAGTCTCAATATCTCTAAGTATATGCCTTAAAGGTGTACCAAGAAAGGGGTGGGTAAACCATTGGTGCTTTGCAATATTGTTGTCCCTATACTACCACTTGATATCTACACAACCTTCTCCTAGAAACACTTCCCTAAGATTTTTATTCTCTCTTTCACCCTCCTCCAACCATTTTCCTCCTTCATTAGCCCTTTCCTAAGCCTAAAACCCTTTTTTATGGTTTATGTTACACTATCAACCACATTAACCCTATACTCTAATTGATAAAACATATTTAGGGTCAAGGTTTACCCCTGGCTAACCTAAAACAAAACCTAATTTGTTTTTTATCAATAATGATACATAATTTATTAGACTGACCCTATTGGCTTAAATTTTAGAAAGGTTTAGGATTAGATTCATCTATATATACACATTCATTTCATCATTTATTAGAGAACATAATAAGAATATAATATTGTGCATTTACTTATCTACCATTCCATTTGATGATGATAACTTAGGGTTTCAATGCTTTCTTTAGATATAACTTGTCTTATGGATAAATATTTTATATTCATAGAGAGTTTGTGTATCCTAGATATAACTTATCCTTGTGTAGTCATGTAAAATCAAAAATTTGGTTACTTTAGTGTGGCTAATGACACCCAATCCATAGGTCATCCTACTTGCTTGAACAACCCTTATAGGCATTTCTTTCACCAATTCCTAGTCATCCATAACCTTTCAGACTCAACCTTTATAGACATAGGTAGCTCTTTTAAGCCCAAATCCATCCCCCCAGGTTTCATTACCTCTAGAAAATAGCAACCAACTTGGATAGGATAATTGAAACCTAGGGAGTCTTATTTCTTGTGCTATTGTCCAAGTGCAAATTTGGTTCAAATGGTCATTTTCTCCTAGATCCTTATCCTAATTCAGGTCGACCTAATGTGAATTTATTTAACCCATGATCATTAAATCCCCTATAAAAGGCCATTAAAATTCCATTTATAAGGGATGACACTCATTTAAAAGAGATAATCAAGAATAAATGTAAGTACACTTAAGCACTTTTCCCTATTCTCTACGTAAAGCCTTCCAATATTATTCCAAGATTGTTTAAAACCTTACACTAGTCCCTCTATCCATCTAAAGTACACCCATTTTCACATTTATATGTATTTTTCATACATAATTACACTACACACTTCAATGGGAGAAATACATTAGCTTGATCCTTCCTCAAAGTATTGCTATGTAGGTAGTGTGCCCACACATAGGGTGTGAAGTGCATCTAGCATATCCTTTACATACTAACCCCTTTTCTCTCTTTTCCAAATTTAATTTAAAGTTAAATAACAAAGAGATATTAGGGAATTTTAAGATTAAAACAAATTCACAATGATCTTCACAAACTTCTGAGCTTTGATATTTCACTGACATAGTAACATAGGCCTACCAAGTAGAACTTAGAAAACTCATATCACCTAGACAATAATGCCTAAAAAGGACTATAACATTGAATAGTAGGGTGTCTCACTTTTAATGCTCCTATCCAATCATAAAATAAAGTTTAAGAGCCTATTTTTGACATTATCCCAATCTTGTACCTAAATTTTCAAACCCTGTCTAAGACTGAAAAACATAGAATAAGATAAGTTACATTTCTCCTTGCTCTCTTACTATTTTTATAAAGATCAAATTGTAATTAAATTAAAAAAATTAGTAGCCATAATTAGGAATATTATTTATTAATTTTCCCTACCCATACCTATTTATTGAGTCTAGAGTTCTAGCTAGACCTTTGATATCCTTCTCAGATCAAGAGATTATGGATGATAATTTAGATTATAATGCACTTTTTATCAGAGCACATATTAATAATCAACCCATTCACAGTGTTCTCATTGATAATGGTTCCAGTGTAAACATGTGTACCATTAAATTATTATAGCATTTGGACTATTTAGAGTAGGATGTCACCCTAATAAATATAGCTATCAGTAGATTTAGTGGGCACATACAAATTTCATTAGATAAGATTATACTTATTTTATAGATTGGTTCAACACATGTGACCACACATTTCACTATAGTTCCTAGTGCAATATTTTTTGATATGTTACTTGGTCGCCCATAGATTTAGAAAATTTGAGTAGTACCATCTAAAGTTCATAGATTCATGGAATTCATTCATGTTAATTAGGTTATTAGAATTGGTGGATTTTTTTATGAGTTACCACTACCCACTACAAATTCATCTTCAACTATTTCACTAGAGGGGACACCATATCTCATGGTACAGCCACCAACTCATATCATTTATCTTGATTGAATACATACATATGAGGTTGGAGAGACTAACACTTCTCACACTACTCCACTTACATTTGAACCATCAACACCAATTATTTTTCTAGTCATAATAGCATCAGCTATTCTAGCTACTTCATCAATCACAATTACAACACCTATTACACATCCACCATCACTAGAAATAGTACTAATAGTTCCAGTTAATTCTGTAGTTACTCCACTAATTACAAATACCTTCACAATAGTATTAGCTTCTACTATTATAGATGAAAAGACTCATATATCATAGTTACCCCTTATGGTAAATTTTGAGTTACCATATGTACATGATGTTGATATAGATTCACAAGCTTCTTTAGATGATGATACGATACCCACACTCACATATGACTATTTGTGTGGTTTGAAATTTACACTAGTTGGATTAGGAGAGTAGTGAGATGACTCTAGAGCTCTCGTACCACATCATAAATCACTTTTATCATCTTGCACTACACTATTAGGATATTCTTCACACTCACAACCACTGTCATACCACTTGCACATATAGTTCACATTGTTAACTCTATGGATATAGATCTAGTTATTTAGATTTAGGAAAGAAACACAAATCATCAACCATAGTTTATGTTACAACTATTACTTGATTATGGATTGATCACATTACCTATAGTACAACATAGATCTATTACTAGATTATCAGATCAAGATGGTCACCCATTTTATACTTTTCACAAGATTATAGGCCATGGTACAAACTCATGTAGAGATTAGATAAACTATAGGATCAAGGTATTATTTATATTATAGTAACACTAGATCCACCACTTTCACTAAAGTTATCTACTAACAAGACTAAATGTCCTAGAGTAGAGTCAACATCTCCACCACTAGAACAACCTTTAGTTCACCTTCAATAGGATGCCACCATAAACACAACATATATATCATATGATGATAATTATGATGATAATATCAAGGCATTTGATGATGGTTATGATCCTTTCCTCCATTACTATCCCCAATAGGATCTATCTTTTAATCCCTTCCCCTACTAGCCTAGTCTCTTATATTATCATGTACATATTGCTTCACCTATGTGCATGTACATAATTTATTTTTAGCATTGATTTTACATAAACTCTCCTATTTGATAGTACATAGTTCAAATATTTCCAAAAAATTAAAAAAAAAAAACAATACAAAATTTAAACAATAAGAAATTTAAAAATACCAAAAACATTTCAATTTTATGCATCATCCATGCTTTACATTACTACTATCATGCTAGGACTTACATTTGTTGTTTCATGATATGGTTTGTCAATTATCTATTTTACCATGTTTCACTTGATATTTTTTGAGTGTGTGCAGTGACATCCAACTACTTGATTGCTTCATGATACCCATTGAGGGGGTATTCTTACTTCTACATTCAAGACACACATCAATATACATATCCACTGGGGGCATCTTCTACATGACAACACCATCTAGGTTATGTTAATTCTACACTACACACTTTGATTTATCATAATAATGAACATTACTTACTAGATTACATAGATTACTATATCAAAATTTCAATAGTATCTAGCACTTGTGTATTTATTAGCATATACCTAGTCTTGTACTAAACATGTCTTTCATACTTTCACTCTTGCTTTGATTAGTTAGATGTGATTGTAACTTTCTAGTTTTTACATGCTTTCCTTTCTTGTTTTATGTAGATAGATTAGATTGCATTTCTAGTTATAGTTTTTTTTCTTATATATGCCTTAGGACATCTACCAATGTCCTTTGTTTCTATTCATGTTAATGTACCTTTGGAAATTTTCCAATGTCCCTTGCTTGTACTCTTCGATGAACCTGTGGCCCTCATGCTAATTGGTGTTTTTTTCAAATTGTATGTGTTGTAGCATTTAAACATGCCTTGTATGTTTGATTTCTAGATTGAGTGAGATGTGCCCATGTCCCTTTTTTGTGTTTCCCTTTGACCAACCTTTTATGCTTCTTTCTTCTTGATTCTTTCTCCATGTGCTTGTTTTTTTATTTTTGTAATGCTATGATCCATATCATGCATTTTCCTTTCTTTCTTGGATGCTATGATGGACATCATGCTCCATCCCTCCTTGAAAACTAACAACTAAAAACTAACATCTAATAATTCTAATTTTAGTTTAGTACATTACACATTATTTTACATTATTATATCTATCTAGGCATACCCCTATTGATCTAATAATCTCTCAATACAAACATTGATATATTTAGAGATATCTTGTCAAATATCATTGTTATATCATATATCTATATAGCATAAAACACTTGCAGGATAATTTTTCTTCTAAGGGTAGTCATTGTAGGTTCATCATTATTACCCTTAGAAGAAGGGACAACAAATAGGGTTTTTTTCATAGAGATAAAATATCCTAACAATCAAAATAGTAGCATTTAGATCACCCAATTTAGAATATAGAGGTCAAACCAATCATAACAAAACAAAAAAATAGTGATGATTCCAGATCAATAACTAGTTTTAGCACATGACAATAGTACCAAAAATGGATAGTATTACCAAAAATATGGGTGTCCTCATTTTGGTTCTCTTGTTCAGGAAAAAAACACCTAGGTTTTCTAGTAATAGGAAAAAAATTAGCTCAGCTATAGTTTTTGCACATCCAAATCAATTAGAAGCAATAGTTTTAGTATAGTTTTCTTAAGACATCTAAATATAGGGGGTATTGTGTGTGGCATGATGATTCTCACTTATAGTTTTAGATTAGGTAGTTGAAATAGCTTCTATATCAAAATCCATATTCTAGACACTAGTGATTAGAGGAAATGTGCTTGGCATATTGGTCTTCTTTGTTTTTGAGTTCATTTTATTACCCATGTATTCTCAATAGTTGCATGCTTTAATCCATATGTAGGTGGTTGGAATCATTTCTCAAGTTGAAATTTCATAGAAGTTTAACTTTGTGAGTACCTGAGTTAGTTTTCACATAAGCATATTGCATCAGTTTTAGAGTGTCTTTCATACAAGCATAACCTCCATCTTTCAAAATGGCCAAGAGTGGCCTAGTTTCCAACATACATTTGACTATCCATGCCACATTTTTACACTCTTAGAGCATACATGGGCTCCATGAGCCATCTCATATGACATCTATTCTATACCAATATCACTTCATAGATTCACTTCACAAGGTAGTGATGGATCCAAAGGTCTATCTAACCTTTGTATACTTGAGCCACTTATTTAGAGGGATTGAACACATAGTCTAGACATATATTATCACATACATGATCATCTAGCTTCACTTAGTAGGTGATGATAGAGTCAAAGTGATAGATTTTGTATTCTTGAGACACATTCCATAAAATTAAGCACTCAAATCTATTTGTGATATAACTTTTAGTACGACATCTTCTAGTGTAGTCCAGCATTGCTCAACCTTACTCAAGATCATACCAAGTTTTGTATTGGTTCAAATAATCGATGAAGTATATTCATTCCTTTCTCTTCCTTTTTATTTTACTCAACTTTTTTATGTTCTTGTTTTAGATCACATATAATAATAACTGATCTACTCTTTATCCATTTTGTATTTTCACACTTGAACATTGTGCTCTCTATGCACTATCTAGCATTAATTAGCATCACACAAGCTTCATGGTCTTCACCTTTGTAGGTAAGTTTAGGTACACTTTCTATTTTTTCCTTTCTCCTAGTATTTCACTTTGTTTTATGACTAGAATAAATGGGGGAAAATGTAGTCATGTAAAATGTGAAATTTGGTTACTTTAGTATGGCTAATGACACCCAATCCATAGTTCTTTCTACTTTCTTGCACAACCCTTATAGTCTTTTCTTTCACCAATTCCTAGTCATCCACAACCTTCCAGACTCAACCCTTATAGACCTAGGTAACTCTTTTAGGCCTAGATCCATCTCCCTAGATCTCATTTCCTCTAGACAATAGTGCCTAACTTGGATAGGAGTGTTGGAACCAAGGGTGTCCTATTTCTATCACTATTTTCCAAGTGGAAATTTAGTTTAAATGGTCATATCATCCTACATACTTATCCTAATTCATGTCAACCTAATGCAAATTCATTTAACCCATGATCATTAAATCCCCTATAAAAGGCCATTCAAAGTCCATTTAGAAGGGTTAACACTCATTGACAAGAGAGAAGCAAGAATAAAAGAAAGTATACTCAAGCACTTTTTCCTATTATCTACATGAAACATTTCAATATTATTCCAAGCATATTCAAATCCTTACACTAGTCCGTAACCATCTAAATTACATCTAGTTTCACATCTATTTGCATTTTTCATACATAATTACACCAAGAAATTTAACTAGAGAACTACATTAGCTTGATCTCTCCTTAGAGTATTAGTATTTAGGTAGCATACCCACACATAGGGTGTGAAGTGCGTATAGTGTATCCTTTACACATAAATAGCTCTTAGGGATTTTAAATATAACAAAAAATGCACAGTGAGCTCCACAGACTTTCAAGTTTTGATATTTCACTCATAGAGTAACATAGACCTACTGAGCAAAACCCAAAAAACTTAAATCACCTAGACAATAGTGTCAAAAAAGGACTATAGTGCTGAACAATAGGGTATCCTACTTTCAGTGCTCTTATCTAATTAGGAAATGAATTTCAAGAACCTATTTTTGACACTATCCCAATCCTATACCTAAATTCTTAGACCCTATCTCAGACCAAACAAGATAAAATAAGCTAAGTTAAATTTCTCCTTGCTCTCTTACTATTTTTAGAAAGGTTAAATTGAAATTAAATTTCACAAATTAATAGCCATAATTAGAAATATTATTTACTGATTTTCCCTACTCAGACCTATTTATTAAATATGAATAAAACTCTATTATTTCCAAAAATAATAAAACACCCTATTATCCATACATACCACAACAACAACTTGTGAAGCACCTTGGACAAGGGAGATATTGAGGTTAGGGAGGTTCATCTTCAAATGTAAGTATTCATAACTTTGTTATTACTTTTTAAGATTATATATATTTACATTTATACCTCTCTCCCATGCATTAGGATTTCATATACATTGATGTGATTATATATATTCTATGCATGTTTACTTTTTATGTTTATTACCCACAATTTATGCCACAAGCTTTGAAGAGCATTAGATTAGATTTTACTTTCCTTGTCATTTAATTTTGTGAATATGAAAACATAGGACCTAGATAGGGTTATTGCATGGTTTTGATTGACTAGAGGATTTGGAACCCTCTTTAGTGATTTTATTTTGGGAAGATATCCTTTGGTTAGGTCTAGTATATCCATATTAGTCATGACCCTGAATATGAATGTATTAACAATTAGAAATGTAAGTAGGATTTATCTTCTCTAAACTAGGATTGATTAATAGATCAGTTGCAATTCCTTTTGCATACATTTTAGTGAACTTGATGTGATTCAAACCCTTATAGGTTTTATTTCATGCCATCATTTTGTCATCATATTAAAATTTTCTATATTTTTAGTTGTGTATCGAACCAATTAGTATATTTCTAACATTTTGTGCATAGGTTTAACACATAGTCACTCTAAAATTATTATGTTATGTCTATGGAGGTCTTTGCCAAATAAAGGTTACTATATTGATTAGTTTCACATTATTATTATTATTATTATTATTATTATTATTATTATTATTATTATTATTATCTAGATTGACATACATAATCAAACCATTTGACTCTATCTATAATTGTCTTTTAAAAACATGTAGGTCTATAAACATATTTGAACTAGTCAACTCTATTCACAACTTCTCTTTCCACATACAGGTTTTGAAAACTTCATTGAGCCAGTCAACCTTGTTAGTAAAATTTTGATATAGTATTTCAACATCATAGAATAAAAGTTAAAAACCTAAACATATTTAATCCCATCAAGGATCATTTATTTCTCTCTCCATCATTTTAGTTCTTTCATCACTATTTTTCAAAAAAATTAAGTCTATAAAACTTTGACTCTACAACAAACTAGGTTAACCTATTAGACATAATTATGTAGTTTATCTTCCATTTAGAAGACATAGTCGATATATTCGACTACGTTCTTATAGATATTGCTTCAATAGAAGAGTAACAACCCATTTGACTCTAATTTTCACTATTTTCATAAAGTGTCACCTAAGTTGACTCTGTACTCTTATCAATCAAGGAATTAACCTATATTTTCTAGTAATTAATTCACCTTTCTTATTTATTTGTTTGCATGCTTAGAGTAATAAACACATATTAAATGGGTGGTTTTTAAAATTACCATTTTAGTCACACTATTTTTTTCTTTTGCATACACTTCCACATAACTATACATTTAAAAAGTGTTAAACATTTGTCTTCTCAAGGCTTTTCTAATTGGATTTCATTGCCAAGGGGGAAACTTGGGTTTTTGGCTAAGTATAAACATGTGGTTGATGGTATATATTGGAAAATCACCTCACACCCTTATCACTATAAGATTGTGAAGTTAGGGAGTAGGCCCCAATACCAAGCTTGTACCATCATCAATATAGATCCATTTTAGCCTAAACATCTTGAAACTAGACTTGGATTGCTTTATAGTTCCTTGTTTTAGTCAAAATTCCTATCACATTATAATTAAAATTTATTATAATTCAACTAACACTTAGGATAAAAAACTAGTTAACATTTAATTTTTAGTTACTGCTTGTTATTTGATCATTATATATTGTATTGAAAAACTTACATTGGCCAATTTTGGTGCAAGGTTTGTGCTATGTGTTCCAATTGGATCAATCACATTAATCCAATTTATGTGTACTTAATTTTTCTTCAAAATTATCTTTCAAAATTTTCCTCTATTTCTGAGCACTATCATTTCTTTTGGCATAGTCTCTTACAAACTATTTAGCCTTCCTATTTTTAGTACATAATTGACCTATATTACTATGTCTCATTATATTCCTATTTTGTTCCCTATTCATCAGTACATAGTTGACCTACATGACTTTGTTATCTTTTTGTTTGTTTTATTCTCTACTTTATAGAACAAGTCAACCAATTTGATTTTGTATCTTATTTTATGATTTTGTGTTTGCATCACCCATTTAGCCTCCTTTTCTCATCATGAACTTATTTTTTGAGGATAATACAAAGTTAAATAAAAAATACATTATTGTCTTTACCAATTCCAATAGGTTTCCCCACAAACAACTTGTGGCTTCCACTTTAGATTAAAGTAATGTGCATGTTTCCACTCACACTACCAATTATGGGACTCATCCTCATTCATAATTAGTTCATAATCCTCTTTTATCCTTAGAATATGAGCATGAATTAAAATACACATCTGAAATTATTTTCTTCATTAATGAGTTTCCTCAACATAGAGGAAAAGACCTTCAACTATTTACAATCTCATGATAAGTGTTCAAGTAGAAGAACCCCATTCACCCCCCACTATATTCTCTCATGTATTTGGGGGGTGACACCTTATTTTATTCTCAACCTCTCCCTTATATTTTAACTCCTTCCCACACTATGACCTATTATTCTATAATATCTTCAACCTACATGCCAATTATCTCTACTAACATGGAAGGTTCCACCTCTAGTGGGATTTTTCCAAGGACCTTCCTCATTAATCATTCCACTAGTGTATAATTTTATACACATTCTAATCATGTTACTAGTTCTTCTTTCTCTACTAATACTTCTCATGCCACTTGTGTCATGCATGTCACTGCTCATAGTGTAACCCAATCAACTAATACCAATGCCAATGCTTCACATACTATGTAAACCAGTCAAAATACCACTCAAACCCATCAAATATTATTTAAAAATATCAATAAAATTAACACTTTTCAAACCAGTAATGCTAATCAAATGATGCAAAGTTAAATCATATCATTAACCTTAAAAATAAACCTCAATAAGTTCTATGGGGAGCATAAAATCACAATGCCTCCCACCTCTAAGGATTCTCATGGCAACCTCATTCCTCAACTACCACTTGCTCATAAAATGATAAAACATATCCAAAATGAACCTATTATGCCTCAAAATGCCAATATTGACATAAGAGGTATCAGACCTACCATTAGTTATAATGAGTCAATTAATCCTACATTACATTTAAAAACATTTGGTAATCTCTATAAATATTGGGTCAACTAAATAATTTTTTTGTTGCCAAGATATTAGCCAAAACACTCTTTATATATGCTTTAGATTGGTATAATCAACATAAATCCTAGTCTATCTCTAGTTGGAAGATCTAGTTAAATCCCTAGTACAAGAGTTTCAAACTAGTGATCTCCTTAAGAATACATTGGCTTACGTCATTAATTTTAAGCAACTTGAAACCAAAATGACATAATATTTCATCAAATGATGGAAGACCTTGTCTAATATGTGTGGGAATAACATGGAAGATGATAATATCTTTCATCTATTCACTAATTTTCTTTACCCCAAGTTGAAATATTGGGTTAGAACTTTCTCTCCAAGAACTTTGGAATAAACCCTCAACCAAGATAAGTGCCAATATTTTCTCATGCACTAATTAAAACCATACCAACCTCCCATGGGAACTCACATTGTCATTATAAACAAAAACTGTCATGATACCAATGATGGTGTCACCGAGTCTTATGACACCATTCACAATATTTTAACCATCTTTCCCAATAACATTATGGAGGATGATCCCCCTCTAAACAACACCCTTAATCCTAAATTTTATCAAATAAACAACATTAATTTTCACAAACTATTATTCTTAGCCGAGATTCAAAAGAATCTACCAAGGCCTCTACCATGAGATCTTTACCCCACTCATCTTAAAAAATAATGGTATGATCTAAATAAATTTTATTGGTTTCATGCAAGTTGAGGCCACTCTCATGAGACTTGTATAAAATTAAATAATTTAGCTATGGATTTTCTCCTTTGCCTAAACTTTTATCATGATTCACTCATTCATAAATTCCAACAAACATATGATATAACCTTTAAATCTCATGAAACACAAAACAAAAATCAAGATTTAAACTAGGCTAATGCTCATCTTTCCATATATGAATATCCTCTTCCTAATCATCAAGATAACAATGACAAGCCTACTCCTTCCACTAATAACGTTTAAAGTCTCATAGACCAAACTCGTGAATGGAATGTGGTAATTATGACTAATATGCGAATTATAGTTAATTTCATTGATTCTAATCCAAATCACATGCACCAAACCTCCCAAAAATTATATGTTATCCAAGATTATTCCCCATATCATTTAACAAAGTTGAATAAGAGGACCTTATCTCTTTCCAACAACCAATTCCAACATCTCAATTAGATAATACCTCTCATACTATTTCTAAAACTCCCCTAACATATACACCCATCAAAAACATTCCTCAATCATCTCATAGTATTTATTTGCTTCAATCACAAGAAATACATAAATCAACTATCCCATCATCTAAATATAATCAACTAATTTGTTCTCAAACTCAACCAAACACATCTTATCAACACAAGTTTGAATGTACTTCTGATCCTCCTTCCCAAGATATCTTACAACATTACATGCCTCTATCTAGTAGTCCCCCCATGGGTTATGATGAATGGGACCCTATCAAGGAAATTACTAATATCCCATCTCAAATACCCTTTCTTAAACTCATGTGAGCTTACCTCCATCATCATAACTATCTGATGCAATTATTATTTGAAATAAACATCCCTCATCCTCCTCTAGTAGGATGTGAAGCTACCTTCTCTGGGTATAAATATAGTATCCTAATATTATTCAAAGAGATGTATATATACATTGATGAAATAATAGACACTTATCTTTCCCTTAATTTTCCTATGACTTCCATTATCCCATATGAGATTCTACTTCACATGAATGATCCTCCACTATTTATTAACACCTAATTTGGTGATATCCAAGTCAAGTGTGCTTTGATTAATGAGGATTTAGGTACTTTCATGACCTCCCTTCACTTTAATAAAAATCTTAGATATGTCAAGTGCAATCTTAAGTCCACATGAAATATATGTAAAATTTAAGATCAAAGTCAAATGCCTCCTTTAGCTTGTATATGGCTTCCTATTACCATCCCTCTTATCACTGCTCATGTGAAGGTTATGATATTTAACTTTCCCCTTTCCCATTACATATTGCTTGGTAGACCTTAGACTCACCACATGAGGGTTGTCACCTCATCTTCCTGCCAATGCATCAAATTTCCCCATAATGGTGTTATTTACATGATTTAAGGAGACACAAACCCTTAGAATTTTGAAAAATTCTGAGAACATTATGTATTGAAAAGTCCAATCCTTGAACCCTTGCCTAGTGTTCCATTCAGGGAATTTCAATGTTTTAATTATCTTTTCAAACCTAACTAAGGTTATCATGGTCACCCTAAACTTATTGGGAATATATCACGTAAACTTTTATACTCTGATGATGATGAGCCAAATGACATCATCATCAAGATTAAAAATTTGTATCTCTCCCCTCATATCATCTCCCAACTTCCAATGTCCATAAATCCATGTTCTCATTATCCACCTATTGATGACATACCCATGGTCTTAACCAAAACTTGAAATTATATTCATCATTCAACTTCTGATGAAAATATCATACCTACTTGCACCATTGACCTTTATACACCTGATTATGATGATGGTTATAATTTACAAAATACATTTCTAGGAGGACATGTCTAGGATAAAGATGTAAAGGTTTTTAGATATCATACCTCTTTATTTTATTATTTCCATTTGTCTTATTATACGTCTTCTTGTATAGATATTAATTCTAGTATTCTTCCTCTTTTTTTAGGGTAGAGATGGAGTGATTGCATGGTACACCTCTAGTTTTAGTAGAGCCTCTTAGGAGCATGCTCATAGATCATGTTATGATTGGTAATTATCATTTTTATAGATACTAGGATCCTTATAGTTTGTTTCCCCTAGAGATGCTAGCCACTCCTCTTAAGATTCTTATGCATCCTTCTTGTCCCTTAACTGAGCCTAGTCTAGTTCTTACTCCCACTGTACTTTTAGTTGAGCCTCATCTTGTACCTGATTCTTCTTCTCCTTCAAATGAGCCTATCCTAGTATCTACACCGAACATACCTCCCCTTGGTGATGGATTTATTCCTTTTCCATATATTGATCTATTACCCACCCAATGGGCTGATTAACCTTACTATGATATTCATAAGGTTGGCAATTATTGGAATAGAGACTACTAGTTATACTAGCCTTACCCATCTTATACTTCTACCTTTTCTATTATTAGACCGCTAAAGTCTACTAACAAATATATCTATTTATTCTATGACATAAATAATAATTATTCTACCCATTTTTGAAATCTTCAACAATATATTGACATATTTTGTCTTATACTTACCCAACCTAAAGACAAGGCTATACCTCCTCCCAAGTTATTACTTGAGTATATTATAAAATATGAAGAGGTATATTATTCTTGGCACTAATGCAGTACCCATCACACCAATATTTATCACATTCTCTAGTAGCATATTCATGATTACCTTATGACCATTATTTTTCTTGTTATTCCTCCTCACATAGGTCATCCACTTAAGAAGGATCCTCCTTATTCACATGTGGTTCCTTCTTCACCTAGATCTTCTCCCTCACCCATGGTCCCTTCTCCATCAATGGTTCCACCTTCATGTCCTACATATAACATCTTATTCTAGAATCAATTCCCCTTATTGAGTATTCCATGCACGAGAGCCCTCATGACCAAGATCCTTTAGCTATACCTACATTTTCTATTGAGGAGATTCAATGAGAGGTCTTGTCACATATTTAATTTAATATCGATGAGACTCTTACTATAGTTAAGATAAAAATTCATAAAGATATATTGGATGTTATGGATAATATTTATGGATAGATTTATCAATATTTATGAACACAACATGGCATTCTTTCATTTTATTCTTCATTATGATTTTGGGTTGGACTTGTTATCCACTATTATATCCATCTTATATCATTTGACTGTGTCAAAATTTTATTCAATTATCTATTTCACATTAATATTTACATTATGAATTACATGTTGTATATGGTTTCATTTTCTATTAACTTTTCATATGGTTTATTTTTGTGCTTTCCATGATTACACTCTTATCTTTATGAGTTCATTTATTTTCATGGATGTTTTTATATTTTCTCATGTTTTTTTACCTTATCTAAACAACATGGATAATTATTATTGTGACTTAGTTATACAAACCTTTTTCCCCTTAGTAATCCTTTACCATATGATCAGTTATTAACCAAACCATCTCATTATAATTCTATTTTATTGATCCACTTTGGATCTCATTTTATTCCCCTATCTCCTTTCACATACTAATCATATACATGGTTGAAAATTAAGAAAACATACTGGTTCATAGGTAATCCTAAGTATTTAGTCACTTATGTCTTTGGACACTTATCTTCCTTTAGCCAAAGTCTAATTCTCATATATATGTATCACTTATATCACTCATACTATTTATTCCAAATCTATATGGAGGAGGAATCTTAAAATCCATAAAATATAAAATCCAAATCATTTTAACAAAATCAAATGATACAAAAGTCAACATACAACTCTCAAAAGTCATATCACAATAAAAGATGTGATTCATAACACATATCCTTTTCTAATTGAATCGTAAAATCCATAGTTGGCCTCATGATAAAGTTGAGGTCCATTAGGGTGGGGTAGGCTAGTAGATTAGGAAAGGAGAATAAAAAATATTTTAGTTATACCTACTTTATCACATAAGTACCCAATCTTCACATTAGACCAATGGCTCTATAAGAGGTCTTGAGGAATGGGGAACATGTTGTGGGAAGGTGCATTCATTTTAATTTTGTTTTTCATATCACCAGCATGAGTTGATTTTAGTATCTCACTTATTTTCCTATATAGCTTTGGTATTTTAATGGTCACTATCCACTTAGTGTATTTTTTGTGTACCTTATATGCCTCATTTTCCCTAATCTCTTATCATAGATGCCTACATTATGATTTTTACATTCCCTCTTCCATTTTAAACATTCCTAATATTTCCACTTCACAAATATTATTTTGTTAACTGATCATTCCTAGTAGGGTTGATATAAAAGTCAATTAAAAGAAGGTCCTAGATTAGACCAAAACCTACACCATCGCATAGGGACCATTAAGAACTTTATAAGTGTATGTAGAATGTAGAAAATAAAGCTCATATGATCCTTGTGTAATTGGTCAAAGTCACAATCAAACTCATCAAAGTAGGTCAAAGTTGGTAATAATGTATAAAATGACCAGTATGGAACAATTTTAAAATAGTTCCACTGTAAAGATCTCATCATGAGTTTTTTAGTAGAATTTAAGATTCATGAAATAGAGTCTATATGTGGAAGATATGACCAGTAAAAGTTGTCAAACTTGGTCAACAATATGATGTGGTAAAAGTGTGGACCAATGAGAACGTGACACATGGCAATCACTTCATGCAAAAATAGTTGGTTTCATGATTTTATCTTTAATAGGCATATTTAGGGGAAAAAGGGACATCTATAGGGATCATAGCCAATGGAGTCCACTTTTATCTTAGAGGGGGACTCTACCACTGATAGACTATGGAGTACTAGTTAGACATCGATAATTGTCAAATGGTGAGTGGTCCACATGGTGGGTCCTCAAGCCACTACATAGCTTTCCACCACAATATTTATCCATATTAAATTATTAATATATATGTCAACTCAATATGGGTTCATGTATACTAAGTTAGATCAAATCCAACTCACATAGCTAACACCATATCACCATGCCATGTTTGGAGTCATTCTATGAAATTACTGAGATCCAAGTTGATCTTACTGAGGGATCTCGAGTATACCCAACATAACAATGCCAATGTGAATGAAAACATTGTCTTGATGGACATCACAAAAGGTGATACATGGCCAAATACATAACTTTCATATTGGAGATAAGGCTATTAAAAGCCTTTTGTTATGTTATACATCCCAAATATGGAATATTTGTTATGCTAAGACCAAAGCCAATGCTATAGGACTTGAATCGGTGACCTATCCAGTAAAAGGATAAGTCCCAACCACTACACCCATGAGATTGAGTGGCTATATTATGCCATGAAATTATATTTAAATAATAATGAATGGAGTGTTCAGTCAAGGAATAAGGACCACTTCTACTATTCTTCTGATTCGAGGCATCTAAAGGCATTTTTACCTCTTAGTGTAAACTAGAGATTTGTTCTAGTTTCTAAGCCAGTTCTAACTACATGTTCAATGTCTAGGTTTGATTCCATCTAAAACTAATTTTTATGATTTAAAGTGAGATTTTTGAGTATAAGACATCTAGAGGTGTTTTTTAGGAAGGTGGAAAATCTATTTGTGGGTTTATTGAGATTCTTCAAAGGTCTGTAAAACATGAATTCATTATTATTTTGTAAGGGTTACCTTGTAATTGTAGACATTTTATAATGAATTGGTTCAACTAATTTAAAAACCTAAAGAGGTAGGCATTATCAAACTCTGTAATCAACTCTTGTGTAATGTGGTGTGTATTTTATTGCATTACTTTTATTTAAGTTTATTGTTTTATGAAATAATTATTAGTATATTTAAAATTTTCCTAGAAGGATATAAGGTAAAATTTTTGCATGAAATTTAGTGCCAATTTATGGATTAGGTTGGTATTAGAGTGGTTATTACCTTTTATGGCTATTGGGACTAACTTAGCCATGGATTTGTATCTTTGGATGCATTTTCCCATGATACTATTGATATTGGGCTCAATGATACAAATGATTATGTCATGCTAATGGGAGTAGGCACAATGGATAGTATAAATAAACACCATGGTAGTGAAAATGAGTACCCATCAGTGTACTCAAGATCAATGGATCATTAAAATCCAACAAAAAGTTGATTCTCTTTTTTATTATTTAAAAGAAGAGTTAAGATGGAAAAAATGTCATCTAGATGAACCTAGTATTTCAACCAGTCCAATATGTAGTCATTTATCGAGATAAGGACATGTGGTAGAACATTGTTGGTTGTGACACCCTGACCATGCACCATAGTGGTTCTAATAGAGGAACATGGGTAGAGGAAAGAATCCTACTATCTCAAGTACTAGTCAGTATTTGGAGTCCCCAGTTTGATAGATGACACATTTAGACCTCCAGATATTATCTTACAATCTATGAGAATCTCCAAGTAGAATATTCCAATTGTTGTAGATGGATGTGTCATTAGACTTATTTATGATGGAGACATCAAAATATGTTATGTGATAACTAACATAGTAAATCGATTAGGCTTGACAACATTGACATTACCACATGATAAAATAGTTGGCACATAGAATGGCATTATCCAAGGTATGGTAACATGTTATTTCACCTTGTGATTTGTAGTTGGGATACATTTCTAAGATGTGGTGACTCTTGATATCATCCTATTAGAGATGAATGAAATGGTAATAATAAACTTATATCTCTTCTCTTGACAAGCATCATTCAAAGATGATAGCATCAAGCTTTACTTGGATCACACTTGGATCATGTAGTTTGAGATGGGGCAGGTCTCTAGACTCAATTATGATGATTCCAGCCATACATTAGAATCATATGTATCAAGAGACCATCAAGAACCTAAAGATGAGCTGCATGATGATCCATAGAGTGATCTTAAAAGGAATAAGACCCACATCAGGATCCTATAGCTGGTAAGGAATCTTTGGTTTATTTTGGGTTATCTATTTGTATATAGCTATAAAATTAGCACAAATAATATACTAGTTAGATGTATGAATAAGACCCATATGTGCAATATTGTGACATACATTGTGTATAGTTTTAAAAAGACCCATAGGGCACTATTTGTATATGTATATACATGCATTGTATATTTGCAATTTGTTATGTTATGGAAATCACGTATAGAGAAATATTTGAGTGATACATTTATCATACTCAATTTATCTTCTCATATTTTAGGTATACATTTTCCATTAACAAATATATATGTAGATTAGGGTATGCTTGTTTTTGTAAGTGTTATTCTATAGAAAATAGTTAAACAAACCTGAGAAGCACTTGATCCACATGTACTTGTCAAGGCCATGTAACAGAAGAAGACATTGATGGATGTGCTAAGAGATCACGAGGATAGTTCTATGTAGAGTTTCTTTTGAAGCCATGTATCATAAGAAGTCATCACATCCTATATCTTTGTAGAGGCTATTGATGGTTGTATAATAATATAAGATTTGTGGAAGAGGTGATAAATCAGATGTTCTAAGTGTTGTAGGTGCAATGTGGAACTTGAATAGATTGATAAAAACCTATCAAAATTCTTTAGAATTGACTGGCATTTCAGAGGATCAATATAGATTCCAATTGTGGAGTAGTAGTTTTAGAGACCATAGAGTCCACTATAGAGATCTTCATGAGATAATATGAAGTACCAAATCTAATATCAACTTTTAGTTGACCAAAAACCTTCTCAGTAGGGAGGATTGATCTAGATGTTAATTTATAAAAGGTCCCATATTAGACTAAAACCTACACCATTGTGTAGGGCCCATTGAGACCTTTTTAAGGGTATGTGGAATGCAAATAATAGAGTTTGTAGGCTCCTTATGAATCAGTCGAATTCCCAAACAAACTGGTCAAAGTAGATCAAAGTTGGTCAAACTAAATAAAATGACCATTATGGAACAATTCAAAAATAGTTCCAATGCAAATATATCATCACAATGTTTTTGGTAAAACTTATGGTTCATGAAATGGAGTCTATATACAAAAGATATGACTAGTCAAAGTTGTGGTCAAATTTGGTTAATAATATGATGTGGCAGAAATATGGACCAACAAGAATGTGAGACATGGAAATTAGTTCATGAAAAAATAGTTCTTTTCATGATTTTGTCTTTGACATGCATATTTCACAAAAAAAGGGCCGGATATGGGGACTGTAGTCGGTGGAGTCTACTTTTGTCTCAGAGGGGGACCCTACTACTAATAGAACTACAAAGTATCAGTTGGACATCAACAAGTGTCAAATGGTGAGTATTCCACATTATGGGTCTTCAAGCCACCATGTGTCTTGATACCACAATATTTATCCATAATCAATTATTTAATATTTATGTCAACTCAATATGGGTTCATGTATGTTAAGTTGGACCAAAGCCAACTCTCATGACTAATGCCACATCAACATGCCAAGTTTGGAGTCGTGCCATGAAATTTCCAAGATGTTAGTTGATCTTACTAAGGGATCTTAAGTATTCCCAACATAGAAATGCCAATGTGAATGATAACACTATCTCGATGGACATGGCAAAAGGTGCTATGTGGCCAAAGCCCTAAATTTCATATTAGAGATAAGGCTATTAAAAGCATTTTGTTATGTTATACATCCCAAATATGGGATATTTGTTATCCTAAGATCAAATCTAATGCCATGGGACTTGAATCAGTGACCTATCTAGTAAATGTATAAGGCCCAACCGTTATACCCATGGACTTGAGTGGTGGTATAAAGCCATGAAATTATATTTAAACAATAACAAATGGAGTTCTGAATCAAGTCATAAGGACCCACTTCTGCTCTTCCTCTGATTTAAGGCATCTAGAAGCATTTTGCACTCTTAAGTTAAACTATATATTTATTCTAGTTTCCAAGCTAGTTCTAACCATATGTTGAATGTTAAGGTTTGATTCCATTTGATGTCAATTTTGATTCCTAAAAGTGATATTTTTGAGTAGAAGACATCCATAGGTGTTTTCAAGAAGGTGGAGAATTTTTTCATGGGTTTACTAAGATTCTTTGAAGGTCTGTAAAACATGAATTCATTATTGTTCTATAAGGGTTACCTTGTACTTACAAATATTTTATAATGAATTGGTTTAACTAATTTGTGAACCTAGAGATGTGGGCATTGTCAAACTCTGTAATCAACTCTTGTGTAGTTTGGTGTGTATTTTCTTGCATTGCTTTTACTTAAGTTGATTGTTTTATGGAATAATTATTGGTATATTTTAAAATTGCGTATAAGGATTTAAGGTAAACTTTTGGCACAAAATTTAGTGCTAGTTTATGGATCAAGGGTTTACATTTGTGAGTTGCATTGTAATACCATGGATAGAACTAGGCCTTCCTCATAATTTACCACATTATAAACATCCTTTCAAAATGATTTTCATAATTATTTATACCTCATTGGTTTTCTATTTATGAGTTGAAGACCATGGATAGAACTAGTCCTTCCTCACAAAATATTCCAATGCCCAAAATATTCAAATACCCAAGTCACCATGTAATTGCATGTGTCAAATGTGAGATAGGTAGTGATTGATTACGAGTTACACATCATTGACAAGTTTCCCAATTTTATTTAGTATGTTTTGTGGTTACTTCATTAATATTTAACTTTTTTTTTCTTATTTTACAATTGCATGTATGCTTACAACCATTTTTTAATTTTGTAATACTTCCTAGCTTGAATTAGTGTGATCAATTTAATTTAATTTTTTAGTTTTATCTTTCTTTTTATACTTCCCAAAATGATTTAGTATGACTGATTGACTTAATTGTTTTATTTTTATACCAATGGTTTTTCATGTACGTTCCATTGTATTACAATATTCTCATACTTACCAACATGATATAGTGTGATTTTATCTTGTTTTAATTTGGTGTAAACTTTTTACATGGTTAAAAAATATTTTGTTAACCTTTCTACCATCTTTGGTTTATTATATTTAGTCATGTTTTGTTATTACACATTTACCATCATGATATAGTGTGTAGTGCATTTGTTTTTGATAACTTATATGTTTCCAAATCTTTTTTGTCTTTTTCTTTCTAAACATGCATGTGTATCACATAATGATAGAAAATAAAAAACTCAACACATATTTCCCATAGCATATTCAACAAAAGCTAAATACATGTGACAGGAAGAAAAATATCCATGGATCAACATCCACATCTAAGTAAAAATCATGAGATCAATACAACTATCAACGTCAACACACACACACACACACACACACACACACACACACACACACACACACACACACACACACACACACACACATCATGGGTTGTATATAAAATACATAATACAATATCTCTAGCTCTAACAATGGGCTTCATCATGTCTATCATGTGGCCTAGCCATGCTGTTAGGATCTTAGAGTACAATTGATTACTTTTGTATAAGCAACTAAACACAAAATTGAAACCAGAAGTAATAAGTAACTAGAAATTAGAAACAACAAATAATAGGAGATACAAGAAATAACTAATCTATATTAAACTCTTTTAGAAGGAAATACAATGAAGAAATCTCTCTCTCCTCACACCTCACAGATGTATAGTAATTCTCCCTCAAGAGTTTTCTCTCTCTCTCAATCAATTACAATCAACTCAATTACTAAAATTATACATGTTATGAGGATCTAACCCTACTATATAGAATACTACAACACTAGGGTTCATGAGCCATGCATTCACCACCCTTAGATCCACCTCTTAATCAAAGGCTCAAATTTGTTCTCCTAAAAATAACAATTCTGGAAATGCACAAAAGTCAGTGTCAATCTGAAGATGACAGATGTCAGTTGACTCCTAACCGATGTCAGTTGGTTCTAACCGATGCTAGTTATTGTGTAAGCCCATCAACCTCAACATTATCTCATTAATGAATCTTTTAGCTCCACAAATCAACAATCTCCCACTTGGAGATAAATAGCTGCACCTGCACCTATACAACGACATCCTCTAAACATCTCTAGCTTGTTTCTTCCTCTTCAAGTTCAATCTTGAAGACCAATAAAAGTTGAATGAAGATTCAACTTCTCCTTTGTTACCAGCTTTGTTAACATATCAGCAAGGTTCTTATTCGTATGGATCTTTTCCAACTTCAACTGTCCATCCTCCAATACATATCTAATGAAGTGGTACCTAAGCTATATATGTTTGGTTCTTGAATGAAAGGCTGAATTCTTTGCCAAATGAATTACACTTTGACTATCACTGTACAGTATGCAACTCTCTTGCTCCTTTCCCAACTCTTCCATGAACTGAGTCATCTAAATCATTTCCTTGCTAGCCTTTGTGACTGCAACGTATTCTACTTCTATAGTAGACAAGGCAACAACCTTCTGCAACTTTGAAATCCAGCTAACCACCATTCCACCAACATTGAACACATATCATGTGGCGCTTCTCCTACCATCCAAGTCACCTGCCATTACTGAATCTACATACCCATGTAGAGAAGTGTTTGACCCTCCATATCATAAAAGCCTACTACTAGTCCCTCTCAGATATCTGAGAATCCACTGAACTGCTTTCCAGTGTTCTTTTCCTAGATTGGCCATAAACTTGCTGACAACTCCCACTGCTTGGGAAATATCTAGTCTAGTACATACCATTGCATACATCAAGCTCCCTACTGTTGAATCATATGGAACTCTACTCATGTACTCAACCTCATCATGTGATTTAGGACACTATTCTTTGCTCAACTTGAAGTGTCCAGCCATATGTGTGCTTACCGATTTTTCATCCTGCATATTGAACCTCTCCAACACCTTATTCACATAATCCTCTTGAGACAAAATCAAACTATGATTTTTCCTATCTCTCTTAATACTCATGCCAAGGATTTTCTTTACTACTCCTAAATCCTTTATGGCAAATGTGTGAGCTAATTTTACCTTAAGCTCAGTAATTTCTTGCATGTGTCATCCTGCAACAAGCATATCATCTACATACAGTAATAGGATAATATAACTACCATTATCCAATCTGTTAAAATAAACACAATGGTCAGATTGACATTTACTAAAGCCATACTCTGTCATAAACCTGTCAAACCTCAAATACCATTGTCTTGGAGCTTGCTTAAGACCATATAAGCTTTTCTTGAACCTGCACATAAGTTTCTCCTTACCTTTGACCTCAAAACCTTCTAGTTGATCCATATATATCTCTTCATCCAAATCTCCATGAAGAAATGATGTCTTAACATCAAGCTACTCAAGATGCAAATCCTCAATATCAACTAAAGAGAATACTATCCAAATAGAAGTCATCTTTACTATAGGAGAAAAAATTTCACCAAAATCAATACCTAGTTCCTGTGCAAATCCCTTTACTACCAACCTGGCCTTATGTCTCATTTTTTCATTCTCTCCTTCTTTTAACCTATATACCCATTTGTTTTTTAGTGCTTTCTTTCTAGCTGGAAACTCAACCAAATCCCATGTATGGTTATCTTCCAAGGAATCAATTTCCTCATTCATGCCATGCTCCCACTATTTCTTGGATTCTACCTACATTACCTCATCAAAACTTTTTAGTTCTCCACCATCAGTGAGTAATAAGTAGTATAAAGAAGGGGAATAATGAAATGGAGGTTTACTTACCCTTTTAGACCTCCTTACGGGCATTTGAGACTCATTTATAGCTTGTTGTCCGCCCAAATTTTCTTCTGATAGTGACTGATCCTGGTCATCTCTGATCAATGCTAGTCTGCACCTGACCGATGTCGATTCCTCCTGATCGATGCTGATTTCCACCTGACTAATGTTAGTCTCTGTGTTTTTCTATGAGTGATGATTTTTACCTGTGAGCTCATTTTGGATCATAACCTCTTCCAAATCAATATTTCCCTACTCAGAATTATTCAGCCTCTTGAGCTGATCACTGTACATCACCTTCTCATTAAAAACTACATCATGGATTCTAATAATTTTGTTAGTTTCTAAATTCCACAACTAGAATCTAAAATCTCCAAAACCATAACCAATGAAAGTGTACATCATAGATTTAACATCCAGCTTCTTTTTATTTTCTTTATCAATGTGCACAAAAGCTTCAAAACCAAATACTCTAAGAAATGAAAGATATACCTTTTTACCTATCCAAGCCTCTTCTGGAATTCCACCATCTAGTGTAGTAGAAGGTCCTCTATTAATTAGGTAAACTACAGTATCTACAGCTTTTGCCCAAAATTGTAAGGAAAAACTAGCATGCAACCTCATACTCCATGCACGCTCCATTATTGTTCTATTCATCCTTTCAGCAACTCCATTTTGCTGAGGTGTCCTTGGAACCATCCTTTCCCTATGTATTCCACTCATAGAATAGTAACTGTTGAATTTATTGTTGTAGTACTCACCACCATTATCAGATCTAAGGCACTTCAATCTCAAACCTATTTCATTCTCAACCAAAGCTTTCCATTTCTTAAATGTGTCAAAAACATCAAATTTCCTCTTAATGCAATAAACCCATACCTTTCTTGTAGCATCATCAATGAAAGAAACATAATACTGTGATCCTCCAATAAAAGCTACCTAAGCTGGTCCCCACATGTCTATGTGAACAAGCTCTAACTTGTGCTTCTTCTTTGTTGACCCAGTTTTGAGAAACCTCACTTTCTTCTGTTTCCCAAAAATACAATGCTCAGAGAAATCTAGATCTATGCTTTTCAAATCTGAAAGCTTACCTTTTGACTTAAGAACACTCATTCCCTTGTCACTCATGTGACCAAGCCTACAGTGTCACAAATTTGCATCTACATTTGAAGTAGATAAAATAGAAGGAGAATAATCAGTAATACAAGTAGATAGATAAAGTGTACCTACTCTCTTACCTTTTACTAATATAAGTGCACCCTTAGAAACTTTCCAAGATTTAGCTGTGAGAGTTACTGTGCAACCCTCATCACCCAACTTTCCTATAGAAATCAAATTCCTCTTCAGGATGGGTACATGCATGACATCCTTCAACACCCATGTGTTGCCATTCTGCAATTTCAGTTGCACTTTTCCTTTGACAACAATTTTACAAGGCTCATCATCCCCTAAATAAACTTTTCCAAAATCTCCATGGACATAATCATTGAAAAATTCTCTATTTGGGGTTGCATGGAAAGAGGCACCAGAATCTAAAACCCATGATTCTACTTTATTATCCAAAGAAAATATAAGAGCATCCTATGCAACAATACCTGCAACTTTGCTTCTTTATTACCTTCATGCTGATTTTCTTTGTTATCCTTCAACCAACAATCTTTCTTTGCATGCCCTTTCTTTCCACAATTCTAGTAGGTTATTCTTCCATTTTTGGATTTGGATCTACTTCCCATCTTTGACCTTGATTTCCCTTTCTTGCCCTTCTCTCTTTGCCTTCCCCTGCTTTCAACACTTAAAGCATTACCTGATGTTTCCCCTATGCTTTTCTTGCAAATTTCTTCATTCAAGATTACACTAACAACATCATCAACTTTCAAGATATTTGAAGTAGATGCAGTATTACTAACTTCCATTACCAACTATGCCAACTTTCAGGTAAAGAGCATAAGATTAAGAGAGCCTTAATTTCATCATAAAAAATTATTTTGACTGAATTTAACTGATTTACTATTGTATGGAAATCATTAAGATGACTAGATACAGATCCACCTTCCTACATTTGCAAATTAAATAATTGCTTCATAAGATATACCTTATTCAAAGCTGAGGGTTTTTCATATAAATATGCCAAAGTATCCATTAATTCTACCATTGTCTTTGCCTGTGATAAGTTGGAAAACACAGAAGCTACCAGGCTTAACCTTATAGATCTAAGAGCCTTTCTATCAAGAACATTCCATTCTTCATCTTCCATATCTTTGGGATTCCTTGAAACCCCACCCAATGGTAAATACAAATCTTTCTGATATAGATAATCTTCAATCTGCATCCTCCATAATTGATAATTCTTTCCATTGAATTTCTCCATTCTTAGTTTACTTTTTTCTACCATTGCTTTGATCCCACTCAATCAGAAACCCCTGTGAGTGAATTCTATAATCAACAAACACTAACATGCTCTGATACAAGTTGTTAGGATCTTAGAGTATAATTGATTACTTTTGTATAAGCAACTAAACAAGGAATTGAAACCAGAAGTAATAAGTAACTAGAAATTAGAAACAACAAATAATAGGAGATACAAGAAATAACTAATCTGTATTAAACTCTTCTAGAAGGAAATACAATGAAGAAATCTCTCTCCTCACACCTCAAAAATGTATAATAACTCTCCCTCAAGAGTTCTCTTTCTCTCTCAATCAATTACAATCAACTCAATTACTGAAATTGTACATGCTATGAGGATCTAACCCTACTATATAGAATAATACAACACTAGGGTTCATGAGCCATGCATTTGCCACCCTTAGATCCACCTCTTAAATCAAAGGCTTAAATCTGTTATCCTAAAAATAACAATTCTAGAAATGCATAGAAGTTGGTGTCGGTCTGAAGATGACCGATGCCAGTCGACCCCTAACTGATGTCGGTTGGTTATGACCAATGCCGATTACTGTGTAAGCCCAGTAGTCTCAACATTAGCTTTTTAGTGAAGATTTTAGCTCCAAAACTCAACACGTGCTACCCTTAGATGTTAGGGACTATCCATCTAAATAATATGTTATAATAATGTAGTCTGAGATCTTAAACATGTAACCTACCCATGTAGATTGGACACTTGGGTCTACACCTATTTGAGTTTTATAGTGGTCACCATGTGTGATTCCCTCTCATGTGCTAAGGTATGTTAGGTATGTACCTCTCCATATCCCACCTTTATTGGTCGTTTTAGTCCATCCCCACATGCCTAAAATTTCCTTATATCCTCTCCCACTAGTCTAAACCAACCTTCATGGGCTGGGTAGATAGAAACATGGGATCATCTAATGTGGTAAGGTTGTATAGAGCCAGTACCCCATCCAAAATGTCATGGTACATAACCATAACTAGGGATCCCCATCTGATATCCTTCATAGTAAGATCTGAAAAACAATAACTAAATATGTGTTAGATCAAATATATATCTAAAAATCATCTTTCTAACATAATCATAGATGTAACTAGTGTCATTTATTAAAACTTAAATTCAAATTAACACATTTCTCACTAGTGTTGGTGTTACCAATCAATATCTCTCAATCCACTCATCTTTTGAACACCTCCTATATAGGATGACTCCACATAGTTACAAACCCATGAGTCACCACTCAAACACACCATAATCCTCTCTTTAGAGGTGCCTCTATGGACAAACTATGTCATGGAGTGGCTATTGGGTGCCCCCATGCTATAGCCTTTACATGCATCTACTCTCATTTATGGTGTCTTCATCTCCAATTTGGACATGGTGGTCACTGATGCCTCTATTTTGGTAATTTTCATGCACCTATATCCACATACATAACATCTCCCCTTACTAGCTCTACCTCCACCTAATAAAATGCTCGAGCAGTCCATGTTCTATACTAATGAGGCTTGATCACTATTATCTCCACCATTACTCCTCTTCCTTCCCTCATTATTAGCTCTCTATCATGTTGTGCCCAATAAGTAAGCACTATTAGAGGGGCCACCAAGTATGGGATTATGAACTATGTTAGAAATCATCCCATTGGAAATGGATCTACCCATGATGTGTAGTGGACTATGAAATATACCCATGACAAACCTATAACAATGATCACCCAACTAGGCCATACAGTGAAAATTTTCATATAATGATTCCACATGATATCCCCTCATGTGATAATCTACAATACTAGCACATGGAGCACAACCTACACTACATGATCCTATCTCTACCTCACAATATGAGGTAACCTATCATCAACTTCATGAGTCAACCTAATTGGATGATACATGGGGAACCTCTTGTATATCTAAGCACTCAATAAGCCGATAATCCCCATGGTATTCTATCCTCTAGAAAGCATATAATGCATATCATGCATGATCTAGACCCATATGATAACCCTAAAATCATTGAGTGCCCATTGATCTAGTATAGAATAGCACATGGATTTCATGTACAATGGTACCTTACCATCTAACATATGGCATAACACTCATGTTATCACAAGTCCTATCACTACTTTTTAGATGTCTAAAATGGCTGTAATGTAAATGGAAAATAGGCTCACCCTCAATACAAGGTAAATCTTATTCGATCATATCACCCACTAGGCTAGTGATTGTCTCTCATATAAATCTTTTGGTGTGTTAATTATCACCAACATCTTACTTATCAGAAGTCAAAGAAACACATCTTGACATCCTCTAAAGTGATACTCACTTCAATGGAGTCCCCATCCACCTCCCATCAAAAATTATTACTCAATCATTCCCATGCTCTTAGGAACATGACAATGAGATCAACACTCAAATGGATCCATGTCATCTCCATAATAACTTCACAATTAAACACAACCAACTGATCTATATTCATGTCACTCAAATGATCCATCAAATCCGGTAGCCACACTACATCTATTAGGTACCAATATATCTAACATCTCTAAAAAATATCAAAAAATAAAGGATGTAGTAACTCTCCATGTCATAAATAATAAAAATACATTATTCACAATTTAAAAATTAATGAATTCATTATCTAGTTTGATTAAATTTCTTATGTTTTCTCATTTTCCTAAATAATCGACCCATTTAATACTAAATCAACCATATACCCATCTGATACTAAATTGGCCTTTGTCATTTTCATCTAAATTGACATGTTTTATACTAATTCAACCCTCCTTCAAATATATCATACTAAAATTGGTCCTATGGCATATAGTCAACCCTCTTTTACAAACTCTATCATCCCTCTTCTACCAATTAAATTGACCCTTTGGTGTGTAGTTGGCCATCTATTCTTTACAAACTATGTCGACCTACTACTACATAGTTGGCCCCTATATTTTGATCACCTTATAGACTAAGTTGATCAGGTTGACTTTATTCCTTAATAATGGTGAATTTTTGACCATTTACCATAAATGCCTTAGACATTTATTGGTCTAACTTCTTCTTACCTAGTATCTTGTTCTACCCCTAGTCTACCAAAAAATTTCTTAGGGTCAATTTTGGTGTCTAAATCTTGCTTACCAATAAATTTTATATATCTATCCCAATTTCAAATAAAATTACTAAAAAAAATTAAAATTCATAATTATTTACCTATGCTTCCTTCACTATAGCTGCCAGGTATCCTCCCTATCTTAGTTTTCATCTCACCATGATGTTTCTCTGGTCTCAAACTAGTTCTCTCATAGCTCTATATTATATAAAGAGTAAAAATAAAAAATGAATTATTTTTCACCCTATTTCTATTTACTATTTTAAATTATTTACCTATTTAATACTTATCACTCGATTCCATTTTAAAACCATATCTTTGTTTCTACCAACTCATTTTCCAAACCATAAGATGTTCTAGAATCTTGACATCATAAAAAATATTTTCACATATTACATGTATCATTTTGCAAAAATATGTTTTTTTTTCTTTTTATGATAATTTATATAGGTTTTCCTAATTTTACCTACATTGGACACCTTCACATTCCTTGCATCTTATTATTTATCTACAACAATAGGGTAGGCAAATGTATGCATTTTTCAATTTTGTCCTTTCATTTAATTTTCTTGCTTCTCACTATAATTTATTCATCTTCAGTGTTATGTGTTTCTATGTTCTTTTCCTAAAGAAAAATCACCTATTACACCTACGTGACATGTGATGAGATTTGAGTGGGGAATATATATACATAGAATATTTTCAAACTTTATCAATTATTGATGTTTTTTCTCTTGCAAGAACCCATTGATTCTCAATCTCTCTGAGTGAACACCTTAATGGGTGCACTAAGAAAGGGGTGGGAAGAACATTAGTGCTTCAAAATAATTGTCCCTATAATACCAATTTTTATCTACATAACCTTATCCTAAAAAGACTTACCTAAGATTTGTCTTCTCTCTTTCACCCAATTCCAAATATTTTCTAATTTCATTATCCCCTTCCTAAGCCTAAAAATCATTTTGATAGTTTACATTACACTATCATCCCCATCGACCATGTACTCTAATTGATAAAACATATTTAGGGTCTACGTCATCTGTTGGCCAACCTAAACCAAGACCTAATTTATATTTTTATCAATAAAGATATAAAGTTGATTGGGATAGCCCAATTGGCTACAATTTCATATAGGTGTAAGGTTTGATTCATCTATATATACACATTCATTTGATTTATTAGAGAAGAGAATAATAATATAGTATTGTGCATCTTACTTATCCACCATTCTACTTGAGGAATGTAGATTAGGGTTTTAATACATTCTTTGGAGAAACAAATCTTGTCTTGTAGAGAAGTCTTTTAGATAAATAGATAAGTTGTGTAGCCTAGAGCTGACTTATCCATGATATCCTTACATACCAAAACAACCTCTTTCAAATCACCTTGGACAAAAAGGATATTAAGGATTGATGGGTTCATCTTTAAAGATAAGTATTCCTAACTTTGTTCCTCCTTTATAAGAGTCGATATATTTGCATTTGTACTTATATCCCATGCATCAGGATTTCTTATACATTAACATGAGTATAGATCTTCTATGCATGTTTACTTTATATGTTTATTACCCCTAATTTTTGACACAATATTTGGTGAGCACTAGATTATATTTTACTTTCATTATCATTTACTTTTATGAATATGAAAACATAGGACCTAGCTGGGGTATTACATGATGTTGGTTGACTAGAGGCTTTGGAACCCTCTCTAGATGTTATTGTGGTAAGAGATACCTTGGTTAGGTATAGTATATCTATCTTAGTCATGACCCTAAATATCTAATGTATCAAAAACCAAAATTTTAAGTAGGATTTATCTTCTTTGAACTAGTATTGATTAATAGATTAGTTACATTTCCTTTTGCATACAAGTACCTCCTATTGATGGTGAACACGTTCCTTAATAACTCAAACCTTGGTATGGACCTTAAAGGTTGAAGTGATGGATAAGGGGTGACATCCATACAATTCTATAAAGGGAGACATTTTGGATGAATTATGAACAAGTATTACACCTCCATTTAGCAAGTGATATCTAATGAACCCATTTATCCTATTTTTTATAAATAAAATAAATAGATACCCATCTAGACATTTTTTGAATACCTTTATTTGTCCATCATATTTAGGATGAAATTATAAGCTATTAGCCAACTAGGTGCCCAAACATGCAAATCATTAAATCTAAAAATTAATAGTAAATATTGGATCTTGATTAATTAAAATAACCTTTGAAGTACCATGTAATTTATGAATTGTATTAGGAAAAGTAGAAACTATTGTATTAGAAAACAAAGGATGTGAAAATGAAAAAAATGAACATACTTGGTGAATCAATCCACAACTACCGTGATAACATTTTTACCTGTAGATTATGGTAACTCAATAATGAAATCCATGGAATCCTCTTCTTTTAGATGGGGATGGATAATGGATGAAAAATACATAGGGTATTAATGGTTTACATTTGTTTTGTTGACATACCATGCATTCAGTCACATATTTATTGACATCCCCCTTGAGTCCTTCCAAAAATAAATCTTTCTTGATTCTATGATATGTTTTCAAAAAGATTGAGTGACCTTCTATTAGAGATGCATGAAGTTCTTAAAGGATTTTATGTTTGAGGAGATAATTCTTACAGAGGTATAATATATTTGTATACCATAATGCATTCTCATTCCATGTAATTTTTTCAAATCCCCTATAACCCTACTAAAGATTTTGAATTAAATCATGGGTGATTATAATCATACAAATACCTAATCACCTATGTCAAAATGTTTCTCACTACAATGTTGATATGCTTGCTTCTTCATTTGATTTTATTCCATGGCTAAATTTTAACATAAACTAAAAAGTACCTCCTATTAATGATGAATGTATTCCTCAACAAATCAAACCTTGGGATGGACCTTTAAATTTGAAGTGATGGAAGGGGGGTGATATCCATACAAGGCCATAAAGGGATAAATTTTGAATTAATTGTGAACATGTGGTATACCACCATTCAAGAAGTGATAGCTAATGAACCCATTTATCTTATTTGTCAAAAATAAAACAACATAAATACCATTCTAGAATTTTTTTGACTACCGCTATTTGTCCATTGGATTTAGGATGATAGTATACACTATGATCCAAATAGGTGAGTAAACATGCAAATAATTTAATCCAAAATTACAAGTAAATATGGGATCTTGATTAATTAAAATGATCTTTAAAATACCATGTACTGTAAATAAATGGTTATGGTAAGGAACAAAAATGTGCATACTTGGTGACTCAATCCACAACTATCATGATAACATTTTTACCTTAAGACCATGGTAACCTAGTAATGAAATCCATGGAAATCTCCTCTTAATGTTGGATGGGGACAGATAAAGGTTGCAAAATACCAAGTGTTTTTAGTGGATTCACATTTATTTTTTTGACATACCATGCATTCAACCACATTTTTATAGACATCCCCTCTGATTCATTCCAAAAATAAATCTTTATTGATTCTATAATATGTTTTCAAAAATACTGAGTGACTTCCTAGTGGAGATGCATGAAGTTCCTAAAGTATTTTATGTTTGAGGAGATAATTATTATAGAGGTATGATCTATATTTATACTATAATGCACTCCCATTCTATGTAGTATTTTCAAATCCCATAAAACCCTAATAAATATTTTAAATCAAATCATCGGTAACACTATCATTCTCCCATTTTGATCTTACTTCCTCTAGCCAATCTACCTACTAACACATAACAATGCCTCAAATGATTCATACCATTGGGATAGTACATCTACCATCACATTTTATTTTCCTTTCTCATAGACTATTTAAAAATCATGGCCTAACATTTTAGTCACCCATTTTTATTATTATTTAGAAGACAATCATTATTCTAAAAAATATTTGAGGCTATCATGATCAATATTTACTTGAAAGTGATAAATCATTAGATAAGGTCTCCATTTCTCAACTTCATGCAAAATAGCCATCATATTTTTCTCATGGATTTTCTTGAGCCTTATAATTTCATTAAAATTGATATTATAAAATTCAAGTGGTCAACCTTATTTCATGAGTACATCCCCTATGCCATATCATGATTCATAACATTCCACAACAAAGGTTTTATAAAAATCAAGAGTATCCAAAAATAGAGTGGTTCACAACTAGTTTTAAATATTCAAATGCCTTGGTATCTAGTTATATCAATCCACTGGAAAAAAATCTTATTTCAATAAATATTTGAGTAGTGATATGATGCTACCATAATTTTAAACAAAATTGTGATAGTAACTAGTTAACCTCATAAATCCATGGAGCTTCTTGAGGGTCTTGGGAACCTACCACTCCATCATTTTAATTTTTTTAGAATCGACTTTAACTTCTTCATGTGAAATAATATGACCCATTTAATCCACCTATTAGATGCCAAAATCACATTTGGAAGGTTTGGCATAAATATGATGTTATTCTAGAACCAAGAGTACCTATTTCACATGATTCAAATGGTCTTCTCAATTTTTGATGTAAATGATAATGTCATAAAAAACACCAACACAAAAGTTTTCAAAAATAGCCTAAAAATAGTATTAATCAAACTTTGAAATGTATATGGTGCATTTATAAGGCTAAAAGGCATGACCATAAAATTAGAATGGCTTTCATGAGTTTTGAAATCTATTTTAGGCATGTACTCTTTGTTTATTTGAATATGATCATATCTAGAGTGAAGATATAACTTGGTAAAAAAATTACCATGTAATTCATCTAGAAAATCATCAATTATTGCAAAGGAAAATTGTCTTTGATGTTTTACTTGTTGATTTGTTTATATTCTAGGAAAATTCTCCATGTGTCTTATTTATTCTAACCCATGACCTCTAGGGATGAATATTCACTTCGATAGTGTTAGATTATTCTTAACTCCAACATATAATGTACCATGTTTTTAATTTCACTCTTCTATGCATAAGGATAATTGTAGGGTCTGATGTTGGGTAGTGTAATTTTTGGTAGTCTAATGGAATGATCATGTGATCAGATTGGTGGGAGTCCTTTTGTAATATCACAAATAAAAACTGAATGGTCATCCAACACCATTTGTAAAATAGGATGTGTAGACTGCTTGGTTGGTTGAAATTTTATGGAAAACAAGTGCACCACAGATCATTCAACACCTTTTTAGATAATCTTTGTCATTTGATGGGAACTAAATAATTATGGATATTTAGCCCATAATCGACATAGTTCAAATTTCCTACCTTTTGAATGGAAATACATGAATAATTCCTATAAATTCATCTCAATACTGCCCAAATTGGTGAGCCAATTGCACTCCCATAATAATGTCAATACCTCCCATGGGAATAAAAAAATAGGAGAATATAATAGGTAGTATCCCATATAAAGCTTAATGTTATGGAATTTTACACAATAGTTGATGGCACCCCTATATAAAATAATGACCTAAAACTATGGATCTGGGTAAATGAAATAGTTAAAACAAGTAACCAACTTACTATTGATGAAGTTGTGTGTAATCGTAAAGTCAATAAACATAGTCACCTTTTATTTGTTGAGGAATTCCACCACCTTAATATTATTAAGAGTAATAATATCCAAAAGTACATGAAAGAAAATAGTAGGTTGAGAATCCCTAGATTTATTCTCACATTCAACCAAACCTACACCTGAGGACTCATTATCTTCATCATCCTCATTGGCAAATTCAATGTAAAATAACATATTTTGAGAAAAATAATATCTTTTTCTCCAATTTTTTATCATCCAAAACATAAACCTTTTACATGTTTCTCCTTAAATTATTGAGGGATCAATCTGGTAGACTAAGGAAGTGATGGTACTAGGAAAGTGAATTCATGGATATTAGTGAAAGGTCTTCATTTTATTCTCTTTTTCTTCTACCATGAATGCCCTTGGGATGGATTTAGATACAAAAATGGGAATAAACATGAAAACCTCAAATTGGATTCTATCTTTAAGGCCACCCAAAAATGGTCAGTCATATTTACATTAGTGATGTCTACCACACATAAGGAGAAATTATGAAATGGATGAATATGATCCTTTACATTCCTTGTGTTGGCACATTTTGGTTAGCTAGTTTAATTATTTTTATGAGAAATTGTTATGATAGTAGAGTTGTAGCTCTTAAGAAAATACTGATTAGGAAATAAGGAGACCTTTATTTTTATTTTTAGCACACAACCACCAAATCCAAATAAATTACCCATGTTAATATAAAAAGGCCATGACCACCTTTATGAATTTGGAGTCTGATGTAGATCAAATAAATTTTCAATTTAAGTGATCTATGTGATTGGATCATTACCATAAAACATGTAAAAGTCCACTTTTGGTAACATAAAATTTATAAATAGATTGGTAGGGTGATTTTTTGAAGGAGGAGAACCAAATTGGAGTGGTGGATGGATATTTTAAAAATACCAAGTTGTAAATTTGGGAAATTACTTAGTTATTTTTTCAAAGTGATCCTATAAGCCATTTAGGTCCCCTATTATCCCCATCATGTCCCATTTAACCATATTGAGATCATATTTCCACACCATGCCATTAACTCTAACTAAATTTTTTGAACCACCTCTAACATACATGTATTAGAAGTTACAAACTCCATGTCATCCTTGTGATGAGTTTTAGGAAATTTGTACTCTTTCCCACACATGTGAGTGTTACAAATAGCCATGCATAAACTATATGAGGGTTTAATCCCCAAAAAAGTGTATCAGTAGATGAGATCATTATGATCACCTTAAAAAGATGAATATAATGACTACTAATATACACAAGGGTGAAAATTTTCAACTTAATAATTATACTAATAAAACATACCATTGTGATCATCTCATAAAGATGAATAAAACAATTGTTAATTTTCATAAGGTTAAAATTTTTCCATTTTTTTCCAAAAATGCACTTTGAAAAATACTATAGTGATATAAAAATTAAATTATTCTTGGATTGTAAGTTATGTTTTTAATCTATTAGATCATAGGAGATGCACAACCCCAAATCTACAGAAAAAATACACAATAGAAACTTGGCCAAATCAAAGATATGAAACAAATTATAATTAAACTACTTATATTTTCACATAATATAATATTCTATCATAGAAATAAAAGTAGAATATATAGATCCATAATAATAATTGACAATAGAGCAAAATGCTTGATAACTATAACTGAGCCACTTTTAGAGGGAAAACTCCACAAAAATGAAATAAGAGAAAAATTCACAATATGATGATAAAATACTAAACTCTACCTCATATATATAATATAATATGCCATGGTTATTCCATAGGCCAACCTTGCTAAGAACATAGAGAAGTGTGAAAAGATAATATAAGAGGTATGTAAGCAACAAGTCAACCACGCATATCCTTAGACATGCCATATATTAAGGGTGTAGTAAGTATACCCTTGAAATCATATATTATTTTAGCTATATTGACTATATCTCAAGAATTTAAGTGAATATTAGCATGTTTCTTTATGCATGTACATAAATTGGTGAAATCGATGTGAAATGCTTATCTTTTTTTGTATTCATATTTTCTCCCTTTTATCCACTTTAAGTCATTTCATTCATATTTTGAGGGTGTCTATATATTCCCTTAATATTTATGGTCAGAAAATATTTGAGATAACCATATACTTTTAAATCTATAGGAAGATCCATCAAACTAGTGGTAAATCCTCTTTACATAGTTGGAATAACAAAACTCATTCATAAAACATGGAAGCCCAATATCAAAACCATCATTTCAACTCACAAACTAGGATAGTGATCCATGAGTTATAAGATACATTGAAAAATAATAGTAATCACCTTGATTCTAACATGTCCTTTACCAATGGGAGTGGAACCAACACTCATGTCAAAATAATATTGATAATTAACCTACAAATCTTAGATGATAAAAGTGTAGTAGAATACAATAAATATATTGACAGAATCCATAATTTAAAATATGAGATAAGTAGAATATAAGTGCCTTTAAAAATTCCTCAAAATAACCAAAACATCATGAAACCATAAGAGAAACACACAATAGCTCCTATAGATTCCTTTAACTTGAATCAGTCCATTAGTGGTCATCAAACCATACCCCCTAAAGTGACTACTAAGAAAGTCACCATAACCACCATTGCTTCTTCCCCAAATGAACTCATGAGAGCCTTGGTGGGCTGTAATCAAGATTTAGAGAGTAACCAATCCTATATGAATGAAATTATGGATACTAATTATTCTAACCAAGACCATTCCTCTCCTATTCCTAATCCAGCTATAACTTACTAACCACCACTATATCCATATAGCTGACCTTTCATCAATTATGACTCAAAGCAATATCTCAAGGGCATCCTTAGTCATGTCACCTCTAATCATGTTGTGTTTAACATCCATTCATCATACCAATCTCCTTACCATAATCCTATTATAAGTGGTTATACATACACCCCTCTTAACAATGTAGTGGTCAACACACCAATACCCTACACTCTTCCTAGTAATATGGTAACCAATACACTACCATCTTACATTATTTTGAGTTATAAAAATGCTAATTTACAACCTACATACACTTCCAAATTATAAATTCCACATCTCACTCCTTCATATAATTATATTCCACCCTACTATCACATGTATTCCAAGTCCACCCAACTATAAAACTATTTTTTGGCTTACTATACTCTACCTTATCTGTCTTTTTTCTTCCCAATAGTTTTCCACACACTTCTTATCCAACTCTTCTAATTCAATCCCATATTATCATGCATTTGGTGGATGAAAACAATATGGAAACCTAAGATAAATAATTAAAATATTCTCTTGATAATAATATATGAGGAGTTACTCTACCTTGTCCCTTAACAGACCTCCAAAATATTAAAGGGGGAGGAAATCCTAATGCACATATCAGGGCATAAACTACTATTGCTTAAAATATTTTTCCTTAGGATAGAGTAGTCAATTTTTTCCCCAAAAACCTTAAATTAATTTACCTTTATTGGTATTATCTCCTTGTTGAGGGATCTATACATTCCTTTCAACAACTCATGGTTGAGTTTTTTAAAGCCTTTGATATGAACAAATTCATCAGAACTTGCATACAATAATTTTTTCACATTGAGCAAGATCACAAAAATTAGTTTCCCATTTCATTATGATATTTTTAAAACCCTTGTATTATTATACAACATGCCTCTCATGAATCAAAGGTAACTATGTGATCTCTTCTTACACTTACTTAACAAGGAGATGAGAGATGATGTACATAAATAACCATACAACTCATATGAAGGGCTCAAAAGTACTCTTAGTATTGATAAATAAATAATTGATAATGGTTTCAATACCCATGTGACTAATGGTAAGATAATTTTACCAAATCATAATAATGGATGTTATCAAAACTCAACTCAAAATAATCCCATAAATCAAGGCCCAAAGGTTTTAAATAGAAACTAGAATGCCACTACAAATGACATCATATATCAAATCAAAATTATGAATCCAATTAGAAACATATAATATTATCCCTTGAATAATAATAAAAAAATTAAACAACAATAATACATGTGTGAAGAACTATAATCCTCCACCTATTATTCATGAAATTACCTTCAACCATCCTCTACCTTATAAAACCTAGTGGAAAAACCAAAACCTACGTGAGTTTCAAAACACTAACCCTAGTAAAAAATAGTGTTTCTATAAAAATAAAAACCAACAATGGTTTGATTAGAAATGCTCAAATCAAAGGATTTGGGATTATGATTCCAATTTAAACTACCTTTTCCATATAATCATTGGACATGACACTCATACCTATAGGGAATATAAAAAGTTCATTCAAATACTCCCTAGGGACAAAAGATAAACATTTGTAAACATGTTATTAGGTAATTCCAATGCAAACCCTTAAGATTGATTAATTATTCCTATGAGACTAGAAAATATTAATTCAGGTATCTATCAAAACCCCTTTCAAGACCATCAAAAACACATTACCCAAAACTATCCATAGGATAACAAAACTACCAAATCTACCTTAGCTGGAACTCATGATGCTGAAGATTCTAATTATGGCTCAAAAAACTCTTTCATGGCTCCATAATTATGACCCCAAGGGAAGACTAAGATTATAGGGGTTTGGGATTTATAAATAGTGGAAGAAGTAGAATTTATCACTCACACAAGGGAATATCAGCCTACAACTTCTAAATTTTCAATTTTTTTGGAGCTTGATGTCATTCCTAAATCTATGGGAAACTATGACTTAGTTATAAATCTTATGAATAAAATTTCCCACATCCATTTCTTTAATTTTCTCAATAATTCACCTACCCACCATTCAACATTACTTGATGCCATATAAATAAGATACTTAGCCAGTGTTACTCATCCATATTAGGTCTAAATTAGTCATATTAATCTTGATATGTCTCTACTAGTACAAGATTTTAGGGACATTATTTATTTATTGAACCTAATAAGTCTTCCTATCGATTCTGAGATGTCTAGGAGGGGAAATCCAACATTGTATCTAAAATTATGGGTCTATAATAATTATGTTAAAAGAGAAATGGTTGAATTAGGGAAATGTTTATTATAGTCCCCTTTTAATTTCTACATATGTTTAGTTATGGAGAGACTAATTATTCAACAACCTATAAAACTTTCAAGGGTATGCTAATATCAAATCCACTTCCATAATAATCATCGTGATTCTTATCAGCTTAGGTCCTAAGATTGTTTTTACTAAATTCTATGTAATTGACAAAGATATCAATTACAACATGATCTTGGGTAGGCCTTAGATTCATAGGATGAAGTTGATCCCTTTTACCCTCTTTTAGTAGATTTGGTTCCTCAATTTTGTCAAATTAATTTTATCTTAAGAGGATTCCAAACATTTTTAGTCCCATCAATTAACCATGTATAAACAATTAGGTTTAAACACAAATTATAACTTACTGACCAATGGTATAACAAAACCACCATATCAAGTAGAGGTCAAAGATACCCCTAAACCCAAAATGGTTATCTTAAAAAAGGGTAAAATTTTCCTCAAGCCCTATTAAAAGATAAACTTGAAGAAAAATAAGTTATAAGAGTAGAAAATAAATTATCAAAGAACTTTTAATAATACCAAAAATTTTGATCGTGTTTACAACTAAAATCATTAACTTATACTAAATCAGGACCTATATTTCACACATACCTCTTGTTTCAGAGGCTCTCACCCCCACATTTATGTTCACATGATAGAATTATTGGGACATGTAGATAAACCTCCAAAAGATACTGATGATTCTTATCTTCAACATAAACACCCAACATCCCATCATGCAAGGGCAAGTTGTAACTTAGATCATAGTTTAAACTTTAGATTAGATAACAAAATACTTCATCCTTACTCATCCATGCCAATTCTTGATTATAGTATTTTTAGGTTAACCATAGTCACTATATAAATAAACATTGATTCTAATAACTACCAAGAAATTATCAATGTTGGGTCTTCTATCCCTCCTACAAAATAAAAAGACCATAAATATCTACTCTCTAAGTTATGACAAACTTATCCAAGCATGACAATGGTACAAAAATTCAATCATTTGTCTTATCAGTATTACTATGAGTTGAAAAAATATGTTTTTAAACCTCCTACCAAAGAGGGAGACTATATAAAATAGCTCACTTAGTGCTCATAAGATTTTGAATTCCCTTGTCCAAAAACTATGATAAGACAAACATATCTAATCATGATCTATCAACTATATTGTGAGCTTCAAAAATATGTGTAAAAATACCCAATATAAGTAAGATACCTTGTCTTAAGACTCAATAGTTGAATACATAAAAATAAAGGAGAAGGTTAAAAGTTTATACCCAATTGGTGAGGTCCCTATTTAGTAACTAAATATTTTAAGAATGGAGCCTATCAATTATCCACTCTAGAGCAAAATGAGTTTCACAAGTATATGAGCTATTTTCACCTTAAGTAATTTTAAATTTATTCATTGAATTTCACATTTCCCTCATTGCATTACATTTTACATTTTTTATATCTTGTCTTGCTTATCAAATTTTTAGTTTGTTGATTATTTAGTTGTTAGGTTGCATGTCAAAAAAATTTAGAACATAGCCTATCATCTCATTTCATTTTCATATTAGCTAATTATCCTATGGAAAACATTCTCAAAATAAACATCATATTTTTTCTTTCCTAATTTCATATGATCAGAGCATAACTCTCTTTCCCTACACTTTGAAAAAACTTAAAAAAATGTTAGTCTATAGCTTAATATAGAAACTTGTCCATGATAGAGTCTCCTCTTATGGTTCCCTAAGAAAAATAGCATTCTAAAAAACAACTAATATTATTTGCCTATATTGGTCTTTATTGATGATGCATTTCATCTTTCTGGCTTCATGGGGCCAATATCTATGGGTAAGGGTCTTAAAAAAATGTGATAAATATAAATAAAGATACTCCAATGAAAATAAAAATATTAAGAAAATAAAAATCAAATCCAACATCTGTCACCCTTCACTAACCTTCAGTGTTGAGATCTCACATCTTATTGGCTGCATAGGGTTAAAATCAAGGGGCTATATCCCTACTCGTATACATATATCCTTTGGTGATGAGCCCATATGTCTTCCTAGTCACATGAGACTAAGTGTATAGGGTCACAAAAAAAAGAAAAAAAAAATCAAATGCAAAAATGTAATCATCTAAAAATGACACTTGAGTGTTAAGAGTGTTACTTGAGACTAGGCATTCCTAGATTAGTCCTAGACATATATTAGGGATTATTTAGACACTTATATAGCATTCATGTGGGATATATACATCCATAAAGTATTCCTAAACATTCACTTTAGTATTCTATCCCATAGTGCCTCAGGTTCTACCACATAGACACTAGCACCATAACTTGGACATTAGAGCTAATGGTACTAGTGTCATAGTTTGGGTGTTATTATCCTTTTCCAACATTTTATTACTAATGGATATATTTTTAAAATAATAATGACCTAGGGTTTGCCTATACCTCTTTCAAGACCCACACAAACACTAGAATAATATATATACATGATTTTTAGCCCATTATTCACTAGATGGAAATTAGATGAAAATAATACAAACAAATTTAAAATAAGTTGTACAAAATAAAGGTTATGAATCCCTATTCTTACCTAATTCTACATTTATCCACATACAACATTCCTATGTTTAGATTACTCAGATTTACATTCTCAATCAAACTCAAATCACTCAATTTGACATTCATAATAGTTTCACTTTCACTTATAACGACACTTATGTGGGGATAATTACATTGGGCTTGATCCCTCATTTAAGTATTGATATGTAGACAGATATAAACATAATGGGGTGTTGAGGATGTATAAGCTACCCCACTGACATCACACTTTAATGCTTGTGCCAATTGAATACCATAGGAACATGGAGGTTTAGGGTTTACATAAAAAATAAATCAAAATAGGTCACCTATAGGGAATCAAAAATAATGTGCATAGGAATAGGCTTGTCATAATATAACACAAGTGCGCCCATAATCTTAAAACAGTCTCAAAAAATGGACACTAGCACAAAAATAAGGACACTATCACCATTGGTGTTATTGTTGAATTAGGGTGATACTATCCAAGAAGGGTTTTGACACCTAGATTATATCTAAGACACATATCAATTACTATCCCAATTTATAGCCTCTAAATCTCCCATCTTAGTCAATTTATAGCTAAGTACTTGTTTACATCATTTATTGATATATTTATGAAGGTCAAACTGGGTTGATTCTATAAAACGTCAATGGATATATTTATTACATATTTATACCCTAATTTACTATACTCAAACCCTTTAATAACCTAGGTGTTAAACTCCATAAACACTAAAAATTTAAATTATTTGGTGAAATTGACTTACTTAAAACATTGTACAAACCATAACCTTAGACCACCTTTAGGGTTTTCCATTTCCAAATTTTAGGACCCATAGTCAAATTTTAGATCCATATATCTTCTATTTTTTATTTGGTGTAATCATGATAAAAATGACAGAAAATTTTTATCACTTTTTTGATGCAAAGTCTAATACCTTCATTTTCATGTTTGTTTCCTTTAATTAGAATAAACTCAAAGAATACATAAACACATGTATACATGATGATTTATATCAATTGAACTATATGTCTTGTTTCATTATTTATTTTGCATGTTATTTTTATCTTACATGGATTTCAATTGTTAATAAATTATTTAAACACATAGAGGATATATTACATAAGATACCAAATACATTTCCTAAAATTAACAGTTCTCATTTAGATGATGTTTTCTCTTTGGTTCACATTAATTCCTTACCTATCATTACTAGACATAAGAGAACATCAGTGGTCTCACTTATCCCTCCTACTTCTTGACCCTACACATCTAGCTACTATCCTACCTCTATTTCCAAATCTATGCTTATAATAGACCCTATGGTCCATGGCATGATGTCCACATTTGGTCTGAAACATGGTAGGTTAGTGAAACCCATGGTTATGGTTTTATTGACCAAAGTAGTGTTTCTTCAGCCATAGTTTCCATTTTATATCTCCTACAACATTTAAACACATATAAAGATATTTTTTATGTAGCTCTCCATAATACTAAGGTGCCTTTCATAGCATATCAAACTTATGTTGCTTATATAATTAATAATATGAAATGGAATAAAGTGTATATTTCATTCAAAAAGGAATATCTCCCACCTCAACACATCATAAATATACACCTACATCTCTACATTGCATTATGAATTAATGAGGTGGGTGTCAAATGTGTTTTAGTTGATAATGGATTAGGGTTAAACATTTGTAATATCTCTTTTCTATAGCTTCTTAATATACATGATAGGGATTTAGATCCATCTAATATGAACAATTAAGGGTTTGATAATATTCCACATAAATTTTTGGGTCAATTCACACTAAACCTTACATTAGGACCTATAACACTACCTATGACATGATAAGTTATGCATAATGGTCTTAATTAGTATATCTTACTTGGAAGACCTTGGATTCATGATATGCATGGAGTTACATCCACTTTACATGCATGTTCAAAGTTTAGCTACAAAGGTCATATCTACACATTCCCTATGGATTAATAAACATTCAAATATTATCAACATACAAAGCCTTCACATGATTATATTCTTCACATGGATTTTACTACAACACCCCTCTATTTTACTTTTTAGAGTTCATATATGACTCCCCCAGATAGTTCTAAAGCATAGGATAATAGATACACTTCTCCCTTTGAATTGAGATAATTCCAAAAAATTGGTTACATAGGACAAGGCCCCAAAAAACATAAAAAGGGAATCCTTGATCTTATTAAGGCACATTATCAATAAATCAAACAAGAACTTGGATATAAATATAGCATATCTAGTGCCAAGTCTTCTCAAATGCTTCTTAGCATATAATGTTTTGTCTACCCATTCCATGAGAAAATAATATAGTAAATCATGTTTCTAGACTTGTATTTGTTTACCTTGATCTTATCAATGATATAACTTTTTTGGATTTACCTAATTTTGATATATTTTCTAACAATGAGGCTCTCTTAGAATTCTAAGGGGAATATGAGGATATCCCTTCCTTAATTCATAAGAATAGGATTCCTAATTATACAAATGTATAGACATAATTTGGTGAGAATTAAAATAATTGAAATGATATTTCACCTAACACAAATGATACTATCACTATAACATTGTACACTAGTGATCAATCTACATTACTTCACAAAGAGATAGTCGAGTTTAATTATGGCATAGATATTGTTCCTCACATCCTATTTTTGGTTGTTTACTTGTATAAATAAGAAGATATATATATTCATTATATTATAAAATAATTCTCTAATATTTTTTTTGGGATTATTTTGATATGATAGGAATTGATCCCTCCATCATAGTATATAGGATTAACTCTATTCTAGTGTAAAGCGAGTAAAATTTTTTTTTTGACAAATACACCCCAAAGTTGCTCTTTTAGTCAAATATGAGATATAGTGCCTCTTTGATGCCTACTTAATTCATCTAGTTACTCATCCCCAATGGGTTTCTAACATTATCCCATTTATTAAACCTAATGGCCAAATATGATGTTTTTATGATTCTAGAGACTTAAACAAAGCATTTCCTAAGGATGTTTTCCTCTACCTAACATCAATATGATAGTGGAATCTATAGTAGGAAATGAAATTATTTATTTATGGATGGTTTCTTTAATTATAATAAAATCAAGATCACTAAAGAAGACCAATAAAAAACTTCTTGTACTATACTGTGGGGCACATTCTGCTATATACTCATGCCTTCTAGATTAAAAAATATAGGAGTAACATAATAATGACCCATATATTTAATGATCTCATTCATAAGTTAGTTGAAGATTATGTCAATGAATTACTTGAAAAATAAAAATAACAACAACACCATGCAATATATTTTTGAAAGATTAAGAAAATATAATGTACGATAAAATCCTTAAAAATGTATCTTTTAGGTTTCATCCAGTAAACTCTTGAAATTCATAATATCCCAACATGGTAATGAGGTTGAAATAAATAAACTCAAAGCTATAATCAACATTCCTCCTCCTACCAACTTAAATCAACTTCACTTCCTAAAAGGTAAGAATCAAGCAATACGCTACTTTATGGCACAACTAGTAGATAAGACTCAATCATTCATTACATTACTTAAAAAGGATATAAAATTTGAATGGGATATGAAATGTCAAGAAAGACTTGACATATTCAAATAGTACTTATTAAACCCACCCATACTAATACCATGAACACTTGACAAACCACTTCTCCTTTACCTCTTACTAATTGATCATGCACTCGATTCACTCATGACATAACATAAAGATGAACATAAAGAGTGAAGTATTTGCAACATCAGTCATAAACTTGTTGAATTAAAATGAAATTATCCAAAAATAAAAAAAAAAAGAAATTTGGCACTTGCATTCACTACTCAAAATATGTGGCACTATATGATTAATAATGAGACACAAGTTATTACAAAAGTCAATCCTTTAAAAATTTTAATGTCAAAATCACATATCTCAGGTTGTATTGAGAAATGGGTAATGTTACATAATTTTAAATCAATATTATGTTATAAAAATTATTAAAGGGCTAGATAATTATAGATCAATTGGTAGTAGCCTCATTATTAGACAGATCCTATCAATGATGATTTTAATGATGAATTTGTAACATATAATACCACTCCTGACACATGGTCAATGTTATTTGATGGTTCTAGAAGTGAATCTAATGTCAGTGCAGGAATTATTTTCATTGACCCACTCGGATACATAGTATCCCTCACTTACTAACTCAATTTTTCTAGTACAAACAATATTGTCTAATATGAGGCCCTTATCTTAGGCCTTCAAAGAGCTCAATCTCTCCAAAATAAAAAATTTAAATTTTATATACTTATACCAAAACAAATAAGAATGCCTCATTTCCTAAAATAATATGGTTTAATGTCTACAAGATTAGCTTTAAAACTTCTCTATTGAAAACATTCCACATAAAGATAATTATCATGTTGATGCAATGTCTAGTGTAACATCATTGATCTCCATTAATAGATATGAAGACTAGGCTATATTTACTATCAAATGATTGAAATATCCATTAATTTTCCATGTTTTAGATTAAGGTAAAAGTAGGTTTTAAAGGGCCCCTGAAACCCTTTATAGATCAAGAAAGATAAAACATTACAAACCGCCAGGAAAGGCAAACCCACTGAAAAACAATACCTAAACCAGGTTTTACAGGGACCTGAAACCAACATTATGAACTAGTAAAATCACCCCAAGTTTTACAAGGACTTGAAACCTAAATTAAAACTAGGCAAAAAAACCTAACAACCAGGTTTTACAAGGACCTGAAACCTCATAAACGGAGACACCAAAGCCCAACTCCAAAAAGAATAGAGCGGGCTCCCAGGGTCAAACCAGCAACCCCAAGAACATAATGTCAAAGGAATTGCTCACAAATGGTAGCTATCAAAATTTCCTTTGTAAGTCATGCCTTCCTCCCTAAGTGCCACCATGGCATAGGTAGATCTGCCAAACCCATCAATTTTTAATGAGTAGGGCTCCTTCACGGCTTAGGGTTTCTCCATTTTTCCTTGACCAGGGCGCTGTGGCTCTTTCACAATCCATAGAGGAAACTAAGTTTCCCCAATTAATTCACTATTATCTTCACTAACTGAAGCAAAATAAAATATCACGCAAAAAATATCTCAGCATTTCTGCACTGTGCATTTACTCCATGGATCCCCAAAAATGCACTGCCCATAACTGACAGCACCACCAACAAAACCCCCAGATCCGTCACCGCCACCGTCCTTTCCATTCACCCAAACGTCTGTGAGATCACCCCCTCAGCTCAGAGGAATCACCACCATGGCATTCAAGATATCCCTAAAGAAAACACCAATACGCTCAAAATAGTGTAATGGACAGCATGGCGGCCACAAAATAGAAATCTGAGGTAAAAATACAGTTTTGCGCTATAAAAAATTAGGCTTTACAAAGCCACGCATAGGGGTTGATTCTTTGTTTCTCCAAGGAGACACATTGAATCAATATTAATTTTCCATGTTAACCTCATATATTTAATGGTTTTAGTTACCACACACAACACAACATCATCTTAATGGTTTTTAGATATATATAATTTTATACACAATTTATTACACCAAACACTTTCACAAAGAATGATATGAAAAAACTATAGTGAAATTCCCTTTGATATGTCATTATTAATGGGGAATTATTCAAATGATATTTGGATGGACAATTACTTTGATGTCTAATAGTCAAAGAGGCTAAGTTGGACATTAGACAGGTACACGATAGTGAATATGGGGGCCATTTTAGTTGTAAAGCAATGTCACATAAATTACTTAGACAAGGTTATTATTAGCCAACCATAAAATAAGAAAGTAAATAATATGCAAACTTATGAGACAAATGTCAATTCCATGGAGACTTACACCATGTCCCTTCACAACAATTATAACCCATAGTATCCCCATGGCCATTCTTGTTATGGGTCTTTGATCTAATTGGTAAGATAAATATGGAATCCATAGGAGGTCACAAATTCACTATCACAACTAAAAAATACTATAAAAAATGGGTGGAGGATATTCCATTACAATACATAAATGGATAATATATATGCCATTTTCTCATGACTAACATTATTTCCTACTTTGATGTCCTAGTGGCCAACATTAAATACAATGAAACTTATTTTAAGAACAAAATAGTGAAGAATTTTTTTGCTAAATATAAGATCCAACACACATTCTCTACACTATAATACCCACAGGGTAATGGTCAATTAGAAGCTATAAATAAGATAATTAACAATATCCTTAGAAAAATGGTTACTAAATTTGGCTATGATTAGCACAATCAGCTCATCTATGCACTATGGGTCTATCACACTAGTATTCACATAATGATAAGAGATACTCCTTATTCATTATTATATGGCATATAATAAGTTATCACACTAAAATTAAAAATACCATCTTTATGGGTATCCTTAAAAGGGCTTATTATAGATGCTCAATATAGAGAAAGATGTCTACATGAATTAGAACAGTCAGATCACACACGTATTCAAGGTGTAGAACATCTCAAATAATATCATGAATTTATCTAGAAATCCTACAATATTCATGTTAAAAATAGAGAATTTAAAGTCAATGATTTGGTTTTAAAATAACATATCAGAAACATCAATGCCAAAGAAGATAAAAACAAAAAATTCAAACCAAATTAGCTTGGCTTGTACATAGTCACACAAAATCTTAGCCCCAAAGTATACCATCTAGCTTCACTTGATGGAAACTAAATAAAAAACCCATTGGACATCATACATATAGTGAGATTTTATATATAAAAACCTTTTCATATTACTTGTACATAGATTATATATGAAAAAAAAAAAAACTCAAAACACAAAAACATTCAAAATATTTACTTAGAAAATACAAATTATAGATTGTATGAATTTCCATGTTTACACTTATTATACTTTTGAGGTACTATATATATATATATATATATATATATATATATATATATAGTTAGTTAGTTAGTTAGTTAGTTAGTTAGTTTTTATGTTGGAAACATTGTCATTGATGTCAAAGGTCTAGTATTATTGGTGATAAAGGCCCCATTGCATTTAATGTTGTTTATAATAAATATATCTTGGCTAATATGAGTTAATATTTATTTAATATTAACGAATATATTTTTGGTTTCATATGAGACAAAAGAAGGACCCATGGAGAAGTCAAAGAACCACGGGGTAAAGACAAAAGAAGGATGGGATGCTTTTTCCCATGAAGAGTCATCTTGGGGAATACCAAGAGTCACCAAGTGAAGACAAAGGAGTAAGGGCACAATTTCTCATGAAGGGACACTTTGAGGAATATGAAAAGTCACCAAAGATAAGGACAAAAGTGGGAATGACGTTTTTGGTCATGAAGGGTCACCACATGACTTTTCAAAGGCTTGAATATGAAGGGTCATCCAATATTGGTGCCATTTTCCATGAGGATTGAAGGGTCACAAAGGGGTAAGGCCAAAGGTCATTTGGAAAGATATAAATAAAGGCTTGAGAAGCCATTTGTAAATGTGAAAGATAGAGGTTGATTTGATATTGTAATATCTAGCTTAGAAGAGCAATTGTGAGAGATGAATATGATTTGTATTTGTTATATCTAGCTTAGAAGAGCAAAGGTGAGAGAGAGGAAGGAGATGTTGTATTGATCTATCATTTTTATAGATAGAAACATTGAGAGATAGGTGTGTGGTATATACAAAGGGGTTGGTGCTCCTGTGGGTTGGTGCTCATGAATTGTTGTTGGCTTGGTGCTCAACAAAGGGGTTGGTGATCCTGTGGGTTGGTGCTCATAAATAGTAGATGGATTGGTACTCGAAAAAGGGGTGTGGTGCTCTTATGGGTTGGTGCTCATGAATAGTAGCTAGGTTGGTGCTCGACAAAGGGGTAAGATGCTCCTGAAATATTGGCTTGTGAATATTGTTTGGGTTTGTGCTTATTCATATACTTGAGATTGTTCTCTGTGGTTCTTCCCACATTGGGTTTCCACATTATATCTGGTGTCTCTCTCTATCTTGTGTGGTGTTTATTGTATGAGTTTTATTGCATATCTTAATTGTTTGATTAATTGGATTTGGTTAAGGAAAATATTTATAAGATATATGATATACTGATTCACCCCCCCTCTTAGTATATCTCATGCTTAACAATTGGTATCAGAGCAAGTTCCTTTTTGAAAAGTTTTACAGCTTGAAGGTAGATCAGAAAAACATGATGGTTGGGTCACAGGAAGGATTTTTTACAAATAAGGCACCTTTGTTTGATGGAACAAATTATGCTTTTTGGAGCATGAGAATGAAGGTTTATTTGATGGCCCTTGGATTCAACATATGGAAAGTAGTGGTGGAGGAATATGAAGAGTCACAGACATCTAAAATTACTCTAGTAGAAAATGAGGCAAGTGAATGTAATGCTAAAGCTTTAAATGCTATTTTATGTGGTTTATGTGAATCTGAATTTGTTAAAGTTATGCAATGTAAATCTACTCATGAAACTTGGGTAAAACTTGAGAATATTTACAAAGGTGATGGAAAGGTTGATCAAGTTAAGTTGCAGACTTTTAGAAGGTAGTTTGAAAGTTTGAAGATGGAAGAAGAAGAAGATATAAAAAGTTATCTTTTACGAGTTGATCAAATCATAAATCAGATTCAAGGTCTTGGAAAAACATTAGATGAGTCAACAGTGGTGTAAAAGTTTTTCAGATCTCTACCAATGAGATATGATGCAAAGGTTTTGGCAATTGAGGAGATGAAGAATTTAGCCAAGCTAAAGATGGATGAGCTTCATGGTATTCTCATGGCATATGAGATGTGGATATAACAAGATAAACCCTCAAAGAGAGAAGTGGCTTTCAAGACATCAAAGAAGGAGAAATCTAAGATTCAAGAATCAAGTGATAGTTCCAGTGATGATGAAGATGACAATGGAGCACTTTTCATTCGCAAGCTAAAAAGAGGAACAGGTAAATATCAAGGAAAATTACATTTTAAATGTTTTAATTATGGAAAGATTAGACATTTTTTAGCTAGATGCCTAGATAAGGTTAATGATAATGAAGAAGAAAAGCCTACATATAAGAAGAATTTCAAAGGCAAATCTAAGAAGGGATTCGAGAAGAAGAGCTTGTATTCTAAGGATCCTAACTCAGGTGAAGATAGTGGAGTTAGTGATTCAGAAGAAGAATAGATTCTATTCATGGCTATACATGAAGATGATCAAGAAGAAGAAGAGAAGGAAGCTAAAGTGAATATGGAAGGAGAGCTCATTTGTGCCTTAGAAGAGTTAAAAGTTATTCAGAAGAAGAATCAAAGATTAAAGTGCCAAATCAAGAAAAATGAACAAGAGTTAAAGGAAATGATTGAAGATCTACAATCACACTTTGAAGAAGCCAAGAAGAATGAATAATATCTCATAGCACAGTTGGAAATAGAAAGAAAAGATTGTGAAAGGTATGCTATTGAAATTGCCTCTTTAAAATAAGATATTAAGAAAGCAGTCAGTGATAAAGTAGTCAGTGATTCAAAATTTTAAAATAACACTAACATGCTGAATAAGATATTGGAAATTCAAAAAGCATATTTATATAAGATAGGGATTGGTTTTGGAAATAAAAAGAGCTATGATGAAGCTCTTACACAAGAGGAAACAAAAAGGGGAGAAGTGAAGAATACAGAGGACATTCCAAATAGAGAAGGCTGGAAGGAACAAAGCTACTAAAGGTAATCAGGTCAGAGATATACACACATGTCTTATTTTTATGACTATTGTTTTTATTGTAATGGATATGGTCACAATAAATTAGAATGTAGAAAAAGAGATAACAATTTTAGAAGGAGAAGGAAAGTCAAGTAGAGTCAAGCAGAAGCCACAACTCTTTTGCTCCTCTATCAAGCTTTGATGAAGAGACCATAGTATGCTACAAGTGCAACAATTTTAGACACATAGCTTGGTATTGTAGAAGTGTGTTCAAGTCAATAAAAAAATATCAGAGTTTTAAAGCACCATTCATCAAGAAGAAGGTTCAGACATGTTCATGGCAGAAAAAACAACATGAAGATTCTATGATGGTTCAAACAGCCCTACATGTAAGAGGTAAAGAACAGCCATGGTTAATTGATAGTAGATGTTTGAGGCATATGATAAGAGATAAAATCAAGTTCATTACTCTAAATAATATCAATGGTGGTACAGTGAGACTTAGAGATAAAACCACTATTAGGATAGCCAGAAAATGTACTTTGAGTTTGGATTATGGTATAACTAAGACTAAGAATTTTTTATATGTAAAAGGTCTTAAGCATAATCTGTTGAGTGTTAGTCAAATATGTGATCAAGGATATACATTAAAGTTTCATAAATAAGGCTGTGAGATTAGAAGAAAATATTCAAATGAGTTGATTGCAGATGCTCAAAGGATAGGGAATAATGTGTATATATTGTCAGATATCTTTTCAAAGGCACAATCAAAGGATACATTCAAAAATTGGTGAGAGGAATTGGGAGTAATTTTTATTACTTCCTGCCATTGATGTTCAGCATTAAGTGAGGGGGAGCTAAGTGTTAGCTCCAAGTAGGACCTTTTCCAATGATGTCAAAGGTGGAGAATAACAGGTATAGGTACAGGTGCAGAAATAGGTACAAGGAATATGTATAGTTTGCTATAGTAAAGCTGAGTTACTGTATGTTTTCAAATGATGGTATGTGAAGGTGACAGGATGTGGTAGTTTTAGGATTGAGGTTGCCATTAATGACAAAGGGGGAGATTTTTGAAAATATTGTCATTGATGTCAAAGGTCTTGTATTATTGGTGATAAAGGCCCCATTACATTTAATTTTGTTTATCTTGGCTAATGTGAGTTAATATTTATTTAATATTAATGAATATATTTTTGGCTGCATATGAGACAAAAAAAGGGCCTATGGAGAAGTCGAAGAGCCACGGGATAAAGACAAAAGAAGGATGGGACGCATTTTCCCATGAAGAGTAATCTTGGGGAATACCAAGAGTCACCAAGTGAAGACAAAAGAGTAAGGGTGTAATTTCTCATGAAGCGACACTTTGAGGAATACAAAAAGGCACCAAAGATAAGGACAATAGTGGGAAGGACGTTTTTGGTCATGAAGGGTCACCACATGACTTTTCAAAGGATTTAATATGAAGGGTCATCCAAGATTGGAACCATTTTCTATGAGGATTGAAGGGTCACAAAGGAGGAAGGCCAAAGGTCATTTGGAAAGCTATAAATAAAGGCTTGAGAAGCCATTTGTAAATGTGGAAGATAGACGTTGATTTGATATTTTAATATCTAGCTTACAAGAGCAATTATGAGAGATGAATATGATTTGTATTTGTTATATCTAGCTTAGAAGAGCAAAGGTGAGAGAGAGGAAGGAGATGTTGTATTGATCTATAATTTTTTGAGATAGAAACATTGAGAGATAGGTGTGTGGTATACACAAAAGGGTTGGTGCTCCTGTGGGTTGGTTCTCATGAATTGTTGTTGGGTTAGTGCTCGACAAAGGGGTTGGTGCTCAACAAAGGGGTATGGTGCTCCTGTGGGTTGGTGCTCGATAAAGGGGTATGGTGCTCTTACAAGCTTGGCTTGCAAATATTTTTTGGGTTTGTGCTCATTCATATACTTGAGATTGTTCTCTATGGTTTTTCCCACATTGGGTTTCCACGTTATATCTGGTGTCTCTCTCTATCTTGTGTGGTGTTTATTGTTTGAGTTTTATTTCATATCTTAAATGTTTGATTAAGTGGATTTGGTTAAGGAAAATATTTATAAGATATATGATATACGTATTCATCCCCCCTCTCAGTATATCCCATGCTTAACATTTTATCCCACACACATGCTTCACTTGTTCTTTTCAAGTGTTTATAGTTACTTATAAGACCCAGGTCCACTACACATGTCTAGATTTTCTACTATCTACCCATTAGGGGCATATACATAGATATACAAATTCTTCATTTGATACATTTAACCATTTAGGGGCATCCTATAAACAGTTCCAATTACTAGGTTACATCTTCCTAAACTCTACACATAGATTTCACATTGTTATATCTTGATATTGATCATCCTACACTAATCAAATTAATTACTAACTAGTATTATTCTAGACTTAACTTATGTACATCTTTGCTTTTATATAGACTTGTAGTACATGTTCATGCATACTTTCATTTTTAGATTTATTAGTTCAAACTTGATTGTGTCTCTATGTTATTACATCTATTCAAGGGAATTTGAATTTACCATTGATCTATGACTCTATTCCACATTTTTTCATTGTATGTATTCTTTGGACATTTACCCAAGTCCTTTTGTGCTTTCTTAATTGTGTTTATGAGTATTTGAACATGTCATTATGTGTGGATTTAATCCAACTTGCTTGTTTTTTACATATTTAAACATTTGAACATGTCTTCATATGTCTTGATTTCTTAGATTTAGTAACATGTGCCCATGTCCCTTGTATTGTTGCCCCTTGGCCTAATTTGCATTCCTCATGTGTTTTTTATGTATTATTTATTATATGTATTTTGACCATGACACTTATCTCTTACTTATTACACACTCCAATTTTAGATTCCATGAGGGACCTTTATAGGCATCATACCCCTTCCCCCTAGTTAGCTACTAAATTATTGCTTATATTTTTTGCTCATATACAATGTTATATCTATCTTGATGGCCTTGTGATGCTATATCTAATATACATTATACACTATAAACTTATGCTTATATTATCTTACATTATAATGTCATGTATGCATATTATATTTTTTTATTACATAGATATCATATATACTCTAGATAACACACATTTTGTAGAGTTTTTTCTTTTGAAGATATTTTTTTCATAGGTTTAAAAACTCCCCTCAAAAGAGGGGGAATTCTTAGAGGTTTTTCATAGAGATCATGCTATTTGAATGCACTCAGAGTATAATTTTCAGCACATAGGCATTAAATATAGAAATTATTTTTGGGAAAATACAATGGGAAATAATGACCAATTTTAGTTGCATATAAATTAGAATAGTTAAACATTAACACCCAAATTGGGACACTAGCACACAAGTGCTATTGTCTAAGATATGACACTATTGTCCAATAGCCTTATTTTTAAGAAATTCTAGATTGGATAGAAAAGTATAATAACTAAAGTCCAAGATTGTATAGGTTTAGTTATAGATCAAAATTTTTGGCTTAGTTTAACACGTATTAATACCATTTTGCTTAGATTTGGGGCATATGCACAACATGATCATTCTTATTTAAGTTTTAGATACTTAGATACAAATTATTACATCTCAATCCAGAATCCATTTAATAAAATATCAAATTTGGTGTCATGTACATGACACATTGTCTATATATGCTCACTTATACATTAGTTAATTAGATGGACCGACAAACTCTATGCCATTCTTTGCATTGTACACACCAAACACCATTTTCCAAATTAAAACTAGATTTATGCTTTATTACATCTATAGTGGTTATTATTATTGAGTGGCCTACAACCACTTAATATTCCTAAATGGCCTAATTATAGGCTTAATTTTCACCCTTAGAGAGGGTTCTTTAGGCTCTCTCCAGCTAAGGTATAATATTGGGACAACCCCAAGCTATGGGTAACCTATGGTGGGGATGAACCTCTAAATTAGGTTGGCTTCCTCTTTCATGCTCACCTAAACTAATGTTTCACAAGAAAAAGGGTTAGAAAGATGATAAGGGTTCTTAAGAAGGCTAATAGGGTGATGCACCAAAGTTAAATAGTCACTCATATAATCTTGAACACAAACTAGATTAGGAAAAGATAGATATGGCTTACTTAATCTCATAACCTTACTAATTACATAAATATTTCATGGAAGAGGTTCCAAATATAACACTAATCTAGACCTAAAATTTATCTTGAAAACAACTTCAAAGTGGTAAGTATAACCACAACAAACTAAGAAGAATATCCTTCACAAATTTACCATACACAAGCATATTAAACACTGATTAAATATAAGAGACAGATAAAGAGTTGATCCTATTACTTCAAATAGTAGTTATTACAATATTTTTATAGGGTTTAAACTTATCAAACAAGCACACTTTTATAAGAGTCTTGATGAGCATCCTTGTTTCAAAGAAGAAAATTCTAAATTCTAAAAAGGCTCAACCCCTTTCATGGGAATGAGACCAGGATATATAGAAGAACAAAGATGAAAAAAAAAGATGTGCGAGCATGCTATCAAAAAATAACACTTTTATTGGGCCATTAAATAAACCTAAACTACCACCTTTTACTCTTTAGCCAATGGAAACATTGCCACCTTTTTGATTAATCTAAAAACTACATGTGGTTTGTTGAGTGAGAAGGTCCCCAAAGGTTTTGAGGATGCATTGAATTATCCTAGATGTAGTTTCCAATGTTAGAACTTTTATTTGATTCTTCATGCCATCTCTTTCTTATAGACAAAAAATGATGCTCATGGATTTGACTAGATCATGACTCAGTGCGTTTTAGTGGTTGCTTGTCAAGAATACAACCATGCTAAAAAACAAAGACCTTTTTGAATTGATTACATCTATACTTTATCTTTATCTTTTGATCATAGTTCTATTTATAAGTGTAAAAACAATTTATGGCTATTTATTTTCCCATAGTTTTCATATCAATATCGACCTATAGGCTATAAATCACTGTTTTGTATTATAACAGGCCCAAATAGCCTCATATTTTCTCTGTAGGAACCCAAAACCCATATATGTATACACAGATCCTCATAAAAATGGTGTGCATTTTTGTAGAAATAAATTTAACCAAGAAAAAATATAAACTAGAGGTTCTTATTTTAACCTTAATGGTGATCTATATATATTCCATTTATCTTACTGCATCATATTGGCCATTTTGGGGTGTTTGAACTAGCTCCAATGGTATCACAATTTCCTATAAACCCTATGTTTCATGGTCAAAAATATATTCTCAACCTCTATCAAGAATATTGGGCTCATCTTTAATCTAATTAGCTGTCAAAATCTGACTTGAATCATTGACAATTTGAATCAACTCACTCTATCAATTTCAATTTGTATAAATTCCTATGGATCATTAATATTCTATCTAATACACATGTCCTTGACACTTGTCATACACACATTCATCCTTGAGAGTCATTAAATATTTAACCAACACTCATTTTTAGGTCTAAAAGCTTGATCAAATACCAACAATTTATCTATTGGGACCTACTATTTGAAATCAAATGAGTAATTTATGCCCCTAAACTTGACATCCTCACTCCCATCAAATGACATTTGTGTGACCATCCTTGATGATCACACAACCATCAAATTTAAGCTTGATAGGATTTATCTTTATCTATCCTTAAAGTTGACATCCCATTGATTGTCATTCAATGTTCCACAAAATGTGACTGACATCCCATAGACCATCAAATTTAAAAAAAGATAGATTTTTTCCCAAGCCTTAATTTGACATTAGCACAAACATCGTATATTATAGGTCCATTTTAAAAGGCTTATAAGTTAAATAAAAAAATTCATGGAGGTGTCAAACTTTTAGGGGATGTTCTTAAGGTCAAAAAGGATAAACCATTTGATCCACTAGTCTCATGAGCTTTTCAAGAAAAGATATTCAATGATCAAGATGGCTAGTCCATATGATCAAGCATGACATCTTGGTGATATTTTATCTCAAATGACTAAGTATGGTAAACTTAGTGAAAATTGATTGAATATCCAAGTTTACACACACATAACTTCATTCATTCTTTGGCATAGAACCTAAGATTTGGCACATATGATCTTGGCACAAAAGTAAACAAACCCATATGACCAATTATTCCTGACTCATTCACACATGTGAGATATCACCACAAAAAATTAACCACTTGACATTTTTTCCACCAGAACCAAGATGTTAAAGGTAGAATCAATGAAGATCTAGATGGATCCCTTGTATTTTCACACTTTTCCCAAGTGATTTCGATACCCTATAGGGCCTCAAAAATATATTCCATTCTAATAATGTTTAAATTACATGAGATCCTATACACTTCATCAAACCATGCAGGAGATTCTTATGTGAGCCAAAAAATGGCCAACATCTTTAGCAACTCATAGAGAAGCATACATGCTATGATTTGAGAGATCAGACCATTTATCTTATCCAATCCATTGGGTATGGATTAATTATCATCTATAACTAATCTTAACCTTTCTTTAAGAAACAAGGTTCAAAATAAACAAAACAAAACAAATGCCCATGGAACATTAGAAAAGGAAACAACAAAAAAGAAAATAAAATAGCACAAGACACTTAGAGGAAATCATAAAGCTATTCTACTATGTACAATATGTTATAGTGGATGAAATGCTATTTAGTACCAAGGATTTAAATGAACACCATTTACTAGGATGGGTAATAAATCTCCATCCAATTGGGAAAGCTAAAAATCATTGTGTTACTTGCATCTATGGATCAAATAAGGACCACTCCACAAGCTATCAAACTTGGTGTGGTTACTTGGGTTGACCTTATTTGAGTCCCATATAAGGACTAGGTCCCCTTCCCTAAATTTCCTTACTTTAGATATTTTTTCAAAATCCATCTTGACCTGAGCTTGATGTGAATCCAAAGTTTTCATAGCAAGGTCCCTAGTTTCTTCTATCTCTATGAGTTCTACCATCCTCACATTCATGTGCTCATCCTCCATCAACTCAAGTTGATGGGATAATTCTAATGTAGGTAAATCAAGGGAGATAGTAAATTTTCTTTCCTTTCCATACACAAGCATATATGGAGAATTAAAAATGATAGTTTTAGGAGTCACCCTATCAACCCACAAGGTTGTCTTTAGCTTGGTGTGCCGTGTTTTTTGATTTTATTCCATGGTCCTCTAGATGATTCTAAAAAAAAATTGTTTGTGGATTCTACTAGTCCATTTCCTTGAGCATAGTATTTTTAAGAGGTACTAAGGTAGATGCCTAGATTGAGATCCCATTCACTTATATTTATACTAAGGAATGCTAATCTGTTATTAGAAATTATAGTGGCTAAGACACCAAACCTAATTACAAGACTATCATAAAAATCCAAGACTATACCTTCACTAGCCTCCTTTAAAGCAATGGGTTTCACCCACTTGGTGAAGTAGTCAGTTGTAGTGAACACCCATTTATGCCTTACACTTGATGGTGGATTGATCATCCCTATGAAGTCTAACCCCCATTACATGAAATTTTTCTACACCTAAATAGGATTGAGTGGAAGAGCTACTAGTTTTTATTTACCTGTAAAGAGGGAAAAGCTATAGAATTTTATAATCCATGCATGAGAATCTCTTAAAATATTAGGTTAGTAATAACTATCCCTCATTATCTTTATTTTGGTGGTTTTAGGTGTAAAATGACCTCCTATAGATCCATCATAGAACTACTCCAAGAGTTTGGTCACATGGTCATCATTTATGCATATAAAGAGTACCCCATTGAGGTCTTTTCAAAAAATAACACCATAAAATAATGTATAAGGTATAGATTAAAGCCTAAAATACCTTATTTTGTCTCTATCCAAACCATGGGGGCATTTTCCTATTTTTAAGAAGTGATCTATATCTTGAAGATAACTATTTGGATGTGGAATTACACCTACATGTGAGTTGTCTTGGGTCACCAAAATAGCTTCCTTATCTTCTTGGAGGTCATTCACCATGTGCTCACATAAGCCCTTACCCCTGACCAACTTGGTGACCTTGATCTTTATGTCATATTCCATGACCTTTATGATCCATCCTTATCTCTTCTCATTCAAATCTTTGTTAAGGAATAAATCCCTAACTCTAGGATGAGACACCATAAGATGGATCATGTTGCTGGATAGCATGGGCCTAAACTTCTTAAGGATTCTCAAGGTTAAAATAACTTGTTTCTCAATGAAAGTGTACCTCACCTCATATATTTCTAGCCCTTGAATAAAAATGGTAATTGGTTGATGCATTTCTTCACTGTTCCTCTACATCAACATAGATAATATGTTGTCAATGTTAGAAAATGTGTACAAGATGAAGTCTTAGGATAAATTACGATTCAAGAGAGAGGGTGCTTTGATAATGGCATGCTTTATGGCTAAAACATATACCTTGCCTTCATCAGACCAAGTAAACACTTGGCTCTTCTTTAGCATAGAGGTGATAGGTTTGACCAAGTTTGAAAAAGTAGGTATGAACCTTCTCAAAAAGTTAATTTTCCAAAAGAAGCTCTGGATCCTGTTTCTATGCTTTGACAATGATAAGGCTAAGATAAGACTTAGTCTATTAGGGTCATTGGATAATACCTATTTTGAAATAATATGAACCAGTAATATGCCTTCATACATAGAGAACACACATGTTTTTAGGTTTAAATATATCTCATACTCTCTACATCTATGGAATATCATCCTTGGATGGTCCATGTGTTCACTAGTATTCTTGGAAAAGAATGTAGTGTCATATAATTAGACCAACACCAGTTGATTCAACAATCCTTATAAATACATATCCATTTCTCTTTCAAAGGTTACCCTAACATTAGATAAACCAAAAGGTATCTTATAATAAGAAAATGTCCCCCACTTGGTGGTGAAAGTAGTTTTTATTGGTCCTGTTCTCTCAATAGTAATTGATTATAATCTCAATATCCATCTAAGATAAAGAAACATTCTAAACTAGAAACTACTTGCAAGAGTTTCTCCATAGATGGTAGAGGGTAATGGTCCTTTAAAAAGACCCTATTAATATCCATGAAGTCCACACACATTCTGATCTCCCCATCTTCTTTTTGATAGGTACTAGATTAGATACCCATGAGGAGTGATTTATTGGGAAGATGATCCTAGATTCCACAAGCTTGATCAACTCCTTTCTCATGAGATATTTAATCTTGGAATTTATTGACCTCTACTTCTACATGAAAGGATTGTCATTAGCCTCTATCTCTATTGTGTGTTGGGCTAGATTAGGATCAAATTCCTTTAGGTCCCTATATTTTTAAGAAAATATATCTACATATTCCTTATATATCTCTATGAAATAAAGACTTTCATCTTTAGTAATTACCTTTCCAAGCTTGAAGAACTTGTCTTCAAAGATAAGAACTTTTTCATAGTTCTCCTCATTAGTTGACATTACTTTTTTATCCTTACTCATATGGTCCCCTTCATGAAAGAGGCCTTTTAGGGTGACTTGCCTTTTAGGAAGCTTTTTGGACCTTAATTGAACAATATTCTACACATACTAATGCTACAATTTTTCTTGGTTGAGGGAGGAGAACTCTCCTTCTTACTTTATGAAACATGCAATCTATTTGTCATTTTTGAAGACCTACTAATGAGATTAGCTATTTGGTATTGATGGTATTATTACCACTTTGGCATGTGATTGAACCTTGGTCTTTTTAAATTCATTGGGGATGTCAAAATGAGCCCCCACAACTACTAGCTTGTCAGCATGTTGGTTTTAGACTCTCAACATTGATTGGATGTTGAAAGCCTCAAAGTCCTCAATTAGGTCCCACATTCTATGTTTTTAGGACTTAACTAGAGGGTTATTAGTGATTCTCTAACCTATAACTTGGTGTCAAACCAACTCACTATACCCATAAACTTACAATTGCTTGATCTTTCTCTTATTAGCCCATTGAAGGCCATAGATGAGACCTTCATATTCTACTACATTGTAGGAACATTTGAATTAGAACATGTATGTAGACAAATACTTATCATTTAAAGGGGATATTATCATGACACCTGCACCCACCCCATGATTTCTCTTTGAGCCATAAAAAAATAACCTCTATAGACCACTAGGATATTCTTGAGGCCTCATAAGGGATGGCATAGATTGGCATAGGTTGGCCTTCTTCATATAAAAATAAAAAACCCAAGTCCCTTTTTTCAATACCTTTTATGGGGTCCACCAATTGGTTTTTATTACATAACTCATTGAGGAACATGTTTGGTACCCCTTTTGGATGAGTTTTCAAATCTTGTCCCACTGTAAATTCATCCTCATCAATGATGGTGTAATTGATGTTGAAATTATCTAGCCCATAGGGATCTATATGGAATAGTGAAATGGTCTCAGCCTTGATTGACACCTTGGTTCCATCCGTTGTCTTTAATTCTATACAAGACTAGTCTATTGCAATATAGTCCCTTATCTTTGTTGTGAACTCCCTGGATAAGATTAGTGCAAAATGAGGAGGTACATCCAAGATCAATATATTTTGGACCACCAAGACACTAGGACAAGCTTATAGGGTCATATTTAGGTCCCTAATTATACCAAATGGTTTAGGAGAAGAACCATCAAGTTGAATCACTCCTTTGGACTGTGGCTCATATCTCAAACCAAGCTGATCAACTATGGACTTTAACATCATTGAGGTACTAGCCTCATTTTCTACTAAAAAATTATGAATTAGAGAGTTGTAAATGATTACTAAAATAAATAATTGAAGATATTTGACTACTTTAATTGATTTCCCTTCCTCTAGCCCTTTGGTCGCATTGGTAAGAACTTCATTCACCTTTCTAGATGGCCTAACTGCAACATTGATCTTTGACAGTCCTTCTTAAAGGATGTCTACTTGGTCTGATATGGAGAGCATATACAACATGGGAAAACTCACATTTTACCTTTTCATTTGTTCAAAAATATTGGTGGGTGAACCAACAACCTTTGTTTATGATTTAGGAACCACCACTATTGTTTTTTGAACTTGTGAGACTTGGGGCATATAAGGATTCCTTTGGATCTATTTTTTGGAGGTACTAGGACCTTTGGAATGATAGAAGGTTCACTTAGATTTGTTATTGAAGGAGTAATGGTGGGAAGCTATTTGAATTATTCCTAGCTACCATCCATGTTCCTTCTTTTAAATATTTTGTTCACTGCCACTAAGATATAGTCTTGGTAAGAACTAGCCTACTGTCTAGATGCATAGTACTTTTCTTATTCACAGTTCATCATTATAACATATGGCTGATTTGGTCCATGATTAGACCCTTGATCTTGAGGAGGATCTTCTTGCTTGGTCATCATAGGCACCTCTGCATTTTAGGATATAAGAGCTTAGTTGTATCCAAAATTAGTATATTTCTACCATTGATCATTGAAGGCTTGGTTAAGGTCAATATTTGGGACAATATGTTGACCAAAGGACTATTTCCAAGGTAAGGTACCTTTTGATTCTTGAGCCACATTATGTTTTACTAGGACCAAGGATTTGGAAGTACTAGTAATATTAGGATTGAATTCATTCTTACGATTGTAGCCATGCTTCCCTTGTCGTTAGTTTTAACCTTGGTTATTCCCCTTATATGGAGGTCTATTTACTTGAAAGGCTTGCTAATAAGGTTGATATGAAATTTGATAAGGCATTCCAAAAGCCTATTTCCTTTTTACATTTACTAGCTCATTCCCCAAAGACTAAAACATGCTTTTGATTTCTTTAAAGTTATTTTTCTCTAGTGAATCACTAGATCCACTAGTAGAAGCTTTATATTGCTTTGGTGTATGGATTAAAACAATTTTTGGTGTAGGAAGCATGACATCCAATGGAGGGATAGAAATAGGAGGTGGTCTAATCTTGATAAATAAGGGTGTAAGTTTTCTATCTTGAACTAGACAATTTTCTACCTTAATGGCCACCTTATATGCATCTGTAAGTATATTTCCTCCCATATCTTAGACCATCACTACTATATCACTATTTAAAGCCTTTAAATAGTATAAGAAGGCAAAGTTAGGGGTTGGTCTAACTGTGATTGGGATTTTATCCCAAGTTTTTTGGAACCTTATGTTGAAATCTTGCACGACTTCATGAGGAGATCTTCTAATGGTAGTTAATTTCTCTACAAGTGATGAATGGTTACTTTTGTCCTCAAATATTTTGCATAAGGCTTCCCAAAATTCATCCCATGTTTGAATGGAGTTAGCAACAAGGTCTCTATACCAATATAGGGTCTTTATTTTGAAATGAGTAGCTAACAACCTAATAGCTATATTTTCCTTAGTGACATTATGGATATTATAAAAGTTGGCTATGTCCATGAGGTGCTCAGAGCGTGTTATATCTTGGTCTCCAGTGTAATAGAGAAAAATTTTGAGGGCTAAAACTAGGATATGATCATAATGAGTAAAGGATAGAGGGTTTCAGCCATTAAAATATATAAAATCTCTAGGGGATACCATGGCTATGCAAGAGGTTAATAAAGGCTTCTTACAAGGCTAGGCCTTGGAAATGACCTAGGAGCAAAAGTTCCCTGATATGGATGAGTATTTGCAAACTTTAATCTCTTTGATAAATTTAAAGGTAGCTCAATAAAATCAAAAGGAACACCTCTTGAATCTAACCTTATTATCACCTTTGGAATGAGATGAAGCTACTTTTTTACTCTAGAGTGCTGATTTTTCCTTTTGAAGTTTCTAGATGTTGTTGTTTGGAGCTTAAAATCTATAAATTTGATCAAACTAGTATCAAATTTGATAAATATTCCTTTAAAATAAGTGGATCCCACTATGTGTGCCAAAAATTATTATAGGCTTAGTTTTCACCATTGGAGAGGGTTATTCAGGCTCTCTCCAACTAAGTTATAATATTGTAATAACCCCAAGTTTTGGGTAACCTATGGTGGGCTGAACCTCTAAAATAGGCCAACTTCCTCTTTGATGCTCACCTAAACTAATTATAAACTAATTTTTTATAGGAAAAATGGTTAGAAAGATGATAAGGGTTACTAAAAGGTTAAAAGAGTGATGCACAAAATTTAAATAGTCACTCATATAATATTGAATACACACTAGATTATCAAAAGACAACTATGGCTTACTTAATCTCACAAACTTACTAATTGCATAAATATTTTATGGAAGAGGTTCCAAATAGAACACTAATCTAGACCTACAAGTTATCTTGAAAACACCTTAAAAGTGGCAAGTAGAAGGATAAAAAACTAGGAACTATCTCCTTCACAAATCTACCATACACAAGCATGATAAACATTGATTAAAAATAAGAGACATGCAAAGAGTTAATCCTATTACTTCAAAAGGTAGTTCTTACAATATTTTGATAGGGTTTAACCTTATAAAATGAACACACTTTTTTAGTATTCTCAATGAGTATGCTTCTCTCATAAAATAAAATGCTAAATTATAAAAAGGTGAAGCCCCATTGATGGGAATGAGACCAATATATATAGAAGAAAAAAGACATCCAAAAAAGATGTGCAAGCATGCTATCAAAAAAGAACACTTATCCTGGGTCATTAATTAAACCTAAATTACCACCTTTTGCTCCTTAGCAAATGGAAACATTGCCACCTTTTTTATTAATCTAAACATTGCATGTGTCTTGTTGAGTGAGAAGGTCCCCAAAGGTCTTGAGGATGCATTAAATTCTCCTAGCTATAATTACCAATGATAGACCTTTTCTTTGATCCTTCATGCCATCTCTCACTTGAAGATAAAATATCATGCTCATTGATTTGACTAGATCATGACTCAATTCCTTATAGGTAGTTGCTTGTTGAGACTATGGCCATGCTGAATAATGAGACCTTTTCACATTAATTAAATCTCTACTTTATCTTTATGCTTGGATCATAGGTCTATCTATAGGTGGAAAACCAATTTAAGGCTATTAGTTTTCCCATAGTTTCTATATTAGTATATAAATATAGGCTATAAAACACTTTTGTATATTATAACAGGTCTAAATAGACTCATCTTTTCTTTTCAAGAACCCAAAATCAATATATGCATACATGGAAACTTTTGAAAATGGTGATCTCTACTACAAAAATAACTCTTCCTAAGCAAAAATATGAACTAGATGTCCTTATTTTAACCTTAATGGTAATCCTTATATATTCTTTATATCTTACTATATCATATTTATTGTTTTATGGTGTTTGAAATAGATCCAATGGCATCAAAATATCCTATGAAACCTTATGATTCATGGTAAAAAATAACTTCTCAACCTCTATCAAGAAACTTGGGCTCATCTTTAATCTAATTGGTTGTCAAAATTTGACTCAAATCATTGATAAGTTAGCTCAACTCACTCCATTGATTTCAATTTATATTAAGGCCCATGGATCATAGATATTATCCCTATTACATGCATCCTTGACACTTCTCACACATAAATTCATCCTTGGAATTATCTAACTCTTTGACTAGTATTCACTATTTGATTTGAAAGCTTGATAAAACACTAATCATTGAGCTATTGGGACCTAATATTTGAAATCCAACAATTAGTTTATTCTCCTAAACTTGATGTCCTCATTCCCATCAAATGACATTTGCATGACCATCCTTGACGATCATGAGATTGTCAAATTTAAGATTTGTAGTATTTATATTGATTTGTCATTAATGTTGACATCCTAATGACCATCATTATATGTTTTGTATAATTTGATTGGCATCCTATGAACCATCAAATTTAAACACAAATAAATTTTTGCCCGAGCCTTAATTTGACATTAGAATGAATGTCTTCTATTTTATGTCCATTTTAAAAGGATTATAACTTGAAGAGAAAAATTTATGGAGGCCTCAAACTTTTAGGGGATGTTCTTAAGGTCAAAAAATATAAACTCATTTGATCCACTAGTCTTGAAATCTTTTGAATTGAATATATTCAATACTCAAGATGGTTATTCCATTTGATCCTACATGATATCCTATAGATGGTCAAGATCAAATGTCTAAGTATGGGAAACTTAGTGAAAACCATTGAAGAGCCAACTTTTCACATGCATAAATTCATTTGTGCTTTGGCAGAGAATGTAGGATTTGGTGCATATGATCTTGGTGCATAAAAGTAAATAAACTCATATGACCAACTCTTCTTGACTCATCCACACTTATGAGATCTAGCGTGAACAAATTTCTCATTAGACATGCCAATAGACCCAAGATGTAAAGGTGGACTCAATGAAGAACCAGATAGATCCATTATATTTCCACACTTATTCTAGGAACTTTTGATACCCCATAGGGTCTCTATAGTATAGTCCATGTTCCAAATGTTTAAAACACAAGAGAGCCTATATGCTTCATCAAACCATGTGAGAGATTCTTATGTGGGCCAAAAAAATGCCAACATGCCCAAAGCCACCTAATATTCCTGAATGGTTATAGAGTTAACATATAATTTCCAAGTACAATTACACATATTTACTTATATTCCACAATCTAGTTATAAATTCATCTACTACACATGGGTAGGCAATGATGGAGTCAAAGTCTACTTGAGTTCTTGAGACACATACATGATAGGGTTGGATACACCATCAATCTAATAAAAGATATTCATAGGTCATGATCCACCAAGTAGGGGTGGGAAATGATGGATTCAAAAGTAGATTGATTTCTTGACCCACCCATACATGGAGACTGAACAATCCATCAACTCAATCCAAGTTATTTATTGATTGATAACTATCTATACACATACACACATATGTTGTCACTAGGTTTTTGCATTGGTTTTCATACCTTTTGAGGTGTATTCATTTCCTTCCTCTATCTTATATATTTATTAAGTTTTATATTTTCTTTTGATATCTCCTAACTAGGATTAATCTATGTATGTTTCCTTTATAGGACACACAATGGAGCATGCTTCACATTATCAAATATAGATTCATGGTATTTTCCTCTTAGGTAAGTATAGGTATGATTATTTTTAATTTATCATATTAATTTCACTTTGTTTCATTTATATAATAAAGGGGGAGAAATGCAATCATCTTAAAATGACACTTGAGTGCTAAGAGTGTTATTTGAGACCACCCATCCTTAGATTATTCCTATACTTATCTTATATCCTATTTAGATACTTATCTAGCCTTTATGTGAACCACACACATCCTTAAACATCCCTAATGTAATCTCAGACCTTCACTTCAACATCCTATCCCATAGTGCCTCAATTTTTACCACTTGGACATTAACACCATTGGCGCTAGTGTCCTAGTTTGGGTGCTAGTGTCCTAGTTTGGGTTTTATTATCATTTTCCTACCTTTTATTACCAAAAGATATCATTTAAAAATAAAAACCACCTATTTTCAGCCTAGACCTATTTCAAAAACCAAAAAATTACTAGAACAATTTTTTACATGACTTTTAGCCCATTATTCACTAGATGGAAATCAAATACAAATAATAAAAACAAACTCAGAACAAGTTATGCATAATAAAGGTTATTAATCCTTATTCTACCCAAATTTTGAATACATCCATCTATAGAATTCCTAAACTTAGATTACTAATATTTCTAGTCTCAATCACTATAAAATCACTCAATTCATCAAATCACTCAAGCTGACATTTATACTAACTTCACTTTCACTTATACCAGTACTTTGGTGGGTAAAATTACATCAAGCTTGATCCCTCCTCAGAGTATTGGTATTTAGGTAACTCTCATCAAAGGGGTGTTGAGTATGTCTAACATACCCCACTAACATCACAAATTTAGGGTTTGCATATAAAATTAGTCAAAATAGGTCACTTATAAGGAATTAAAACTTGTGTGTACAAGAATAGGCTTGGCAAACTCAAACATAGGTGCACCTAAAATCTTAGAACAGTCCTACTAGAGGAAACTATCACAAAAATGATGACACTATCACCATTGGTGCTAATATTTAGGAAGGATTTTGGCACTTGGATCATATCTGTGACACTTCGATCAACTCATGTGCTAGTTTATAGCCTCTAAATCTCTTGTCTTAGTCAATTTATAGCTAAGTGATTGTTTACATCATTTATTGATATTTTTAGAAAGGCCAAACTAGATCAATTATATTAAAAATTAATGGCTATATTTATTGCATATTTTTAACCTGATTTATTATACTTAGACCCTTTAAAAACCTAGGGTTTAAACTCCATAAAATCTAAAAAGTGAAATCTAAAAGCAAGAAAAAATGGATTATAAATTGTCTAAGAAGAAATTAAAAAAGTAATAAAATTTATTCAAAATGTTTGTCTACATGTCTATGTGAGAAAGGAAAACTTTATCCTATTTATTAATTCTATTAGGGCTAATTACCTCTATGTAAAGCTAATAAAATTAATATTTTATGAGTTTAGAAAGAATTAAAATTTCCCCTTTTCTCATAAAGATTTTGTCATCATCCTTTTTCAAGTAAAGTTTTCATTTTCATAATCCCATATATATCCTATTTTCCTTTTCATCCCCTTTTGTTGGAAGTTGAATGTCATATGATATGTAAATGAAATAACTTAGTAATCAACTACAAAAAACTATTAAAAAATTTATAATTTTACACATATATGTCATTTTTAATTATATAATTTTTATAAATTTTATTTCCTTAATCTCACATATATAATAATTTTCCATAAAACTATCACAAGAACATAAGAACTACATGGTATATCATCACATGCCTAGTCATCTAGAGTGCATAAAATAAAAAGCATATATGAAAATTGGACACAAAAACACTTTATAAATCACTCAAATAGACATAAATATCTCTAATATGTATATCATAATAATGTTTATTTTTCACAATTGACTCTTAGTATAATCACTGTTGTAGAGGATAAGTGAGTCAAACATCTCAAAATTCCAAAAAATATGTATGTATGTATATACAAGTTTAATAGTGACCCTATGACCTGATCCTCATCCTACTAGTATGTTTGGAATCATCTAGTCATACTCATTGATTTTTCTACTTCCTAGATAAAATCTATCACTATTAACTATATCTCAAAAATATCTAAAATGAATTTGTACAAATGATTTATATTTTGAACAAGTTTTCAAATATATAGCATTTTAAACTAGCTGTTGTGATTTAAAAGTTTATTTTTTTTGGAATTTTATATTTCAAACTAATATTTTTCACATTTTAGATAATATTATGGATTAATTAACATTATTTATTCCTAAAACTAATGAATTTTAATACTTTTTATCTTTCATAGAATGTTTGTATGTCCTTTTGGTTTTTATAAGTACATAACACACAACTCTAGATTTAGTTCCCTAACAAGATGGTTTATGTAATATATTCATCTCTACATACATGGTAAGTACTCTCATCCATGTTTTGATTAGTTAGCATTATTTTCCACTTTTGGTGAAACTTTTGATTCATGTCTTTTATTCATAGGTTGTATGAAGTCCCATATGTATTCAAATCACCACATAGGTAAGTATAGTAAGCATTTATAACCATATTTTTCCATTTAATGTGCCACTACTCAAGACCACATCCTCATTAATTCATGACAAGATGTCATCCTGAGGGGGAAATGCATACACACCCAAAAATTACATGGTGTAATATTTATGAAACAAATTTGATGATGATATAATGATATCAAAAATATGCTTAGATTTAGTTATATCTTATATTTTTATCCCTACACCCTTTTTGGTCTTCTTAAAAATTGAAATTTTCCTTTTTTAGTCATTTTTGGCCTTATTTATTGAGTTGCTTCTTTGATAATGAAACCACTAATTTAGTTTATGAAACCATACTTTGTTATCTCATTCCACCACAATAGTTTTATAAATCACCATAGTGGTTTCTTAAAATATTACGGTGGTTGCGTTATATTTATGGTAGTTTATTAAATCACTATGGTAGGTTTTTTTTATATATTGGTAGTTTCATTATTTCAAGTGGAAGTTACATATCTGACCCCTTCAAACTCTGATGATTTCATCATAATTTTCCTATATTATATTATTATCATCTAGGACTTGAGTTCCTATGCATTTTGATTATCTTCATGTTTCTTCATTTAATTAATTTTTTTTTTTCCTTCATTACAAACCAACTAACTCCTACTCCTCTTTTATAAATCATTGTTCCTCCTGATTTGATCTTTGAATTAACCACCAGTTAAAATCACCCTTGAAACCTCTTTGCTTGCTATACAAGTATCTCCATTTTTGATAAATTTTATATCCAAATTTTACATAACATTATGATTTCAATTTCTACATAACCACACCCACCTAATTTAAAATTTAAAAAATATGTATTCCATCTTTGGCCATCTTCATGATTATTACACATAGATTTTGGAGAAAAGAATTAATACAAATTGATAATCAATTATTTACTATTTGTGAATTAGTGTAACCATTGTTTAAATTATCTTAGTTTCAAATATTATGTTCTTATTTTCATATTCATATTTTTATTTGAGAGTTCCAATAATAATGATTGATTAGCCAAAGAGCTATCATATCTGAGGATATCATATTTACTATAACAACTATTTGCCTTCATTCAATCATTTCCATTGATCAAGTTGGAGGTTTTCACTTTCAATTTTGATTTATTAGATGAACTTAATTTAATTTTATTATTAAATTATTATTTAAATTTATAAAATATAAAATTAATTTATAATAACTCTTATCTTATCTTATTTTTTCAATAAAAACACAGCTTAGATTTTCACTGTTTACATTTTCATGTCAAAACCTTTCAAAGCACATAGCTTGCATCAAAACCTAGGTTAAATTATATGATCAAAAAAATTAATTTTAGTCTCAAAAAAATGTATTTTTATTCTAATAAATAATTTTTACATTCAAAAATAAACACACACACTCCTAAATTTTTTATAAAACTTAGGAAAAATAAATCTTGCATCTTAGATCTAATATTATTTATTTGTATAAGAAAAAAATAGTTACAAACCTCAAAAATCACAACTTTGATCTTGCTTTACTTTCATTCCAAATAATTTAAGCTTAGAAAATAATCATTTAAAACACTTAAATAGACTTTCTAACTTACACACATAAAATAGTTTCTAGATATTTAGAAGTTATACTCCTTAAGGTTTGGATTTTTTTTTGTTTTCATGTTATAAAATACTTAATTGAGTAATATTTTCATTTATTTATACTCAAACATTACAAAAAGGAGTTTAATTTAGATTTAATGTTGATCTTGTAGCTATAAAAACATATAAATAAACACTTTCACTCTTAGTCTGGATCTCAGTTTTAGTATTTCCTGCATCAAAATATTATTGAAAATAAAAATAATAATATAATTTAATTTAAATTTTCATTCAATCATTTAAAAGTAATTTCATTTTAGAAATAAATTTAATTTCATTTTATTTACAAAAATCCTGATGAAACATGCATAAGTTCTTGACAATTTGGCCTTCCAAGCCAAATGTCAACCCCTAGAATCAAAAACATTCCATGAAACCCCTCCAGAGCTTATACATGGTGTTATAGAGCTTATCATGGTCTTATATTTGATTTTTGAGAACCTTTTTAGCATGGTTTAAGGTTTCATGTATGTGTTAGAACTTGCTTGGAGAATCCTCATGTCATAACTATTTTAGACATTTAGATGATGTGGCAAGTCCTCATGATGGTCGCTAAATGAGTGGAAGATTTTTATCATCCTTTTGAATCATAGATAATTTTTAAATCTCTACTTGACAAGATTAAAATTTCTTAGCATAAGTTAAGGTAATTTGGAAAGTTTGAGGTTTCTAGTTCACATTGCATTTAGGCCTATTTTAAGACATTTCTTGAAGAGATACCTTTCTAGTAGATGTGATGGGTGTTCAAACCTTTTCCATGTCTTAACATGAATTTTAGGATGTATATAAATTCATTATCCATGGTTTACTTACCAAATCCTATTTCAAACCTTGATCCACCCTCTAAACCATTAAGTGATCCTCTAAACATGCTATATGAGCCAAATTTCATTATGAAACCTTTGTAAAAGGGTTCATTTTATATGTCACATTATTTTGATGGGTCTTAGAAGGTTTCATAAACTTTTTAAGACATGACAAGGTTGTTTCATGTATAAATATCTCTATTTTAGAAGCCAAATCCATCTTTCCCTCACCAAATGGGACTTGTATATGTATAAATTCATCTATTCAAATTCCCAAAACACACCATCTATTTAAAATGTTATTTGACTTCTATTCCCTTGCTATCATCCTCTAATGGTCAAGGTATGGATCTTAAGAAAATGGAGGAAAATAAGGTGTTTAGAGGAGTTTTATAGGCTTGTATGGATTTTTACTATTAGGTTCATACAAAGGGAGGTCAGACACTTCATCAAGGTGTATGGTAGATATCTCAAATAATTTTCATGTCCAAAATGTGCAAGGTAATCCAAAAACCATTATGTTTTTCCATCAATCTCATAGGCAACTTAAGAGAGCTAGTCAAGTTCTTGATCAGTATGGACAAGAGATATAAGATGAAGGCTTGATATTTTGGCTAAAGAAAGGGGGAATAGTTGCCTTCCAATAATTTTAATTTTTTTCCATATTTATTCCCTATTCTCTATGAACAAACACTAAGAATTTAAGCATTCAAGGTTGCCTCCATATATGTAGGGGTCAAATTCCCAATAGTTTCTATGTAATTTTAGGTGGTTTGATGTAATAAATTATTTTAAATGTATTAAAAAAATCATAAAGGACCTTTAATGTAATTCTCCACTCTTATTTCACACATGTGAGGTTTTATGAGCAAGGACACCTCCACATTATCGCATTTGCATCTTATATGGTAGTGTTCCTTTAGGTTGTAGAGCATTCAAAGCATGAGAATGGAGATTAATGATGTTTAAAGTTGTATAATGGTTTAATTGAATCCATAAAATTCTAATTTTTATAACTTAAGAACTAAATTGAGCCATTATATCTAATAACTCCTTCAAGGTCATGTTTATAAAGTGACTACCATTCATATAAGAAATCTCCTTGAAACTATAGATAGGGTGTTATGGTAATGAATATGGAGAACCTTCATTAGGTTTTTTTAAAATAAATATATTTATTCCACATATTATTCATGTTATATGGTTTTTTCCTCATGTCTTATCACTTCCCTATACCAAATAACCATTCTTAACTTTAGACCTAGAAAGACAAGATCTCATAGTCACAACAAGCATATTGCTCAAACTAGGTAAATGAGGAATTATTTTAATTTGGATTGAATAAATTGAGATACACCAAGGGGATTAATATTTTTATATATAACATCCAAACAAGATCAACACATCAACTCAACCCCAATATGAGAGCTCATTAAAAATCCTACTTCATTCACATAGGGCTGCAATGGAAAATTTGAGGAGGCAATAATGGTTTAATGATAATTAAGAGTTTAAAAGGGTCAAAAATATATTTATAAGGCCAAAAAAATTATAAGGTAATCCATGATAATAATGGATCATCAAATTAAATCTCTCAAGTGGTCACATAGAGTCAAGAGGCCTAAAACCCACCTACATGCCTGACTGTAGCAACATGAAGTTTGAGCATAAATCCTATTTAAGGTGTCTTAAAAGTGGGAAGAGTTTAATTTTATTTTAAAATACATAATATATATAATTTATTTTGAAAAATGGATAGGAAATTATCATAATAATGGATTCACCTTTCATACATAGTCATGATCACAGGCTACCATACCTAATCTAGTTATGTGAAAGCAAGGTATATAAGTGTAAGGTGCTCATGAGATAATATTTAGAGGGTATTTAAATAATTTGGAGTTAATTTTCCTCATTATATACTATTAAAAAAATCATAAATTTGATATCAAGGGAAATATTTCATACTCATTGTCTCAAGCAAGCCTAACTGCCACCTACAGAAAGGGTAATGTAAGAAGGCAAAGTATAAGAAACCTTGAATAAGGTAAAGATGAATAAGATAGGAATAGGGGATATGATTTTTTTTATTTATGTTCTTAATATATTTATTATTATTTATTCCATTTTAGATAGGTAAGGGAGGACCTAATGGCCTAATTAGGCCTATTAAGCCTAAAAATCACATGTACTAGCATGTGCTCAAGAGTTGAAGGCATATACATGTTTTAGTACATATTTGAAGTTTTAATACACCTTATAAGAGGTTATAAATATTAATTAATGGTTTAATGATGATTATAATGTCAAATTTATGTAGGAAGGCACCAAGCTAAGCCCTTATGGCTTCATAAGCCTAATTGTTCATAAACACTAGCCAACATATAAGAAGGTGTACAAAATAGAATATTTAAGGAAGTCCTATTTTAAGGGTTGTTTTCAAGTACTAGAAACATGCTACATAATATTACAACCTCATCAATATTATGGCATGAGATATGAGACTACCAAGGTCTCTATCATAAATGATCAAACACTTAGGTTGGAAATGAGACTTTAAGGTACACTTAAGAAGAGAGAAAGGTTAATATGATGGTCTAGGAAGAGGAATTCGAGTGAAAAAGGTGGATACTAGAATAAATAGGATGATATTATAACATCAAGGATAAAATTTCACCTAAAGTTTACTTGAGGCCCTAAAACCCAATCTAAGCCTATAAGACCTAAAGACATCCTTAGGTCTCAAAACCCATCCTCACCTTAGTGGTAGATATAAAACACACCAAGAATATTTAAGCCATAATAATTTTTATAATGATGTATTAGGCCATAAATAAATTATTTTAGATAGGGAAATCAAGGAGGTGTCAAATTTAGTCTTAAGACCCCTCTCAAACCCAACTATCCTAAACTACCACCTCGAGTTGTCCAGTCAAATAGTCATTTCTCACATGACAAGAAGAATCATATAAATTGATATTAGAGTGATTTTTAGACACTTACACACTAAAAATACATGAAGTAAATATTTTTATGAAATATCCCATCTATATGAACCATCACCAAGACTTCAACCATGCTCAAAATGCTTATAAGAAGTCTGAGGTCTGACAACTCTCACACATATCTCACCATATAGTTTATATGGGAATAAGAGATATTTAGGATATTTTAGGGGGTATATGGGATATTCCCCATGGAAAAATGATTTAGATTGGAGGACTATAATTTATAAACTAATGTTAATATGGTAGACCTTTGAAACCCTACATAAACCCTAGTACAAAATTGATGGGATAAATTTTAGATATTTTGAACCTATATGAATTAAAATATACCTTGAGTCACTTAGATCACATAGTAAACTTATGGGGGATCTCATCCATGGCATTATATTTTATGGACTTGTCAAAAATAGTAATTTTGTAAGGTTTTCAACAAAAAATAAGGTAAAAAGTTATTTTAAAGGTTCAAATCATGGAGGATGGTATTTTGATGAATATTTTACCTTATCATATCATAAATTTGTCACATTTCACTTTTTAAAGGCTTCTACAAGTCTACACCAAATGGATAGTCTATAAGTGCTAGTAGAAGGTGACCTAGTCACCTAGATGGGAAAAGTTACATGTGTATATTTATTTTAAGGTATTATACCATGATGTGAAATAATGTTTTAGGTATAAAACATAATCATTCAATTGTTTTTAAGGTTTTATCTATGTTTCATGATAACCTAAACAACAAGTACTAAGTCACTAGGCCTAATTACCTAATAAGCTTACTTGGTCAAAAAGAAGAGATATAAGTTGGTGTAAAGGGGCTACTATATGAGTTATTATATGGTAATAACACCCATATAAATAATTACTTGAAGGAAAAAATCACACATTCTATGTTCATCATGGATAATAGGTAGTTTCTTAGCCTAGTTAACATGCACAAAGAGGATGTGGGATACTAGATGATCCATAAAGGCCTAATTACACCAATTCAATGATTTATAAATACTAAAATAGGAATCATTTACCATATTTAAGAATTTAAATTCTTTTAAAAGAGGTTAACCAAGTCTAAACCACCCTCCACCACTCCACTTAGATGCCTAAAAGGCCCATTAAAGACCACCAACCATGAAGGTAATGCATGAAGGGAGTCATGAGAGATGTTATAATTATTGTGTGAGTATACTATGGTCATTCATGACCTATATATATCACACCCATTTCATATTTACCTCTTTCACCTTCTCATTCTTCTATATATTGAGGTTTTTAGGCCATTGCTAATATCCCTCACCTAGGTATGAGGAAACCCTGCCTAGATCTATATCTTATAGACCTCTTATATTGATATATGGATTGTTTTAGCTCTTTAATATTAGTATATAGTGTGTTATTATTTTTTTATTTGCATATGTGGTGGGTTTCTCTCCCTTTGTAGGTTCTTGCCTCACTAGATGTTAGTAGATGTTCTATGCAGGTCATATAGTGTGTAAGGTGTTAATGGCTAATCTTAGAGTGGAAGATTGACTAGTAAGTATCTTTAATCAGACCTCCCATTCATTAACCTCATTATATATTCATATAATACAACCTCTATATGAAATTTTTTTTTTATAATCTCTTGGAGATAGTGATTCAGCTTCCTGTATTCTCCATTAGTGTTGTTTAAGGTCAAATAGAGTGGACAACTTATATTGGTGTATCATTATTTTTAGATTAGATTTCATTATATGCATTTCCTTATCCATTTTCACCCTAAAACAAATAGGTTTAGTTATTTTGATATTAATGGATGAATAATGGGAGCTAGCCCCATAAACTATAGGTTTACCCTAGCCATAAGTCACCCACATCCTTGGGTTAATACCATGTTACCCTAGAATTGGAGGCAAGCCTGAACAACCTCCTCCTAGGGTGTTTTTTGGAGTGTTAATAGTTATGACATGATTGAGAGGATCATGAGTCAAGTGAATTAAAACATGGACTTTTAGACTTGGATGACATGAAAGCATTTCAATCACTTTAATGGTATATTTATAATAAGAACTTCATATCAAGGGGTCATCACAAGATCATCATCTCAGGGTAAGGAAAATTTATTATTGATAGTTTCCATGGTTCTTCATTTAAATCATGATGTATAATGGCTTGGTATGAAGACACTTAATATGTTTTACCCTCTTGTCACCCCTACAATGAGCCCCACCAGTCACACTATAACCCATACCAACCTTATTATGCTTATCACCTACAACATGTTTACCCTTAATCTCCTTGTGAGCCTTATTCACCTCCTTGGCAACACACCTATCCTCCTAATTAGTATTGACATCCTACTTATCCTCTTCATCAGCCTTGGAAAAATCATGATACTTCTAATCAGCCTATCCATATCTCAAAGCAATCCATTTCAAGCCTTAATAAAACCTTATTGGGTTATGAGAGACACATGGTGGGAATTGACACATAGAGAGGGTATGGTCAAGTGGACCTTAGTATCATAATTAATATCATGAGATAATAATTATATTAGGCCAAGAAAGAGTTGGAATCTCTTATAAGAAAGGATCATTCAGGGCTCAATAGTGATATCCTAGATATAGGTGGTTTGGTTTCAATCATAGAATAAAGACTACTAGTTCATGAGGGGTAGAAAATATAGAGTCATAAACCTTATGTCACCTACTCTATCCCATATCAATCCTCTATTAATAATCCCATAATCCATTAAGATTACAATTTTAGTGAGTGTTAAAACCTTCAAATTTACCCATAAGCTCCTCAAGCCTTCCCTACTTGGAAGTTCATCAAAGAAACTATGCAAAAGAAGGAAGGAGTATGTGTTGAGAGGACTAGATATCAGACTTTATAGGTCCATTATATTATAAATCATCCTAAGAACATTTGTGATCAAATAAGGCTTGATTTTGAATCCCACCTAAAGAGAAAGATTAAACTTGAAAATGAACACTTGTCTTTGTCAATGGAAATAACAAGAGTAGTGAAATTTTAGTAAAATGTGCCTTCATTCATTCTCCAAGTTTTATAAAATTAAATAAAGGAAGCTCTTAAATCTAATATTCTAAGTTGGAAAAAAGTAGTGTAATCATGGGTAAGGGAAAATGAGTAAGCTTACATCAAGGTGTTGGATTTAAAGACAAATGTGAAACCATTTAACTCCCACCATCCCTCCTCAAAATCCCAAAGCATTCCCATCATGGAGATCCATTCAAGACAATATGAAAAATAAATATGAGGTGTTTCTTGTCAAAATTGAGCATCTAAATGAGAATAATGAAGCATACATTAATTATCTTCTAGAATCCTTCCAATGATCTTCCATTCCACTTCTTGAAAAGGAGCCTATCCTTGAGGAGGTAAGAAAAGAGTGTCAAGATGTAGTGAAAACTTATGGAGGTGATTTAAGTGAGAAAGAAGAAGAAATTACCATTGATACACCTCTTGTCAAGGAGAGATATGAATTAGTCTTCCATAATGTAAGAGAGGGTGAACTTAAATAAGATGCTTAGATATAATATTAGTCACAAGAGGAAGACATTTAGCTCACTAACAAGAGGGTGATTCGAATATCTCCTTGATGACATGATAGCTACTCTTTGTCATGGCAGTCCTAAGGAGTGTGAAAATGGGGCATATATTTATCTTGTAGTAACTATACAATAAGAAGACAACCATCAAGAGTCTTCAAATATTCAATAAAAGGTATGTGTTGATGATGAAGCTTCTAATTTCATTGAATATGAATGAATAATTATTTGTTTCTAGGATGATTTTGTTAATGAACATGAGGTCCCAAAATTGTATGAGATATTAGAGTATGATCATGATCACATGGAATGTCAAAAGGATAATGATGATCTTTGGCAACAATAAATAAACATTTTAAATGAGCATGAATCTCTTCTAGGATTTACACCTCCTATGGGGTAAATTTAGGATTAATAAGTTATTGACCTTATCAAGTGTCATCCATAAAAGTAACAAATTTAATATTATGAAAGGAAGGTTGAAATGTTTGTTGTAGTAGTTTCTAAAGTTAAGACAAGTGAAGATACATTGACCTTTAGTATGCCTCATGAGGCTAAATATGTAAATCATGAAGACCTTGGTGATATGTGGCATCCATTCTTGGAATCTTTCAAAGAAGTTAAATTCCTTCATGAGTAATCAACTTAGATAGAGTTTAATGAATACATAAACCAAGGCATACTAGCTGGGTTGTCATGAAAATCACTACATGTGAGCATGGAAAATCAAGAGCAGCCTATGGGTGAGGTAGAAATTATACTATTAATCCAAATTAGGCAAGTTTTTAATGACTAATACTAGGTGTTGGATTCACATATCCAACCTATGAACTTAGGAATGGAGCAAGAAGGTCCAATTACTATTCTAAGAGACTATTAGCATACCAACATATTCAGATATAACTAGAAGTTTTCCTTTAATGAGAAAGATATGATTAGACTCTAGTGAATATATCAAAACTACACCTCATGGTGACATGGTGATCAAATAACCTTCCCATTTAATATTGGAAGAGAAATAAGGTGTATTCACATTTTTTTTCTAGTAGACCATTATCTTATTTTAGATAAGTGGGTCAACATAAGTGTAGTGTGTTAGGCTTAGTTAATTTAGTGTCTTAAATTATTAATTTATTAGGTGTTAGGAGTTGTTTATTTTTATGTTTTTTTAATTTTTATGTTTTTATAGTCCTTGAGGGTGTTCAAAGGTGATAATGTATTTGATAGTCCAAGGAAATGGCCATCCAAGTCATATTGTCATATTAGTTGGATCATGACTATCATGAAGAATTAGTGGGTTCCCTTGACCATTAGGTTAGTCAAACCATGTAAGTCACCAAAGATTTTGAATATTTTGCCTTTTATGCCAAATTTTAATCCCTAAAATAAAAAAATTCCATGAAACCTATATAGAGCTTAAATACGATGGTCTAGAGTTTGTCATGGTCTTTTATTTGCTTCTTGTAAACCTTGTTAGCATGGTTTAAGGTTTCATGTATGTGTTAGAACTTCCTTGGAGGATCCTCATGTCATAAATGTTTTAGACCTTTGGATTAAGTGCTAAGTCCTCAAGATGGTCCCTAAATCAATGGAAGAGTTGTCATGTCCTTTTGAAGCATAAAGAATGTTAAAATCTTTATTTGACAAGATTAAGGTTTCCTAGCAAAAGTTAAGGTAATTTAGAAGTTTGAGGTTTCTGACTCATATTGCATTTAGGCTTGTTTTAATCCATTTATTGAAGAGAGAACTTGATATTAGATGTGAGGGGTGTTCAAACCTTTTACGAGTCATAACATGAAGTCTAAGATGTATCTAAAGTCATTCTCCATTTTTTACTTATCCAAGCCTATTTAAACCTTGGTTCACCCTCTAAACCATCAAATGATCCTTCAAACATTTTGAAAAAGGGTAAATTTTGGATGTCACATTGTTTTTAGGGGTCTTATAAGGTTTTATAAACTTTTTAAGGTTATGACAAGGTGGTTTCATGCATAAAGGTCTCCTTTTTAGAATCCAAACCCATCTTGCACTCAAAAAATAGGTCACACACATATGGAAATGCATCCTTTCAACTTCCCCAACCATACAATATATTTTCAAATGTTATTTGACTTTTGTTTTCCCCCATTTCATCCTCCAATGGTGTTTCAAAGTGTAAACCTTGAGAAAATATAGGAACATAATGTGTTTTTAGGAGTTTTTTAGGCTTTTATAGATCTTTACAATTAGGTCCATATAGAGGGAGGTTAGGCATTTCATCAGGGCTCATGAAAGATATATTAAATAAGTTTCACATACAAAATGTGCAAGACAAGAAAAAATCCATTCTATTTTTCCATCAAGATCCTAGGTAGTTTAAGAGATCCTATCAGGTTCTTGATCAATATGGATAAGAGAGAGAAGATGAGGGTATAATATTTTGGATAGAAGAAGGGGGCCTACTAACCTTCTAATCTTGGGCATTGGTTTCCATATTGATCCCCTATACTTTATCAACAAACATTAATAAGTTAAGAAATCAATTCAATTTTTGGTGGTTTGATGTAATTAATGATTGCACATGTATTCTATAAATTATCGAGGCCTTTTCATGGAACTCTCCACCCATAATTAACACATGTAAGGTTTTATGAGCAATTAAACCTCCACATTGTCACATTTGCATCTTACATGGAAGTATTCCTTCAGGTTACCGATAATTAAGAACATTAAAATGGAAATGAATGATGTTTTAAACTATATTATGGGTTACTAGAAACCATCGAAGTCATACTTGTTTTTCCTAAGAACTAAATTGAGTTATCTAATCCAATAACTCCTTCAAGTTTATATTTCTAAAGTGACTGACATTCATACATGAAATATCGTTGTAAATGTAGATAAGGTGTTAAGGTAATGACTATAGATAGCCTTAAATAGGTTGTTTTAAAATACATATATGTATTTAATCTCTTAGTCATATTATATGGTGTTAAACTTGTGCCTTATCACTACCCTAAACCAAGGAACCATTCTCATCTTCAAACCTAGAAAGATAAGCTCTCACAGTCACATCAAGCGTGTTGTTCAAAATAATTAAATTAGGGATTATTTTGATGGGTCTTGAAGAAATTGACAGATACCAAGGTGAGTAATAAGGACTGACATGTGGAGATATAGGGTCCAACCAATATCAACATATCAACTTAACCCCAAGATATCAAGATTCCTAATTCATTCACATAGGGCTCGTAATGATAATTAAGAGGTTCATAGGATAAAAAATAATATTATAAGGCCAAAAAAATTATAAGGAAACTCATTATAATAATTTATCATCAAAGACCATCTCTCAAGTGATCACACATAGTCAAGAGGCCTTGAACCCACCTATGGGGATGAGTGTAGTAATAGGAAGGTTGAGAATTAATCCTTTTTAGGGTGTATTCAAAGTGGGAATAGATGAAATGGATTTAAAAATACATAATATAGATAATATATGTTTACAAATGGAGAGGATGTTATCAAAATAATGGATTCACATTTCATACATATTCATGATCATAGGTTATCATACACAGTCTAGTTATGTGAGAATAAGGTATCTAAGTGGAAGATTCCCATAAGATAAAATTATAAGGATATATAAATAAGGTTAATTTTATGTAACTAATGATATGTTATTAAAAAAATGCTCAAGGTGATATCAATGGAATGAGTTCATACTCACTATCTCAAGCAGGCCTAACTATCACCTACATGTAGGGTCATGTAAGAAGGCAAAGTATAATAAACCTTGCATAAGGTCAAGGCGTATAAGAGAGGAAGATGAGATATGACTTATTTTATTTAGTTTATTAATATATAAATAATAATTTATTCCATTTGAGATAGGTAAATGATGGCCCAATGGCCTAATTAGGCCTATTAGGCCCAAAAATCACATGTACAGATTTGTGATCAAGAGTTGAAGGCATATACATGTTTTAGTAGTTGTTTAAAGTCTAAAGACACTTGATAAGAAGTGATAAATATGAATCAAGGTTTTAATTATGATGATAATCTAAAATTAAGGAAGGAAGGAACCAATTTAATTCCTTAGGGTTTCACAAGCATAACTATTCATAAATACTAGCCAATATATAAGAAGGTTTGCAAACTATAATATTTAAGGAAGTAATATTTTAAGGGTTTTTATTTAGGTCTTGAGAAAATGATACATAATATTCTAACCTCATAAATACTATGGAAGGAGAGATGAGATTAACAAGGTCTCTAGCATAAATGATCAAACATTCAGGCTAGCAATGAGACTTTCAGTCAAACTTGAGAAGAGAGAATGGTTAAAATGATGGTATATGAAGAGGAAGTAAAGTGCATAAGGTGGAGAATATAATAAATAGGATTATATGATAATATCAAGGCTACAAGTTTAGCCTACAAGGCCTAAAAATACCTTGAGGCCTCAAAACCCATTCTAACCTTAGTGGTAGATCCAAACCACACCAATCATATTTAATAAATAATAAGGTTTATATTGATGTTTTAGGCCCTAAAGAGAGTATTTTATATAGGGAAAGAAATTAGGTGTCAAACTTGGTCTTAAGACCCCTCTCAAACCTAACTATCTTAAGTTGTCTATTCAAACACTCATTTCTTAGAAGAAAAGAGGAATCAAAGCCATTGATATTATATGGATTTGGGGACACTAATACACTAAAAATCCATGAATTAAATAGTTTTATTAAAGATCCCACCTTTATGAACCATCACTAAGAATTTAACCATGATAAAAAATCTTGTAGTAAGTCTGAGATCTACCAAATCTCACTCATATCTCACCATATAGATTGCATGGGAACAATAGATATTCAATATATTTGAGGGTTTATATGGTATAGAGATCCATAGAAAAAAATTTTGGATTGGAGGCTTGTATTTTATGAACTATCATTAAGATGGTAGACCTCCAAAAACCTACATAAATGATAGTATAGACCTGATGGGATAAATCTCAGAGATTTTTCACTCAAATGCATTTAAATGGTCCTATATAAACTTGGATCACATATTAAACTTAGAGCGGATCTCATCCATGGCAAGTGGATTATATAGACTACTATACAAACTTGTCAAAAATAATATTTTTGTAAGGTTTTGAGTAAAAAACAAGGTGCAGAGTTGTTTTAAATGTTAAAAATCATGGAGGAGGTTAATTTGAGGCATTTTTACCATCTAAGATCTTAAATTTCTCACATTTATTCTTGAAAAGGCTTATAAAAGTCTACACCAAATGGCCAGTTCACAAGTGGTAGTAGAAGGTGACCTAGTCACCTAGATGGTAAAGTTGTAGGTGTATATTTCTTTTAAAGGACTATGCCATGATGTGAAACATTGTTTAGGTCTAAAAAATCATCATTAACTTGTTATGAAGGTATTTTTTAGGTTTTGCATCCACCTAAATAATAAGCACTAAGAGGTCTACTTGGTCAACAAGAAGATATGTAATTTGGCATAGAGGGGATACTAGATGAGTTATTATACGAAAATAACACCCATATAACTAATTAATTTAATTAATATGGCACAAATTCTATGGTCATCATGGAGAATAGGCATTTTCTTAGCCTAGTTGACATGCTCAAAGAGGAGGTGGGCTACTAGATGATCTATGAAGGCCTAATTACACCACTTCAATGACCTGTAATAGCAAAAGGAGGAATCATTGACCATATTTTGTCATGTAAAGTATTTTAATGAGGTCAACCAAGTCTGAACCAACCTCCACCACTCCACCTCAATGCCTTAAGAGCCCATTAAAGACCACCAACTATGAAGGTAATGAATGAAGGGAGTTATGAAGCTTGTTGTAACTATTATGTCAATGGACTATGGTTATTAATTACCCATACATTTCATCTCCATTCCATATTTCCCTCTCTCACCTTCTCATTCTTCTATATATTGAGGATTTTAGGCCAGTTTAGATATCCCTCATCTGGATATGAATAAACTCTACCTAGATTTGTATCTTATAGACATTTTGGATTGACATATGAACTATTATAGATTCTTCAGTTAGTCTCTAGTGTGTTATGCTTGTTTTATTTTCATATGTGGTAGGTTTCTCTCCCCTTGCAGGTCCTTGCCTTACCTAGCTTTTATTAAATGTTCTATGTAGGCCATATAGTGTGTAATGTGTTAATCACTGAGCCTAGAGTGGAAGTTTGACTAGTGTCTTAAAATTACCTTCATTAATCTCATTCTCTAGTCATCTAATAAAACCTATATATGAAACACTATTTCCTAGAAGCTCTTGGAGATAGTGATTCAGCTTCATGTATTATCCATTAGTATTGTTTAAGGTCCAATAGAGTAGACATCTTATACTGGTTCATCACCATCTTTAGATTAGGTTTCCTTTTATGCTTTTCCTTATTTATTTTTACCCCAATAATTAGTAGGTTTAGTGATTTTGATCTTAATGGATACACCAAGGGAGATATCCCCATAAACTAGATGTTCAGCCCAGCCATAGGTCACCCACAACCTTGGGTTAATCCATGTTACCCCAGGCTTAGAGGGAAGCCTGTAAAAACTTTTCTTAGGGTTAATTTTGGAGTGTTAACACAATTATAAAATAATTTTCCACATAAATTTATTTCAAGATGAGCATAAGGATAAAACCTTACCCACACCTTTCCAAATAATACGTATTATCCATACAACACACTCAAAACAATTTTTACACTTAAGGCATTTTCAACCAACCTCACTTTATTATTAGAGGATACTTCCATCATACCCTTATCCCCATCAAGAAAGTTATTTTCCTATGGTGCTAGCTCCCATTCTAGTTGGTCATATTTACATTGATATTGATTCCAAGATTAAAATTTAATTATTTCACTCAACTTATTACTTAAACCTTATTAATAGTCAAATAAAACCCTTAGACAAGCAATTTCAAACCACAAACCCAATTGTGGGGCCTTTACACATTTTGTCCCACCAAGTAAATAATCTCCAAATCTGACCCCTAATTTTACTCTTTCTTTTCCCTCAGGTCCAACCTCATCTTATCTCATTAGTCTATCATTTCAATCATCTATTACACTAGTTATCTTTGTTAGACCTCAAAAACTTAGGGGTTAAACCTAAAATTTATAATGTGTGGTTGATAAGGTTAACAATATGGAATTAGTTAAATCAAAAGGGTTATAAACTAATCTATAACAATTCAATTAATACAAAACTTATATAAATAATATTCTAAATTTATACAACTAATATTACTAAAAATAGTAAGTACAACTAGTGAGAGATATTATAATAAATAAAAAATAATGGTACTTAGCTAGTTTACTATGTGGAAGTAGATCTATAATGTAAACAACTGTAAATAATTTAGGATCAATAATCATATTATTCAAATTATACTTATGTATATGTAGACACTACCATCAAATATAGACACTATCATTGATGATAGTGTCTAACTTTGATGCTAGTATATAGTATGAAATAATGACTAGATCTAGATGTGATAAACTTTTTATCTTGTGATTTTTATCACCTTTGTATTGGTGTATTCAGATATGGGATACATAATATTACTATTTATTTATTGATAAAACCCTATCACTTCACCATTTTTCACCCTTGGAATGAGTTTGATGACAAATAAGTTAGTGGGATCATGGTGTCAAACTACCACTAAAACCCCTCTATCAATGGGCATTTCCTACATAGAAAATACTCCAAAAATGGCCTAATACTTATGTAGTACTCCCCTATGTGTGGGAAAGTGTGTGAATAAGGGTTTATATGAAGATGCATATAATGATCTAGTTTGTAATTTTACAAATATTACTCATGGGTTGATTTTTGAATGCTTCAAACATGTAATATGACTACTCTAATGTTTGATATAAAACTATGGTAGAACATCTTGATTGTGTAATTTATTGGTATTTTCTAGATGAGGAATGAGAAGGCTTAGAATTATATTTATACCACACAATTTGAAAATATCTCAGGGTAGGGTTAAATAATAAAAATAAGACAACCCATAGGTTTATAAATATTTATAATTTGGATGAATTTTGGTCACTGGACACTAGATAAGGATCTAGACACTACTGTTAGCGATAATATCCCTCTATGGTTGGTAGTGTCCAAAAGTCTAGAAAATTAAGTATGGATCTCAAACTGATATTGAAGAATGTTTATCAAGTTTTAAACTTTATATGAAATAAAAGATACCCAAGTCATCAAAATGATATGGATTAGACTAAGATATAATCATTTAGGAACAATGAGATTTAAAATACGAGACTTTTGGTATCAGGGAGGTATAAAACTGAAGGGTATATCCCTAAATGATATTTGTTAAATATATAAGATTGAGATGATATAAATATTTAGTCTTAGTATTTAAATTTCCACATTGAATATAATAATGGATAAGGATGAAATTACTAGGTTAAAGGAAATAAATGCATACCTAGGTGTGCACAATACACTAAAATTTCAATTGAACCCACCTTGAGTGATTTTATAGTATATGACCTATAAATAAGAACATATTACAATATAAATCAATGCATATAGTCTAAAATTTTAAATAATTAAGATGATTAAAAAGAAATCAAAGAATGAATACACCTATGTGTTGATGCAACCATGTTACCTCTTGATGCTTTGAATTAGTAAAGATTATTATTTATGAATCATTAGAGATATAATAGGTTCAAAACTAAAACTTAGATATTTGAAAATTGATATTGAAAGGTATTATTCCCCTAATATAATATGAGGATGAGTTGTGACACGACCATTTAGATCATTATATCTCAATCGCACAACTCAAAAGTAAATATATATAATCTAGTGAGGGTAAGTGATTTAGTCAAATAATCCTATAATTATAGTGATATTAGATTATTTAATCACTCTAATATATAAATATAGTGAGGTTGAATAATATAATCACTTCAACCTATAAAATGAACCCACTGTTGTAGTAAAAAAGGCTCGATAACCATATATCCTAGAGTAATTGGTGCATCCTAGTGAGTAGTATAGTTAGTAAGTTTTCAAATTTTTGGTGAAATATCATGGAATATGAGCCTATAAAATTTTTATATGGGTTATATGTTATAAATTTTAAAAAAACCTATTTCAAATTTATGAAAAATTGATGCAATGTATAGGATTCTACCCAAGTGTATATCTAAATCATGAAACTAAACTAGATATTTGTGCAAGTGTGTAGGTCATGTATTTTTGACATTATCCCACTAAATTATAGAGATAGTAAGTAGGTTTTTAGGTCATGTATTTTTTACATTCCCCTACTTAAATATGAAAATATTGAGAAATTGTATAAGTGTAGAGGTCATGTCCCCACTAAATTTGGAGATACCAAGAAAGTGTGTAAGTGTGGAGTTAACTTTTTTATGAAATTCCCCCAATAAAATATCAAAACTATGAAAATGTGGAGGTAATTATTTTATGACATGCCCCCCATTTTGAGGTGAGAAAATTTGAATCTGGAATGTACCTTACCTCAAAAGGATAAAGTAGATATATATTCTATGTATGAATAATTTAGCATAAATGGATAACATGTCAAAGTATACATATCAATTAGAATCTCAATATGTGGTCACATAAATTCTTAAGATGCATGATATAGATAAAGGTAATGTCTATAGAGTAACAATACAATCTGAACAAATAATCAAGCACACACACAAAAACACTCAATGCAATGTAGAGGACTGGTCCAAGGAAACCTCATATAAGGGGAATGTTAAAATGTCAAAAAATTTAAAGGGATGACATATCAATATGTAATGACATATTCAAATTTACAAGCAACATACAATGGCACAAGGGCAAAAAATAATAAACATATTCAAATTATTCACATGCAAGACAATATAATTTAATGTGATACACTCAAGGAAGAGAGAATTTGAATAAATTAAGTATAAGAAACCATCATAAACATATTATACTATTCCCTCCACATGTGTTTGTAAAAAATGTTATGTATTACAACATATAAAGTACACCATGAAAAATATAAGCATGGATATAGACATGTGTAAGTGTTAGTGTATAAGTTCAAACATGATAATGTGGAATTATCATAAAAGATTGTAACCTATAAAAATCATTATAAAATAAGGTAGATTCCCAAAATTTACTAAATGACATGGGTATAGGAGAGGTTTAACATCTAAAACTGCATAGATCATGTGTTTGGGTATGCTTGTATCATACTTAAAGATGCCTGACACATGTTTTTATATATAAATGAAATTATATGCTATATACTAAAATAAATCAAACAAAATATATGCCAATGAGATTTTTTTTGGGAATGATTTTTTTTTGAATTATTTGAGTGTTTTTTTTATTTTTTTGTATATTTGATTTTTTTGGATTTATTGAATATTTGAAAGAAAAAGGATATACTATGATACCATCCAAGGGATTCTCATATGTACATCTAAGCTCAAAATATGGTATATGAAACCAAAGGTACTGCCAAAGAGCATGTATGGGTGTTATATCTCAATTTGTAGAATATGTGGTATCCTACATATTTGTAATAAGACTCTATAGTCATAAATAAAAAATAGTAGGGGACCATGAAAACCATATTTTAGTGCTCTATGGTTTATTTTGAGTAGCTATAATTGTAACATGTTTAGTTTCTCTAGGTAACTAAGTATGTTGTAAGAGTAGATGAAAACTCTATAGAACTATTAGGTATCTCTAATATAAAGGCCTCTAAAGTATGGGTTGCCTAAGAAAGGTAATTTCCTATTACTTACCCTTTTGTAGAGGATTTACCTTAGTAGGTTTTATAATTGGATGTATTAGAATAAACTTATCATGTTCAAGTGGATGTTCATATGTAATTATAGGAACTATGACTACCCTATTGGTATGAATGTATATAATCCACATATGTACTATGGAAGGTACTACATAAAGCTTATGTATCTATGATCATTCCAATAAAATATTAAATACTCCTATATATGGTTTAATTGAGAAGGTGGTAACCAAGTGTTGGATCAACTTGTAAAGGTAAATCAATATCATTAATAACATGCTATTATGTCCCATCAAATACTTTGACCACTATGGTCAAAGGCTATAAATCATAATGTGTATGTCCTAGATGTGTAAGTAATGTCATGGTACATATGTTTTTACTATCATCATTATAGATCATAATAATATATATAGTACTATTGTACACAACATACCCCCATTCTTTTTATGGAATAGGGACTCACTATGTTATGAAAAGGTCCAGGACTATCTTGAAAGTCTTCCTCCAAAAGACCTTTATTTGTTACACATAACTTCAGTATTCAAAAAAGGTAGATGAAAATGTTCTATTTATTTGAAATAAACTACTAATACTATTTGAAATTTCTTCATATGTACAAGTTTCTAGGTGGATAAACAATTTGTGAAGTCTTAGGCTGTGTAGAAACATGTCTTTAGAACTTTTATTCAGAAGTTTATCTTTAGCAATCTTCAATAGTTCACACCTATATGAAACTTTGTGCAAAGTCACTCTTTGGGACTTTCGTTCATATGTATTGTTTTTAGGTTTTGTTTGAAATTTATTTTCATAGGTTGGTCCCTCTCAAATTTATTGAAAATGTATTAAATTATTTCTCCATTTGTTCTTTGGGAACCAAATTTGTATAAATTTTGAATTTTAACATTTAATCTTAAGAGAAAATGTTTGGAATTCATGTTTTAGTGTTTATTTTTCAATTTTTTTGCATTTCATAGATTTTTTTTGAGTTTTATATTCAATATCTATATCATCAACACTTTCATTCATCTTGAAGTTTATATAATCAGAATTTGGCCTTCAGTGAAACTATTTAGGTTTGGAATTTACTCTTCAATAAAAATGATGGATATAAATTGGTCTTTGGTGAAATTTTTCAAATAAATTTACTTTTGGTAAAATTATTAATAACTTTCATTTTTAGATCATTATGGTCTTTAGTAAAAGTCTTTAGGGCAAAAGTGTTCTAGAATTTTATTCAAAAAATTCATTTGATTTGAAAAAACTATTTTAATGCAACATAAAAATCTTGAATACTGAGATCCTTTATGTCATAGGTAGAACAAAGTGAAATGAGAGATATAATGACACTTAAAAAAAGAAAATGCTATGGCATTATTTTTAACATCTACAGTACCTAGATGGCATACCTATGAAATGAAGTGGCAAAGTTAAAATTGAACAAAAATATAAAGTGTATAGCTATTAGATATTAAAGGAAAATGAATTAGAATTGAATGTCAAAGCTATATCAATGAACTAGAAATAAGCATCATGCTCATTTATCACAAGCTAAATTTGAGCTAACTTTCTTGCTCATGAATAAGCCTTGTCTACTTGAATTTTGATCGTATAGTAAGTCCAAATTTTTTGGATTGCTAAATTGAAGAGCCAAACCTTTGCTAACCTAGTAAAGTTGATATGATTTCCTAATAGAAGACATTCACAGGATCCCTACAACCATACATATTATCCATTAAAGATTCAATAGAGTACAAAAACACCATCTTTGATTCAATAGTGTTCAATAATGATAAAATCAATCACTCAAAGTTGTGGGAAGTGATTAACTAGGTGGATGCACATACTCATGAGGATACTATGACACCATATCAAAGACAATTGGATATGTACCTCCTCCCCCTAAAATTATAGGGTTTGAATTTTTTAGTGACCAATCCTAAGGTTATGCCATGCATAAACATCCTATAAGGCTTATTTTTTATTAGTAAAGTGAATAGGGGTACATTCTTACAAAACATAAATAATAAAACCATAGTACCATGAATATAGAGAGATGAATTATAGATTTATTTATCCCTCCATATCATATATGCTACATAAAACTTGCTTAAATTAGTTTGATGTAAAAAGGAGAAATCAATTGAGAAAACATTATGTAAGTGGATAATTCTTGGGAAGATGATGAATATGAAGGAGAAGTAGTCATTGTTTATAACTAAGTTATAGATGTAAATCCATATTAGGATGGACCTCCTAGAATATTTATATGGATACCCCAACCTATAATTCCTTTTCCTTGAATGGGCTCCATTTATAGACTTACTAATGACCTAAGAGATTACATTTGCTCTAGGTGAGGTAATTAGTGTTAAGGTACAAGAAAAAGTATTATATCAGGATAAGAGTCATCAAGGTGGATTTTTATATATGATGTCCTACCTTCTATATGTAGTTCTTGACACATTTTATATGCACAATGGGTCATTTTGGAACCCAACTCTATACTTCATTAAAAACTATATATGTGATTCATATTCTTTTATGCATATATATTCTTATACCAAGAACATCACTCACATTATAGATAATGTATAGCCTTAGGTTTGGATGGCCATTCATGAAACTTGACTACCTATGGTATCTAAGACCATTATAAAAACATTGATGGCCAAATGTGATTACTAGTTATATCCTAACTATAATTTGATTATGGTCATGGGCCACAAGGTTGCACCCATACATCTCCTCAAATATGTACTAGATAAACTAGTAGAGCATGATATATAATACGAATTATGGTAGGGTATATAATAATAATAATAATAATAATAATAATAATAATAATAATAATAATAATAATAATAATAATAATAATAATAATAATTAAAAAAAAAAGAGTACCTCCCATGGATCTCACCTCATGATTGGTAGAATGTGATATGTTAATCATAAACACTTTTATGAGGCTAAAGATACATGGAATACTAGTCACTAGCCACACTACCACACAAGGAACAAGATCCTCATGGTAAAGTTTAAAATCACATTTAAGTCCTTGATATTCCATACCAAACATGAACCTTATGACCATGACTTATTATTACTAAATTCCAAGAGTGATACCCACATTAAAGAGAGGGAATAAATAGTGGGATTCAGTGAGGAACTCTTGAAAATATTTAAGTAGAGCCACCAATTTTAATTACAGATGCACACATTATAATCCAACCCATAGGAGGATGTGTTGAATTTTATTTTTTGGTGAATAATCCTTCTCAACCATGATCGGATCAGTGGGAACCTTCACATACATTCCCTGTAGCATTAAAAACTCTAAAGAAAGAGCTTAGGTGGTTGATACTTCACTTAGAGGAGATCAAGATGATCTAATTTTATTTGACTCTTTAGACTCATAAGGCCATGACCACCCTATTTCTACATCATCCTAAGAGACTTCTACTAAGGTTACCTCAACTACACCCACATAATAGGCTTATCCAATAACTGATAAAGTTATTATTTATTATAAGAGGAGTCCAAGAGCTCACATCTCTCCACAAAGTCTAACTATGGAATTAATATCAATAGAAAGACCATCAAGAGATTAGTAGTCAATAGGAGGTGATTCTATAGATAATGAGGTGGAGCTATATAGATCTAAGGTTTTGATCCTATAAGACACCAAAGGAAAATCACCACTACATGGAGAATAATTATGTGAGGGAGTAGCTTCTTTAGTTTCTACCACTCCCACTATGTATTTTGTTTTCCCTTTATCTGTTAGTTTATTTGAGTCTATTTTTCCTAATACTAATGCTCCCCCTTCCCTAGTTATTAATAAGGTAGAGGTTGTTTCCTCTGAGCTTAGTGTCTAACCATATCTAATTTTTCCAAAGGTAGAGGACGTTTCCTCTACCTTGATATCTCTATTCCCTCAACAGTTCCTACTTTGCCAATTATGTAATCAACATAAATTCTTACCACTTCTATTGTGGTTAGCTATACCACTTCCCCAACACTCCCAAACACTAAATTTAATTCATTAAATAAATATAGAGGATAATTGGTAATTCAAAAACTACATGTATCATATACTCAGTTAGGTTTTCTAGTGCCTTCCTTTAGTTTTTCTCAAGACACTACTATAATGTCATCAAAGAAGGATAAAAAGAAGAAATAAGTGTATAGAATCCACCCATCTCATTGATGGTGGTCTGGAATAGTTTAAGATAATATGGCCTTACCTTTTTGAACCATTAATTTAATAAGCCTTGAAACAATCCTTTGGGGACCTATTGATTGAGATTAAAAATTATAACTCTCAACCAAAAGACATGACCCAATTGGTCATCCCATAATGGGTAGCTTATTGGTAATCACATGATTATCAATGGCCAAATATTAAAAACATAGAACTACCCATAGTGAGCTCTATTTTTTATAAATCTATAAGGAGTGTCGAAAGGGTGAAGAAAAGAAAATTTAAAGATGAAGTTGGAAGGGGATAATTTTGGAGGAAATACAAGAAGTGTTTAACTTGTTAACTAATAAGAATAAGAATTTTTGGAAGTCCCCCTTCACTAAGGATTTAAAATCATATTTTGAGACAAAAATATGTTCTAATAAAGCTCCATGAATTAATAGAGATAGTAAATAAAGATATTGAACAAGAGTTAGAACAAGTTAGGGAATAACAACATATAGTTCACGTTCCTATATAGATTCAAATTAATGTGTAGAGTGTAACATCAAGATAGTATAAAATTTTTGAGGCCATTGCTACAATGAGGGTTGAATTAGCTCATCAAATCATTGAAACTAATAAATTGTTAAATTATTTAAATCAATATTAGAATAAGTCTAAAAAACCTCATTCTTTACATGATAAATAAGGCATATATCTACCTCGATTTGGTGACACCATTGGAGGCTTCAAATGACCCCAACTTGGTGGTCATTAAGATACAAGAGGCAAGAGAATGAATTGTAATAGATAAGTTAATAATGACCAAGTATGAAGAATATGAGATCCTCAATTTTAAAATATTATAAGAGTTGAAGCTCTCTCAAGGGACTCTATAGGCAAGATAATAAATATAGCCAATTTTGACTAGCTTCTTCAGTAAGTCTCAATCATATTCAATTAAAACCTATAGGGATTGAAATTAGAGGAGATTTAATATAAGTTTAATTTTACATATAAAAAAGTCACTGAAGTGGAAATATTTAGGATCAAATTTAGGAATACTAAATATGAACCTGCATGATTATTGGAAAAAATAAATAGGGTACAAAAACCCCCACTCTTGAACATGGATATTATGAGATACCAAGACAATGTTGGTAACAAGTATTTTTAAGAGTTAGAATCCAAGAATAAAGCCAATGCTTCAACTTCTATTTAAACTAAAGATACCACTTTATCACCTACCACACCAATAATCAGTACCAAGCAGTCACCCAACAAGCCTTAGTTAAAGTCTAATTTTGTATGTGGTCATGCATATAAGACTAATCTTTATAATTATAAATTAATTACACTTGGTATATTAATTTAAAAGTTTTCATAGCCTATTTTTAATAATGCACATAATATATTTCATGATTCAAGACAACTTAATTTTTGATGTAGTTGTAAACTGTAATCATGCACACATGCATTTTTGACACTAAAATTAGAACTGAAGTTCTAATTACTTGATGTAACTATGACTTTGCATGAACTTGGAGGATGAGTAAACCCCTACCCAAGTATATATATTCATGTAATCCATAATTTCAAAGGGTAAAAATGTTTACCAATAGAGGAAGAGATCATGTTGATTATCATGTAACTCTGTGGATGTACTTTCCTTCCATCTCTATGTAATTAAGGTTTTTTTTCTTTAGGTTGTTTTAATTTAGTAATTTTAAATCTGAAAAAGCTATATATAATTCCCTTTGTTATCATTGATATATGATGATTTTATATGTGCAAAATATATTAAATATTTAGAAAATATAATTGATTTTAATAAATTGATTGACTATCTTAATATTCCAAAGTTTACAGTTGTGTTTATTCATGATATAATTGTATAGGTGTGTGACATAGATTTCCTAGATACCTCTTTAGTTTTATTTATAATCTCTTGACCAAGAGTGTGAAACATATACTCTAAAAGTAACAGCCTTCAATTGAGACCCTTAAGTTTCTTATACCATTTTATCTTAGACTACCTAATTGTGTTTGTCTATAAGTGTGCAACAACTACAAACATCAAGCATTAGTTATAATAGCATTTGTCCATAAAGAAAACAACCTATGAAGTGATCCTTTGAAACCATAGAACCTTATTTTATGCTCTACCCTTCCCTCTTTTTAAGCTTATTTTATTAAGACCTAATTGTTGACCATTTTTTAACCACCATAGAGGAACAACTCTTTATTCTCAAATCAAGGTTTTAAGTGTAGGCATGGGAGGAAGGTCTTTTAGAGTTCAGTCAAAATTCACAAAAAAGGCTATATTTTAACTTAGATTATTCTTAAAATAAATTAGTCTTCACATCTTCAGTAGAGGAGTGGTCAAATATTTTATTTAGAATCCTTCATAATTTTTACCCTTCATACTTTATGTGATACAAAAGTCAGAGCTTTTGTTCAATTTTTTTTTTCAAAGGCATAGGTCTTAAAAACAATTATGAAGATTTTTTTTGAAAATAAGTATGTATTTAGAAAAATTATATGGAAAAATTACTAAAAAAGTTAGAATGTTCATTCTGATCAATTTTTTTGAAAGCTTTGCAGGAATTAGTTGTTTTTTAGTCTTCATGAAAATTACCTGAAGGTTGAGCCCAGAATAAAAGTTCCAAAATAAATAGCCAAAGACATAGGAGATGAAAATAAAATGGAATTCCAAGTTTAAAAAAATGAAATGTCAAAGGTCAAGGGTCAAACATAAGTTTTGAAGGAGAAATATCTCATGCATTATCTAATTCTTCAATTTTTTTTGGATCCACATGTTAGCATTTTACAGCTCAAGGTCTTTCTAAATGTCTTTCAAAAGACTTAGTATATTTTCAATAAATCACCTAGGTGAATCCATGTTATTAAATATTTGAAGTAAGTGGGCTAGTGTGATGATTTGACATGTCATGATCATGTTGACCTGGAGCCCCAAAACTATTTATATAATTTGAAGACCCTTAGAATAGAGGGTTAGTGGGATGTTTCCATTTGTCATGATCTTGGTGACCTAACATCCCAAAGATGTTCTACAATGTTTAATCCCATGACTAATAAGGAAAGTGGGATGATGCCACATTTAATAATTATATTTCACTTTGGTATAAAGAGGTTGAGTAGGGGCACTAGTTGTAGAAAGGCTATGATCTAATCAAACAGTACCATGTGATTGCTTCCTAGGAGCCCATGATTTGAATATAAGACCATTTTACAAAGCCTAGATTTTCAAAAGAGTGGTGCATGATAGATATGAGGATAAAACCTAAAGTTCATATGAAAATGAAGAGAGGAGACATGACATCCAAATAAAAGAAGGAAAGAACAAAGAGATAAATCCCATGGATGTCAATTAGTTTCCAAGTGGTAAAATAGGTTTCTACATTAGTATAACCTATACTAAAACAAAGGGGTAAATGTGGTAGTGATGAACTCAACATTCATGAACTAAAAAAATTTAGCCTTTTTGTCCATAAATACTAAGGTTAAGGATTGACTACGTATCCAACTAAACTCATAAAATCAAGTGTAAATTGGTTTCTCACCTAGAAATGATTAGGAAGATGGTGGAATTCAATGTGTAATTGAGTAGTAATACCCACCAAAGTATGGAATGTACAATTGGATTAGGAAAAAATCATAAAAGACAAAAAAGAGCCTTAAATTTTAAACATGGCATGGGAACCCATATAATGTAGCATTGAAAGTACAAATGATGGAATTAAGAAAACTTCACCAAGGAATGCAATACCAATAAATATCCAATTGTATACTTATGAAAGAAATATCTAATATATATATATAGTAGTTGAATGATTAAATATTGGTTTTTACACTGCTAATTAGATAAAAATATAAGATGTTAGATGTATAATCAAGGAAAACACCACCATACCTTGAGGACACAACTAAGATTTCTAATTGATTTTGACCATACCTATCTGATTGGTAGAAAGATCATGTGTCCCAAGATTTGATTCTTATTTAATTCCTTCAAATGTGTTATTTATTATTATCAATTACTCATGGGCTTCTTTTGTCCTATAAAATCTTAGGTCTTATATTGTAAAATGGTTTAAATATTTTTATCACAATAACACTATCAAAATTTTACTTCTATGAGACCATTACCAATGGAGCCTTGCATTTTAATGAGAATTGACTTTACCTCCATTATTATTGATTTTTTTGTTTTTTGTGTTTTTTTTTATCTTTTTTATGGATGACCTTCATCCTTTTCATTATTTTCCATTCACAACACCTCTATGTAGAGATTGGAATTCATCTACAGGTCATATTTTATGTGTATTTAGGTATGTGTATTCATTGCCTATAGACCATCTGTCATCTCTCTTAGTGTTAAACTATGTTTCCACACCTCTACATGAAACACTTATGCAATTAAAGAAGTTTGTGTGATATTTCCCTTTTTATGTAATTTGTAGTGTTTTTTTCAGAACCTATAGAGTAGATTTATCTAGTCTTGGTGCATCACCATTTTATATTTAAACAACTCCCTCTCTCCCTTTTCCCAAAAATTTTTTAAATTAATATTAGTTGTAGATTAAATTTTATCTCTTTTAGGCCTATATGTTGATCTTAAATAAGATGCACATAGATTAGAATAAAGTTGGCCTTTTTAAGAGGTTCATCTTGAGGAGTGTAAGTGTCCTACACCTTCAAGGATGATCCCATTATTACACTAAACAAATTATTAAAATTCCATAAGTGCATGGTTAGAGTGATAACACTACCCACTCTATAATAAATTCCATTGATCCAACCAAACTATGTTTTGATTTCTTTAGTAGGATTCATTTCACTACAAGTATACCTAATTAACAACCTTCATACTCAACCTATAATTCCACCACTAGGTTGTTTAACCCATACCTAAAAATCATGACCTAGAATGGAGTTTACCTCCATTGAGATCCTAAAACATTAGAGGCTACCTTTTTAAATCTAGGGATGTGCACAAAACCCACATCAATAGTATAGAAGTTATTTCTAGAAAGAGGGCCTCTTGTGTGACTTTCATAATGAGATGTTATCCCATATGTTTGAGTTGTAATGGAGACACCCAAGAGAGTTACCAAGTCTAGAGCCCAAACCAGTCTTTTGGTTTCCCCTTTGTCAACACATCAAAGGCCTAAGTTTGAACTAGTTATTCCTAATAGATCTTAGGCCAAGACATCTTATAAATTAATAAATATCCATCCAATTAATCATCCTATGGCCCAATAACCTTGGATAGTTACATCTACCATTACCTTCCTAAAGGATGTGAATAATTTACCAAGGAATCTAGATAACTATCTACCTTCATTATCCCCCTTAGGAAGAATAAATGTGAAGGAACATATCAAGTCTTTATAGGCTTCTTTGAGGTTAATTAATGTTATTGATGAAGATATTGCATGAAATGTTTTCCAAATTACCTTGTAGTATGTTTCCTAAGATTGGTACCTCAACCTTTAAGAGAACTCAATTAATTATTAGAATACACATCATAACACTTTTATTGCCTAATTTGGACAAGTTACTAGCCCTATCCTAGTGTATCAACATTTCACTAGTATGAATAGGGAGCCTAATGATCCAATTCAAGATTTCAATTGAAGGTTTCAGAAAATGTACACTTATATGAGTCAAACATACATACCAAATAGATCATTAGCATTGGATATGTACAAAAATTCCTTGGATACAATCATTATAGTGTTCTTGTGAAGAGTTTTTTCTACCATAACTCTAGATTTAGCATATGAAGAATCTATAAATATTGGTAGACATATAAATCCCCAAGTAATAAGCACCCCCAATATTAACACTAGTTTTCTAGCCCTAAACTCAGTACTTCATGTTAATCAAAATGTTCTTTCATTCAACTAAAATAAATTATATGCAATAACTCATCAAATGTAGCAAATGACTAATAAGAACTATGGTTATAAGAATAATTAGGTATAGATGGATAGTCATAAGTAGAACCAACATTCAATTCCATATAATACTTCTATTACACAGGGTGTTGATTCTACCAAAGTAGAACTAGATTTTATATAAATAATGGTCCAGAAGTTGAGAAATGACTTCTTGAACATGCAGAGGAATATGGGTAATGCTATTTTAAATAATAATAAAAAAATTCTAATTGTCAAAGATATAATAGACCTTTCAATCAATCTAAGGATAAAATAAAATAATAACAACCAAATAATAAATTAATATAGTAGATTCAAATTAACCAATTAGTGTAGAGTCTATAATACATAACAACATGGTAAAATTGAATTCATAGAATTCTATGCATCATTTGAGATCTTAAAGAGGGAGATGGTAAGGTAATACTTGATGAATAAGCCACTAGAGTTCCACCTAGAATCTATTTCCTCAAACACCACCATGGTATTTGAAATGCATGAGTCTTATTTCCTAGGAGAAAATGACAATGAAACAAAGAATAAATATGATGAAATACATGCATTCTATTAGTATTAAAAGGTAATTATAAGTTGATAAAAAACCAGCCCTTCACAACATCTACCCATCCAAATAACACTATTATTCCACTAAATCAAAGGGTTGATAATAATCCACCTCTCCCAAAATGAAATGAACAACCCTTAAATGATGAGGAACAAATCAAAAGAGGGTATAGAATTGTTGAAGGCATTAATAATATAAAATCCAACATAAATCTTAATTAATTGGATTAGATCACTAAATAAAAGGATCTCTTATAGATGTCCATTACAAGAAGGTCAATTGTAGAAAAAACAAAGGCTAATCATACCAATGTATTATACAAGATCAAACTAGAAGTTTCTCTTTTATTATTGACTATCAAAGAATTCAGAAAAAAAAAATCATAAAATTTTAGTTGATTCTAGAGTTTTGGTTATGATAATGTCAACTTCCATTTTTCTAAAGCTTGGATTGACTCCATGCCCATCAAAGAGGATAGTTTCATAGCTAGATAAGACAATGGTGATTGTAGTATGGGAATTGAATGTTGTGCACATATAATTAGCATCTGATCTATGTGTAGAAATGACAATTATCATAATTTTAGTGGATATACCTTAAGGATAATGAATCCTCCTCATTAGAGACTAGTCCAATATATTGAAAAGGTATGTAGCAATATATTTCACTCATATTTAGTTTTCATGGAGAGGTGTTTCAAATTAGATTCAAATTGATAGTGAACTAAGAATAAAGCACCCTATTACAAAATACAATACTAAGAATGAATAAGTAATATATAAATCTCCTAACCTTAGAATTTATAAATTTATCATAAAGAATGCGGGGTAGGAGCTATAAGTCTAAGGATCTTCCCAGTTATGAACTCTCTACTTTGACAGTGTAATATCCAAGTAAGGATTAAGTTTAATACTAAATTGGTGGATCCATAAGGTAAGAAATATCTAGAAGCATACATATTAAAACTCATATAAAAAATAGAGCATAGTATGAGGAAATCATTTTGAGATTACATTTTTCTCTTGAGCATAATATAAAATAGTTACTAATCTATGGATATTTAAAACTGGTAGTCAATCAGGTCAAGAATAAATATTAGTGTAAACTATCATACCTAAAAAGGTATAAACATAGAGCTTGAGATTTAATTTATTCCTTTGATGCCTTCAATATAGTTTTTATTCATAGAGAATATAATCAAGTTGCTAACTTATTGGATGATTAAACTGCTAACTTAACACTACTATAGTAGTCCAAGGTACATAGATTATCCACTAAACTAGTCCCTATGATCAAGGAATTTGACAAAGAGAGGAGGTTAGATCAAGTGTTAGTCCATAAAACCATGAAATCAACACACTAACATACTAACATCTCTAATCCTATATCTTAGGGGAAGCTTAATGAATAAACAACAATTGAAAACCCAACTAAAATGCAAAGAATAATAATCTTTACCTTCCTTAAGAGCTTCAAATTATTACTTCATTTGGCTTGCTCAGTTTATGCATAATAAGTCTTCATTAATGATATATTGCTAACATCATCTCCTCTATGCACCATTGTTGAATTCTTGCCTTGATTGCTATGGCTTGGCTCAATTTAAACATTATAACACTAGGCTTTTAGGTTCATGAATATATTCCTACATTATATCTCTACTTTGATTGAGCTTGTTTTTATAGTCTTTTAAATCCTTTAGAATGGGTTAAATTTGAACATGGTTGAGTTTATTAACTTTGGTTGAGTTTGACATATTCTTAGGATATTATTTTAGATATTTTCTAAAAATGACAACTCACAACCATGGTTGAGTTTGTTAACTTTGGTTAAGTTTGGCATATTCCTAGGATATTCTTTTAGATATTTTCCAAAAGTGACAACTCAGAAAGGTAAGATGCTCTTGAATTTCCTTTTTAGTAATAGATTTATTAGCTCATGGGTGCACTAAATTAGGATTTGAAATTGATTTAACTTGATAATTGATTTTATTTAGGGTGTGTAAGTTAATTAATTATTTTTAGGCATTTGGTTATTTGTTTGATTTTGATTAATTCAATGTGTGTATTTACCTTATTTAATTGGTTTAATGCAAAGTTATGAATCCAAATTTGAGACTAATATAAATTCTTGGGCTAGATATTCAATGATTGGCAAGAATTAGTCTAAATTTAAATATAAAGCCATTGGCGGCCAAATTTAGGTGTCTATAGTTTGCCTTTATTTGAGAAGATGTTGCAAGATGTAATCATAGTAAAATATTTTCAAAGAATAAAATGGTTTTTTATTCTTACAACTACAATGGTAATGATTGAACTATAGCTAACCCCTTAAGGGAGTGGTTGATAAGTGTGTCAAAAAACAATCCCTTAAAAGAAAGAAGTGAAATGAGGGGACCAAAGAAATGAAGATGATGGGGTGACAACACAATGATTTACCCAAAGTTGGGAAAAATCATTGAGAAATGCAAGTGGGATGATGTACAATGGTTTTATCGAAGGTGGTTATAAGAATTGTACCCTAATTATGATAGGGTGGTATGATAACAAATTGGTTTTCCCCAATAGGTGATATAATCATTGAGAAAATGGAGCTGCCCCAGTTAGGATAGAGAAATAAGAAAGAAAAATTGGTGATAACACAATGATTTGCCCTAGTAGGTGATATAATCATTGAGAATGCATGTGGGATGATGTATAGTGCTGATGAAGTATACCCCAATTATGAAAACATGATTTATGGTTGATGATTGATAAGTTGATATAGAGGATAAAGATGAATTAGGACAACCTACTAGTATGGAGATGCTCATCTGAACTAATAAAGGTTGAGATTCTTTTCATTATTTAATTACTCTATTTGGGATATTATTAGGTATTGGATTAGGATTATTGTTGATGTTGGTATCAAGGAGATGGTGATGATGCATTGATGTTATAGACCTCTCAAGATAATTTTTTCTATAGCATTTGATGGTAGGTCTCATGATAGAAACCATGGGGGCTTGGCCAAAATATAAATAAGGACTAACTCCCAATATTTGATACTCAATGAAAAATAATTGCACCAATGATAAAAACCATGATGATAATGTAGACATGAATATGGATAGATTTAAGAACAATGTGCAAGGAATCACCTAATTAACACACATAGACTTAATCATGGCCACGATGCTGAAATCAAAAAATTAGGCACACAAACAAACAAAATAGATAAATAAAGAAATAAACAAGCCAAAAAAATAAATAAGCAAGTGTTAGTTCCTATGTTAGTATAAACAACATGACAAACATTACCCATATAAACTAAGTGACAACTGAACAAACAAACAAGAGGGGGGAATAGAATAAAAGGAAGGAGGTGGCTGAGCTATCTCTTTATATACTAGGCAAGTAGACACTGCCTACATGGTTCCATGGATATGATAATCCAACAAAACTTTAGACCAAATTTAGTTCTCCTAGGAAATGGGGAAAAATGATGATTGATAGAAGACATGATGGATGTGATAGAATAATAGGGATGAATTCACAAAATGGTGATAGTGTAGGATAAAATGACAAAAAATATGGGGAAACTAAGGAGCAAGTGATTTTTTTGTGACATAGTGAGGGTTCCTAGAATATTTAAGGCAAAGAAGTGGTCAATGGTTTTGGTTTTTCTAAATTATTTTCAAATATTTTTGGAATTTCAAATCATCTCAATGTAATCGAGAATGATGAGAGACTAAAAAGTTTCAAGCTCACAAATTGGTAAGAGTGTTATAACTTGAAGTGATACTCACAAAATGGTGAGAGCATGGCTAAAGAGGGACTGATCTAACCTCAACATGAATCAAATGTGACCCACATAGTCCCAAAATGGATTTTGCTAATAGTAGTTCACCTCAAAGTAAAGGAATTTAACTAGTGTAGCAGCCAATTCAAAAGAATAGGCATAATTAGTATGATAGCATAATATAGCATAAGATTGGCTAGATGATATGTCAAGGTACAATAAATAAATGTTACCCCTAATTTTACCATAGGTGGTTATAAATAGGATACAACTAATATATCAATGATACCAGTTTGTACCAATAGGTGATATAAATAGTATTAAGACTGATAAACATTGATTTGCCCCAACATATGATATAATCAAGCTCACATAAACAAACTTGATAAGAAAGGAATAATAAATGAAGGATTTAACTACCAAAACTTATATCATACTACTCCAAAATACTGCCTTTGTCTAAAATGCTTGAAAAAACTATTAAAATTGATATAATTCTATATGCTAAAAATGTGAAACCAATGGATGAACCAAGGTTAAAAAGGTTAGGTTGATCATATATTTAAAAAACATATTTGATAAAGTAGGAATGGAATGGTTGGATGGTCTAGTTGGGATGTTAAAATGAGAATATGGTAGAATAAATAGTTTGATAATGGTATAAAGAATAATATTGATAATATGTCAAGAGGGTTTCCCCCAAGTGGTAAGGTGAATGATTAGTCTATGTGATAAAGGCAAAAGGATTGATAACTTGATATGATATGGTATATATTTGGTTTTATCTTGGGTATGATAAATTATTATGTTGTTCTTACTCAAGTGGAGATGCACATTCTGATCAGCAAATGATACAACCAAAATAGTTAATCATGTTGATTGCTAGCCCACACTTTGGCTATATAACTGCTCCATCAAGAACTCAATACAGCTCTAGGTGTTGATGGTGTTGATGTGATCTTCATTGGTCATTGATTATAATTAATTTAAGCATTGAGACAAGGTATCTTTGTATCCTCTATAAATAAAAGTGTCACCATGAATCGTAAATAGGGATAAATGTTGTTTGATAGGTTTGATTGGGTGATGGAATGATGGATGATAATGGAATGGATGGTGGATGGGAAATAAATGAAGATCAAGATAATTAGGCACACACAATTTTACTATTTTGATTCAACATAACTTTAGATGTGGCAAGGATGAATACTTATAAATATTCTCTCGAGAAGACCACCATATTATTTTATTGTTTAGGCCTGAGAGTAGCTATTATCTGATTAGGATGTAAATAGGAAGATATTTTTATTTAATCTTTGATAATGTCTTGATTATCCCATAGCAAATTTTAAAAGGTTTCACTAAGGATCATTTAATTTTGACTTTGATTGTCCCCTAACACCTCCAAAAAGGTTTCACTGGAAGATGCTGAGTTCTGACTTTGATTATCCCCTAGCACCTTTGAAAAGGTTTCACTAAGAGAGTGTTCTTCTATTGTATAATTTTGGTCTTGGCCTCCTTGCTTTTCTTCATCTAATATGTTTCCATAGATATAGTTTAATAAGGTATGATTTTGTTGGTCCCATTCAACACTTGTGGGAGATGGAATTTCAATGACATGGCTATGATGGTTAGTGGTAATGGTATGTGGAATGGTAATATAATATAGGTAGGTTGAAAAATCCTCATAAAATACACTAGGATAACTTATGATAATGTTTAAGTAATCATCCTCAAAAATCATTGAAGGATAAAAAATGTATTCACACTAATTTTCTAATCATACATAACCAATGTTGTAACAACCATGAATGTATTATATTTTTGAATCTGATTCTGACTCAAAGGACTTTGAATCTAATATTTATTCTAATTTTGATGCTAAATCAAATGTTAGTTCAATAATAAAACCTAAATCTAACTCTGATTCTTCATTTGATGGATACTATGTTACAATGATGTCTTGTTAAATGTTTGGTAGTAGACAAGTAATGACCTATGATGGCATAATAGGCTCCACTAAGACTTGTTTGTCATAGTGAGACTCCTTTAAGATGGCAAAAAGGTTAAGATATACCTCCTTAGATACAATATTATCAAAGGGAGGCTCTTGAAAAATAGGCATATGGTCAAGGTAATGGTTTTCCAAAAGGTAGTTATATCATTAAGAAGTGACTCAACAAAGACTATGTCATCATAGTGAGACTCCTCAAAAATAGGTATATGATTGAAAGGTGATTCATCATAGGTTGACCTGTCACAAATGGTTGGTTAAAAAAAAACATCTTGGATCAGTTTGTTCTCTTGGCCTTGGTTTCTAATGAGTTATAAAGTACCAGTTTTGATCACAACTTAGTCCTCAAATGATTAGCTCAATTGGGTAGGTAGTGATTGGATTGGTTTGGGTTTAGGTTAAATTATGGGTTGATATTTGGGATGAAAGATTAGCTAAGGATGAATGATAGGTTATGATCATGATTGATTATTGGTTGGGATCATAATTGGATTGGTTGATATTTGGGTTGGATTGGTTGGGGTTTTCTAAAGTGGGGAATGATAGGCACTAGATGAGGAATGGATGATGGTTGGATAATGGGTGGGTATTGTGGAGCTTGATTACTCACACAAGCCAAAGGATGAGGTCCTATAATATAAATGGTAGGGTATCATGGAGCTTAATTGATCACATAAGATAAAGCATCCAAGTCCTCCTCATAAACCATATCATCCCAATCAGGGTCTTGAGTTGGATTGTAAATCAACTTGTCTTTTGTCCCTAAATGGATTACTATAAGGAGGGTATGAATTTGTTTGGAAATAATCCTCATCATATAGGTCTATACCCAATTCCTCCTCACCAACCATATCATTCTAGTTGAGCTCTTTACTTTGGTCTTCAATTTGATTTGTGCAAGGTGGATAAAATTCTATCGCACAAACCATATTATCATCAAAGGGGTCTTGAATAAAGCCATAAAAATCAAAGCCATTTTGTGTGGCCATTCCATCATAGTTTGGATTTTACATGACTCCACCATAAGTGTAGCTAGACATATATGCATCAATGAATAAATCTAAAAAAAATAAAAAGGCTTAGAGTTATACATACTCTAAAAAAATATGTCCAAAGGAAAAAAGATTCAAATGCAATATATCTTGGTTAAAAGGGGTGGAGTTGTATCTCCAAACATTGATTTTATCATGGAGTTGTATCTCCAAAATGGTTTGTGGTAGAACTTGGCATAAAATAGTCTAAAGTCAAATGTCATACACACAAAAGGTTAAGTATCTAAATAAAACCAACATGTCAAAGTCTAGACCAAAGTGTTTCAAACAAGGTCTAAACTAAGAATGGGAAAATTTGAGTTACTAGGAATTTTGTCTAAATAAAGAGTCAAACGCTAGGCTCAAACAAACATGATCTGCTAGGACTTTTGGTCAAATGGCATCAAAAGTTAAAATATGAAATAAAGATTGATGTGATTTGATTTAATCTAACAAGGCTGGAATAATTTTGACATAGACCTGACACAAAATCAAATGTAAACATGATCAATTAGTATAAGCCATAAGGTAAAAAGCACTTAGATAAAAGACTATGTTTTCTTAAATAAAGGCACAAATAATGATGAGGATAGGTTAAATTAATAAACAAGTGATGGTTTTCAAATTTTTGCAATCGATTAACCTAAGTTATGCAACCCAAAATATAAAGATCTATGTATCAACCCCTAAAAATGAGGCCTAAACAAAAATTAATCAATGTTTGAATTTGAACTTGGAAAGGTTAATTGAAAACTCAATGGTTGGAAACTATGATTGGAATAAACAAGCTAGGAAAGATTTAACAACATGATGGTGCATGAATAAGGTCCAAATGGATGATGTGAAGTGGTTTGGTTGATTTTAAATAATGGTTTTTGATACAAGGTCAAACAAGTCTTGAAATAAAATGAGTAGCCTAATGGCATAAGCATGCTCTAATGATATGATCAATGTTATGTTTCAAAGACTCCAAGGCTAAAACTTGATAATGATGTAGGCAGCATAATGGTACCCATCTCAAAAAATTAACACACACAAACATGTTTAGCAAAAATTACAAGGCACAAGTGTGGTGTAAAATGGCCAGCATACTGCCTCTTTGACAAGTGAGTGATGTATAAACAAACTTATTTTTGATGTGGTTATAAACACACACATAAGATTTAGTCTAAAAACACTAAGCAATAAAAATATAAATGATCAAAAAATAACTAAGTATAATCATCCTAAATCCTATCAAGGGTGTGGTATTATGGGATTGACTAAACTAATTATTTTGCAATTGTTTTAGATGGATCAATTGCACACTGAATTTTATGCCAAATGAGGCAAACAAAAATCATTTTAACTAGATATCCATAGCACTTGGCTTGTTTTAAAAATGTTTTACCATTTTTACAACCATAACATCCATCACTTTATATGTGTAGTATGATGTCCAATGTGCAGATATGTCCCAGTGCTTAACCATAACACTAAAAGGTGGTTTAACTACTTAAACCTCCAATCCTAGTGGGGGTGATGAAGTCAATGCCAAGAGATGAAACTATGGGTCAAATATTTCCTATATAACTCATGGGAGGTAATGAATTTCCCCTCACAAGCCAAGATGTAATGAAATAAATGACTTAATAGAAAGACTTTATGGTCACCTCAAGATCACCCAATACTATTGCAAATTTTTAGGGAGGGATTTAAACAACATTCTTTACATGCCTTGGACTAGGCTCAAAGTGTGATGAGATGGTAATTTTGATCACAAAATTTCCCTAAAGGGGATGGATGGGAGAGCATATACACACATATCTTTTCAAAAAAAATACACAATCAACAAGCAAGTTTACAAATAATTAAAGTGAAGTTAATTTTGTTGCACCAAATTGAAAGTGTTTGATTAGATTTGTTACCATCCCCTTGGTTTTAAGAAGTGCAAATGGAAATAATTACAAACCACCTAGAAATAAGTTGTTGATTTTGATCCCAAAAGATCCCTAAAGGGGATGGATGGGAGAGCATACACACACAACTCCCTATTTACTCAAAAATGATTAGACTAAAAAAATAATGAAAAAAACTTAAAAAAAACATTGAAGTGTATTCAATTTCGTAGCACTAAACAAAATGTGTTGTGTTATTTTAACCCCTTATATTTAAGTTATGAACTTTAAAAGAAACCAATAAAAATTTACCAATAAAACACCTATTGTCATCAAATTATGTACCCTAGGACATTATATGAATCTCCTACAATTTGATGCAAGATTGAATCATCTCTCAAGTTTTGGGTGAACTTATAAGAGAGATGATTCTCTAGGTTTGAAAGGGCTATCTCCCCATATATGACTTGATATGATTATGATACTAAAACTACCTAACATGTGTGAAAAGGTAGAGAAAGATACATAAATCAAACCTAAACTAAGAGGTTATATACCAAGATTTACTTCCATTCATACACTTATAATTTTTATAATGAACTAAGACAATCAAACTAGCCTCACACCATTAATAGATCTCCCTAGCATTAGTGTTTCTCATGAAGGTAAATAACAACTCAACAAATAAAGGCAAGTAAAGGGAAGGTCAGATATGACTCTACCAAACTCATACACACTTAAATATTCTATTTTAGTATCATACAATTTATGAAACCTATTAGGATAGAATTCAATTTGTAACAACACATTCAAGGATTTCATGAAAACAATATGAACTAAATCTATACTTGAATTTTAAGATGGATCACTTCAACACATAGTGAAAATGAATTTAGAGTATAACCAACTTGCTTCTCATTATATTAAGTACAAATAAAGGTACAATTTTTGAAGGGATTCACCATAAAAAAAAATTGGAATCCTTTCAATAGCCAAAATGGATTACATTTATAGAACTTAGAAGGAGAGAGAGAGAGAGAAGAAGAAGTTGAAAAGACACAAGGACATGTGTCACCAAGTGAAAATAATTAAAATTTAATGTATAGGAGAGGTGGGATGAGATATTTAAATTAATGAAGATGTCTTGTCCACATAAGTCATAAAGATAGTGAAAAGTGGCACAAAACTATCATTTTGGCATAAGAAATTACCCACCTAGGTTACCTTCCAAAACTCCTCTTTTCTCTTAAAAAAATAAATTATGATGGTTTTTGAAGATAGGATGGGATACAATAAACCTCATCCATGCATTTTTATAGTCTCTAATCATTCCTATTGTTGTGGACATGCATAATCATCTCAGGCATTTTTAAAAGAATTCATTCCCATGCACCTTTACCACTTGGCACTCCAAACCTTCCAAATATGCAAAATAATTCATGTAAAATGGGTCATGACACATTTAAAAGACTCCCAAATAATTAATTTCAATAAAAATCCTTTAAAAGGATTCCCTAATCAATTTTCACCACTTTACCCCAAAGTTCATTATTTGGCTCACTGAAGTGCCCAAAAGTGAAGGCATTTTTGGGACACTTAGAAAGATTTTCAGGAGCTGAAGTGAATTTTTTGAGTTATCTCAATTTTAAATATTCCCCTCGATTTTTTTTTCACCTTCTAACTCTTCCTAAAATTTGAACATCATCAAAAATGGTGAAAATAAGATCTTTTTCCCCTATTATATATATATATATATATATATATATATATATATATATATATATATATATATATATATATATATATATATATATATATATCTGTACACACACACACACACACACACACACATATATAACCCTTATAATTTCCTCTACAACTTTTATTTTATACCCCTAGTCCAATTAATCCATTAAATTTCACTTTTGGCTTGATTTCCACCATCGAGTTTGCTTAAGGGTTTTACGAGGGTTTAAGGGGTTTTCAAGTTTTAGTGATTGTTCATAACATTATTACATTTAAAACTCCTAAAATTTTAAATTTTTTCACCTCAAGTACCTCCTCCAACTATATTAAAAGCCTTCAGGTCCCATGCAATATTTTAGGAAAGATATAAGCAAAAGAAGATGACCCTCAAATAGGATTCATGTATTGTGTGAAGGTTCTACCATGTCTGAGGCTCAAAATGACTTATATTGATGTTTATAGGCTTAAAAAATTCACCTACATATATTTAATTTACCCATGAACATTTCCAATTACCTTGGGGGGCTCACCAAGAAGCCAAACTAGAATTTGCCCCTATTTTAGAAGAAGGATCATGCCTTGTCAAACAGCTTGCCTGCCCTTTGTGAACTATTGGATGATGTCATTATCTTTAAATATATTATTATAGAATTAAAAAATCCTATTTGAACCTATAATCATAAAACAAATAATTATTTGTCTTGGAGGATTATATAATTTGAGTTGACACCTTGTTTGGGACTTGGAAAACATGTTTTCCCATTAGACCTTCATGCAGAACTTCTTGTGTGAGCCAGAAAATTGAAATCCAAACCATATATATTGGTTTTTTAGTTCCCCCTAGGTGTCTACCAAATTTATACATCTCCTTTAGTGGTCAAACTTAGTGAAAGCCTCTGATTTGTAAGATTTCTCAAAACTAGTCCTTTTCTTGCATGCATGGACTAAGGTAGGTCTAAGACAAAATAGTGAGTATCAGGCCTATTTTTTCATGAAATTTTAATATTTTTATAGATATTTTATGTCATTATATTCATTTTTACTAATTTTTTTGATTGAATTCTAAGTCTAGGTGGTCCAATCAACTCAATTTTCCCAAAAAGAGGCCACAAAAACCCTATTTTTGCATGTTTTCACCCAAACTGACCCATAACTCATATCTTCATGAATTATAAATATTTTGGAGATTTTTAATAATGTTTTTAATATTAAATTAAATATTTATAATCTTTTCTAACCCTTATAAAACTTGTTTGCACTTGGAATCCTCCTTTAGCCCTTTAAAACACGGCCTTTACATGCTAACTGTACGAACTAAAAATAGTAGGCTTATGTGGAAAGGTGTTTAAGAATTGAAATAGTGTTTTAAGAATGGGAAAAAAAAAATCTGATGTTTTTTAATACTTTACCATTGATTTAAAACTCCTCACTCTTTCCCTCATGCTTGGCATTAGGCCATTTACCGTTTTTCACCTCTTCCCTACCTACTAGGACTGATGTAGGCTTTATTTGAGTACATCAGGATTTTGAAGATAATTTCAATGGGTTTTAGAGATGTAATTTTTTTAATTTGAGATAATTAAAACCTAACTTACCTTGTGACAAGTCTCCAATATCCATGTATGCTCTCACCCTTTGATTGTATTTCACCTCCTAGTCCACTATCATGACTTTGACTTATACATTCTGGGAACAAGGGATTTATTTTGGATTTAGAGAATACCTATCATTATTAAAAAAATTTATGACTCATAATTAGCCCATATTCATGGAAAAGGTAAACCTCTTTCAAAAACTAGCCATTTTGATCCTTCCTAGGATTCTCCATTTGCTCACTATCTGCTTGGGCTGAGACAGTCCTAGAATTCTACCTATAGGCAAGTTTTAGGGTGACTTGGGGCATATAGGAAATATTTAGGTATTTATACTTATTTATTTAGTTTATAATAATCCAAATAACCATTATTAACTCTTGGAACCACTTCAAACAAATTAAAACCTAGTCAATTGGCAAACCTTACCCTCATTGTACCCTTTCTCCCCTGTTGTATAGATAGGGTATGACCTCCAAAGGTCATTTCAAATGCCATTCCTTTGGTCATCAAACAAAGTGATCAAACTGATTGTTATGAAACTTGACATTTTTTACTCCACTTATACAAGTCTTATCACTTTCACACATAGTGCAAACATCAAAATTCTCTTGGAATCCTGTAGATAGTACTACCCTATTTTAATGAATTTTAGCCATTTTTGGAGGATTCACAATCTACTTTACCTTTACCCTTATAAGCTCCAAATTTGTATAAATGATTATTTTACCATAGACAACTAAATAATCCTAATTAGGTCTTCTATAACAACTCTGTCTTCAACCTATGCAATTGTTTAGAACCTATAGGATCACTATTTGGCCATTTTAGAGCAACTAGGCCTAATTTCAATTCCTCACTCCATTTTGATGTTTTAACACTCTTTCTTATCAAGATAATATAGTTCATAGGTCTTTATAGGATCCCTCATAGAAATGGTACTTCATGTTATCTTGACTAATGTTTTGAATCACCTTTGTAGGCATCAATGCTTACTTTACCATAGGCTATAGGTGACAGTGTTGAACTACATGAATAGGTAGAGGCATGGAAGGATACAACTATGCAAGGTGAGAAGATATTAAAGCTACCCAAAAGCATGGTAGATGGTAAAAAAACTTGAAACCATACTCAATTTCCTTTTTCCCATGTGGGAAACCTATATAAAGTAGCTGGAGGTGAAGATTTGTAAGCAATATTGCAACTTTGATCTTTAGGCCAAGAAATAAGCATAAAAGGAACTCGATCAATGAATGAAATATCCAAAACAACATAATCATGTTAAAATATTTAAGGATCATGTTGAAACACCTAAAACATCAAAACACATCAATCCCAGGATAGTAAAATTGAAATAGGCTAGTAAGGAGACCCTTCATGGTTGAATAGGCCTAGAAAACTGTCTAAAGTGTTAAAATTTGTTCATAAAGTATAAAACACCAATATAAAACCTAATTAAATAAAATTTAATTATACTAAGGGTATTATCCATCCCCAAGATCATTCTTCCTAACTCCACCTATACAGATCATGGTGAGCACTTGAAGTTGAGCCTTTTTTGTATGCCAATGGATAAAATAAGCAAAATAAGTTGTAGAGAATTTTTTTTCCATCCTATTTCAAGTACAAACATATAAATGGATATGGGGAGGTGAATATATTCCCCACCCATGTTTTTATTTGGAGATCAGATAATGGTGGTCGTACAACTGCCCAAAAGGGCCTAAAAATGAGAAAAACCTATCTTCTCTAACTCTATCTAAATCTTGGCCTACCACAAACCTACCACTAACCTTCTCCATGTGGATTCCCTACTTGGAGCTAACTTTCTACCATATGCCATCTATAAAAGTCCTTTAATCTATCCCAAAGTGGGCCCACAAGATCTTCTTTCCACATTAAAAGTGGAAAATACAAATAAATTACATGAAAGGAGATTTAAACATATTAAAAACCACATTAGGACTAAAAACACATTTTCAAACCTTTGACTGAGTTTAAGCCTATTTTACCAAGGTTTAATTTTGTTGACTAGGCCAATACAAAGAGGATGGGTTTATCAAGGACTAGGAAAGGGTTAAGTGAGACATTCAGGACAATAGATGACCCCATAGGACATAAGAAACTCTCTCTACAAGTTTAAAAATAGTAGGGGTTGACCCAAATTTGACTTGGGATCAAATTTGGTCAACAACACCTTAGAAAGTTTCTTTAAACACAAAAATGAAGGATTCCTAGTTTTTTTTAGACATCTGAATGAAGTGTGAAAATACTAATTTAGATTGAAATAGTTTTCTCCAAATACGTCCTACAAAGAAATGGTTAGAACTTCATGTAGCCTTGAAGCTTATTTATCGAATGAGACAAGCCACTTTGAAGGGTAAAATCTGTCGACCCAAAGGTAAAACCCCCAAAAATAAAACATGTTAGGTTAGGTAAATGTTATCAAAAATCTCAAAAAAAAACTCAAAAAATAAAATAACCCTATGAAACATGCAAACAAGAAGTTATAAGGTTAAAAACAAAAAAACTGAACACAAAAATCATAAAAACATATAGTCAGTAATTTAGACATAACTTTTAAAATATATATCCATTTGTCACAAAAATTTTAGAGGTTATTTATATGTCTAGGGCACATCCTTATGAAAAACTTAAGGTCAAAATAGTTAATAAAAAAATTTATTATCTCTATACTAACGATTTTTACTAGAAAATTAGAAAATAGAAAGTGAGTAATAAAAGAGTCATAACTTCTAAACTATAAAGAGATTTTTTTTGAAAATTTCAAATAATATCCATAAAATATTTATATATAATATAAAAAAATTAGAAAAAAAATATTAAGTAAATAAAAATTTATTAATTCTTTATGGGCCATTTTTACTCTAGCAAAGCAAAAACAACAAAAAAAAAGAATTAAAACTATGAATGCAAAGAAATTTATGGGTTTCACAATCATGTAGATAGTCTCACTGGGCATGCCATTTATGATCAAGTAATTTAACAAAGAGATTAGGTTATATCATGTGTTATTCCATAAAACCATGGAATCAACACACTAACATACTAACATCTCCAAGCCTAGATCTTAGGGGGAGGTTAATGAACAAACAACAATTGAAAACCCAACTAAAATGTAAAGAACAATAATCTTTACCTTCCTTGAGAGATTCAAATGATTTATTCATTTGGTTTGATCATTTTATGAATAAGAAGTCTTCATCAATGACATATGGCTAACATCATCTCCTCTATGCACCATTGTTGAATACTTGGCTTGATTGATATAGCTTGGCTCAATTTCAACATTATAACACTAGGTTTTTAGTTTCATAGATCTATTCCTGCATTATAACTCTACTTTTATTGAGCTCCCAAAATGAAGATCTCTAGGATTGATTTAATAGGCTTTTAAATCCCTTGGAATGGGTTAAATATGACCATGGTTGAGTTTATTAACATTGGTTGAGTTTGGCATATTCTTAGGATATTCTTTTAGATATTTTCCAAAAATGACAACTCACAACCATGGTTGAGTTTGGCATATTCCTTGGATATTCTTTTAGATATTTTCCAAAATTAAAAACTCACAAAGGTAAGATTCTCTTGAATTTATTTATTAGTAATTGATTTATTAGCTCATAGGTGAACTCAATTAAGATTTGAAATTGATTTAACTTGCTAATTGGTTCTAATTAGGGTGTGCAAGTTAATTAATTATTTTTAGGTGTTTGGTCATTTATTTGATTTTGATTAATTTAATGTTTCTATTTAACTTTTTTAATTGATTTAATAGGCCAAATTGATTTAATGCAAGGTTATGAAGACAAATTTGAGACTAATAGAAAGTTTTGGGGGTAAATATTCAATGATTGGCAAGAATTGGTCTAAAGTTAGATATGAAACCACTGGTGGCCAAATTTAGGTGTCTATAGTCCTTTGTCCATCTATTCCTCACAATGTGAATAAATTTATAAGTTTTTTATGAGGAATAATAAATAGTATAATTATTAAATAACCCATAATAATTTGAGTTTCAAATCATTGATGACAAGGATATTAGTTACCTAATTCAAGAGGAATTGGGAGGATTCATTTAATTAATAGAATATTTCCTTCCCTATTTAATGGTTTCTTTGAAAAGGATATTTGATCTAAATCCTCAATAATATAAGTAAAATTAGCTAAAATTAAATGAATCTAAGTTCAAATAGGAAAATTTAGAAGATGAGTATGATCCACACTATGTTAACATTGGTCTTAGGTGCATTCCATAAGAAAGATAAAGGGTGAAGAATTTACTCACCTAGTACAAAGATGTAATTACATGGACATATGAAGACTTGAAGGTTTTTAACCCAAGGGTCATCACCCATAAAATCCCACTGAGTTTTGACCACAAACTATTTAGGTAAATACAAAGGCTAATAAATCTTATCCTAGATCCTCTTATTCAAAAAGAAGTGAAAAAGTTTCTGAAGGAAAAAATAGTTTTCCCTATCAGACATTATACTTAGGAAGCTAATCTAATTCCAATCAAGAAGAAGAATGGGTAAATTAGTCTCTATGTTAATTTCATAAATTTGAGTAAATCTTATAATAAAGACAATTATCCTTTGCCTTTTTTGTATGAGGTCATCCAAATAGTAAGTGGGTCAGGAATGATATCTTTCTTAGATGGATTTTTAAGATATAAATAGGTGTTGGTTGAGTCAGAGGATAGGACAAAGACTACATTAACCATAAAGTAGGTTAATTATGCATATAATAGGGTGAAATTTGGCTTATTTAACACAAGAGTCACATTTTAGTGAGCCATAGATCATACATTCCAAGGTCTAATAGGTAAATTTATAATCATCTATATGGATGACCTCACTATTTTCTCAAAGGCCAAAATTGATCATGTAGGCCACTTATAGTCAATATTATAAATATGTAGAAGGTTTGGAATCTCACTAAACCCAAAGAAGAGCATATTTGACATCAATAGAGTCAATCTCTTAGGTCATATGATCACCAAAGATAGAATTATTATTGACCTACATAGAATTTTGGGGATATCAAAAATTACATTCCCAAATAGAAATAAGGAGCTCAAATATTTCTTTGAAAAGATAAATTTTTTGATAAAGTTTATCTTAGGATTTGAAAAAAAATTAGACATATGAATTCAATGATAAATAAATATTATAATGTGGAATGGACAATAGATACCTAAAAGTCTTTTAAGGACATTAAATATACAATATCTCAAGCCCCTATACTGATAAGTCCAGACTTCACTAAAGATTTATTTTTGTATTCATTAACTTTAGAACATACCATTTCTCCCATACTCACCCAAAATAAATATCAAATTGAACTTACTATTTCATTCATGAGCACAAACATGAATGAAATATAACTCATGTGTTCCACAATAGATAAAAAAATATTTTTCCTTGTCAAATAGGTAAAAACAATCTGACACTAGATCTTAAGGAATAAGACCATCACCATTATGATGTATCCTACTGTCAAGCTCACTTTGGGTGAAAATTAATTGGGTGAACATAGAGTAAAATGGATGGAAAAATTACAAGATTTGACATAGAAATAAATCCTTCCAAGATTGTTAGCAGTCAAGGCATCATTCAACTCATGATTGAAGTTGACCTATGCATCACCATTGAAGAGGTTTATGAAAACCAAGTATATAAAGGATATTTGTATACTAATATTATTTAATATTTACTCACAAGTACTTACTCCATATAACTCAAGAGAGAATAGAGGAGAGATTTGAGTCTAAAAGCTGCTCATTATATGATCAAAAATGGGATTCTCTATATAATAAATTATGAAGGCATCTACTTGAGATGTGTATAATGAGAATAATATTAATAAATTATGGAAAATTTACATTATAAGATAGGTAGTATTTATCCCTTTGGAAACACCACATCCCATAAAATCCTTAGAATGGATTATTACTAGTGAATAGTATTCAAGAATTGACATGTTCTTATAAGAAAATGCCATGAATGCCAAGTCCTAAATAAAAGAGAGGTATATACAAAAATGGATTTAAAACCTATTATTAAAGGAATTCCATTCACTCAATGGGGTTTATACTTCATTGGAGTCATTAACCCTAATTTCTTAACTAAGCATAAGTTTTTACTCACTACCATAGACTATTGCACATGATGAACCAAAGTAGTAGCTACAAGGCACTCAAGAGAACAATATGTAATCAAATTTATCAAGGAAAATATCACAACTAGATTTGGTACCCCAATTTATTTATTTTGTGATAACAAGCTAGCATTCTAATCACCTAAATTCATTTAATGGGCCCATGATAATCAAATGAACATCAAGTCATAATCCAACCATTACCCATAAATAAATGGATTGGTTGAATAAAAAAAAATATATGATTGATTCCATTAAAAAATAAGCCATAAATAAACCTATATATTGGCATAATTTACTGAAGTATCCATTATGGGTTTATTGGACAAAATACAAGTAAGCCCTCAAGGTTTCACCTTACTTGCTCATCAATTTTCCCAATCATGCTTAAATTTAAAACATATAAATTTGTTCAAGAGTACATGGAACTAATTTAAAAGGTGGAGTATTGATTATTAGACCTAATAGAGATGGAATAATCAAGGATTGAAACCTTACAAAATTTTAGTAAACATCAAGACATAGTTAAAAGGTAGTTTGATAGAAGAGCAAAGTTTAAAACATTTATAATATATTAATTGGTGCTTCTATAGGATAAATCCAATGAAAATAAAGGAAAACATGACAAGTTTACCCCATGCTATATTGGACCTTATAATATTTCATCGATCTTGGGTAGCAGTGCTTTCTATTTGAGGGACTTCCAAGGCATTGAATAAACGTATCCAATTAATGGAATTTTTTTGAAGCACTAATTCATGGTTGTACCATTTGGATATGTCCTTGAGTAATAATAAGTATTATGTTAAATATAGGAATATAATATATTTATTCATTTCATAGTTATTTCCCTACTTCTTAGGTTAACATTTCCTATTTTTAGCATTTTATTTTCCATAATTTAGTTCCCTACTTTCTAGATTAGATGTTTTTCTTTATTTCATGATAGTATAATTTAATATCCAATCCATTGGAATTATTATACATGTTCATAAGATAAAATTTGAGTCTATGGGAAATAAATCAAACAAATCCCACAAATCTATTACTTGCAAGTTTTACACCCTTATATTTAATATATTTAGATTTTAGGTACATAGTAATAAAATTAATCATGGCCAAGCTACCATTGAATTCTTCTATTAGGAATATAAAGTCTAATCTCATTGCTACATAAAAAATATTTTTTTTTATCATTATAATTATTTAAAATTCACCTCTCATGTTAATACATTTTTAAAGAAATAACTATTGATATAAATATACCTAGTAGGGATAATCTAATAAAAAATATGTTTTCATAAACACCAACTTACTATGGTTTTTGATCTCCATCTTCTACCAATATTATAAAAAAAAAAGGAACAATTCATCTTAAAAATAGTGATACATCAAAACTAAATAAAATATAAAGGTGATTAAAGCTGAACTGATGAAATAAGGTACATGTATCATGGATCATACAAGAATATAGGAGGAAACAAGAAAAAGAACCAAAGGTACCTCTATTAGGGATATGGATGCCTATCTTGTAGTAGAGAAATTCTAGAGCTTCCCCAATTTCAAATATGTTTTCTTAGAAACAAAAATGAAACCTAATAGTATCCCAAGTCTCTGCCAAAATCCTCACAACAAGGGTAAAAGGAAATCACTTCCTCAGATATAGATTTAGGGTATGATGAAGGAAAGTTTGTTGTGTCTAGTTATTATGAGTCTATTTTATGTGTCTAACTAAATAATTATTTTGTGAAATGGTTCATGTTTGATATGGAGTTGATAACCAAAGGTTATAGGTTCTCAAATCCTTGAGAGTATTCCCCCTATAAGTCACCATTTTTTGTACTTAACATATCCCTATAATTTTTCTAGAATAGGGACCCACTATGTTTTGAGAAGGTCTAGACCTATCTTAAAATTCTTCCTCTAAAATACCTTTATACATCACACCTAACTTTAATATTTGGAAAATGTAGATGAACATTTTTTTATTTATTTGGACTAACCTACTAATACTTTTTGGAAGTTTTCTGTATGTATAGGTTTTTAGGTAGAAGCACAATTTGTGAAGTCTAAGGATTTATAGAAATAGGTCTTCAAAACATTCATTCAAAAGTATTTATTAGACAATTTTTAGTAGCTCACACTTATATGAACCTTTGTGCAAAGTCACTCTTTATGAATTTAGTTTGTATGTCTTATTTTTAGGTTTTGTTTTAACCTATTGTTTGTATGTTGGGACCTCATAACTTTACTTGCCATGTATTAAAGTATTTCACCATTTTCTCTTTGGGAATTGTTTTCACTAAATTTTGTACCCTTGGAGAGGTAGTTCAAGAATTATACAGATTGTGTCTAACATGGGATTACCCCTAGGATTGTGGGTTGACTATAGTAGAGGTAAACCTCTAGATTCAAGGGCTAGCTCCCTTGATTTTTATATTAAAGATCATCACCTATACTACTAGCTCATTTGGATGAAAAGGGAGAGATTAAATATAAGGTAAACCTATAATAATGAGGAGTTGTTCCAATTTTAATGTGAAAAATACCAATAAATTTCAATTACACTTGAAACAAAACCTTGATCTACACATAACACTATTCCAAATTTACCTATTGCATGAGTATTTCTCATGAAAGTATGTGAAGGAAGATTGAGATAAGAGGAATAAACACAAGGTCATGACATGATACTAGTGGAGAGAAAAGTTACTAAACTCATGAACACTTCATTTTAACCCTTAAATAAACTTGCAAAATACTTTCAAAAATTGATCATGAATGCAAGCAAAGACAACATGCCAAGGAAGTGAAACTATCAATTAACAAGAATAACTTGTATAACATACACATTAAAATAATCCATGGATAAAGTAAACCATATTATTATTTATTGGTCAAAATAGAAAAATGAGCAAGTATTTTCCATACTCAGGTGGAGGATACTTTACAAAACCAAAATTGGATCCATATATAGCATAAGTGAGAGAATAAAATAAGGGCATAGGAGAGAGAGACTAAACAAGTGTCCATGAGTTAAAATAAGAAAAGGAGTTATGGTATTGACTTTACAGGTCCAATATTCCATTTTTAGATCTTTTGAATAATCTCCTTTTCTCCAAGTGGCATATGAGTTGAAATGTTTGCTTGACACCTTAACTAGCTTCTTAAAACCACAATTTATCTTGAATTATTGAAGGAAAAATGGTCTTATGAATGGTTATAAAATTTTATATTTCATCTTTTATCTACTTATAACACCTCTTAGTTGATCCCACTAGGTTATCTTTGACATATTACATCCATTTCTTGCTAGGTGTCTAGAGGACTCTTCATCTCCTTAGGCTAGTTTTGCAAACAATGATAAAAACTTGGATTATTCTTTTTCAACTCATCCATACTTCATGGAATAAATATTTAACTCGTATTGGACTTGAAAAATACATTTTGAGGACTCAAACTAGCCTCAACAATTTGTTCTCTACCAAAAGCCTCAAATAGGTTTCATTTCTTGTATGCCTAAAAATACACAAATATCATTGTGTAAGGAGTTATATTAATGGTAATGAGAATATTATGGTATATTACAGGACCCAATATTGTATTACAAATCCATGTTCAATTTTAAGATTAGAAAGTTAGTGGAAGTCCATTTTTTTTTGTAGCATATCTCTCCTAACTAGGCCTCCCTGCCAAGAGACTAAAAATGGATATATAGGATTCCCACACATGAAAAAACCAAAATAAGAATGTGATTCACTTATATTATCACCTACCCATTCTATATGTAAATTTTAAAGATCTAAAAACTTGTACAGACCTAAAAAGTAGTAAAAATTAGTCTTTTAGGGCCCATTTCATATAGTTTTGTATAGTCTTGTACCAACCAATGGCATGGGTGATTATTATGGTATTATTTAACATTTTATTGGTAATTTATAATATTTTATGATCCATATAGAGGCAAATAATTTTATTTTTCTCTCATTGGGTCCTAATAGCTCTCCTAGGTATCCTGAAAGTGCTTTGAGTTCTTAATAATAGTTCATACAACTCAAGGCATGAAAACAACAACCAATTACCTAAAATGGATTTAAAATAGGGTATTGAACTCCAATTATTATCCCAAGGTCCAATTCAACTCATTTTTTCTATACTGAAGCAATGAAAGGTAGCTTCTTGGGTTAATAACAAGCATTCTATGAGGTTTAAGAGCAAATTGGGTTAATGAGAGGCATCCTGAAGTTGGTTTGAGTTATAATGACCTCAATGAGATATATGAAATTATTCATTGAAAATTTATAATTTTTTTATTTTTAATTTCTCCTTCAAAATCTCTAACCATCTCACTAGCTGAGGCCTAGAGTTCTTATGCTAACTTGTTCAAGTTACCATAGTTGATTGTATTCTCATTTTCTCTTCACTATTAGAGGTCTGAGATATTCATGAAATTCTTACATATTTTTCTCACCATATATCCAAGATAAAATTACTTAAATAAACTCAAACTAGATTCATCTCATCACTTCTTAGGACTGACTACCTGGTAGGCCTGTGTATGCACTCAAGACTAGACCTAGCTAAATAGGGTCTACTTAACATGACATTTCAATTATTGATGGGTATAAAAGTGTGATGTAATAATTAATTGTCTCACTAAAACATCTTTATTTATTCACCCTATCCTTCTCTTATACTTTTGATAACTTAGTTGGGCAAGACTCCTCATGAGGTATTTAGGCTAGACTGTGTGTGTGACTAGCCTTGTGACCACTATTTGATCACTTCCTCTTCTCCTTGGTTAGGAATTTTGTGATATAAAATGGTTTTTGAACCTTGAATTTATTCATTTATTTCAAAACACACAAAAACCATTTTTTTAGGTTTTTGAGGGAACTTGAGTCACCTAAAAAGACCTACAAGTGACTATTTGCATGTGTTTTCTCCTTTGGGATTGGTTTGCCAACTTGGTTCTCTAAGAGTCTTACTCAAAAAATTTAATATTATCAAACCTATATCATGTTATTTAATAATTTATACCTCCTTTTAAGCCTTGAAACTTCATGTTTCACTATCATCCCCTATCTCAATACTAATCTCAATTAACTATATGTGAATGTGAGGTTAGTTAGATTGTGTTTTCGGCCACAAGGTTTCTTAGGTATCCAATAAAATTCCCAAAACATATTCATGATTATAAAATAATGTTTTTAATTATGTTTTAAGACCCCTTTAGTGTCTTTAAATCTAAATCCATCAACCTTACTATCTAAGACAACTTCTCTCAGTTGGTTGTAGGTATCAATTTGGATAGGTGACTGTGTATATGGCCTTAAAATGGATTTTTAATAATTATATGACACTTTTAGGACATTAAAATTAATTATTATCCAATCATAACTATATTATCAAGTTAAATTAGCATATTTAAGACATCTTATTACCATTAACTTTACTTGTTCACACATATAGTCTATAGGTGACATTAGGTCTGTTAGCTAGGTCTTTTAGCCATCACTAACTTTAGGTGATTAGAAACCTCATTTATCCATGTTAATAAACCTATTAAAACTATAAAAATGTTCTCATTCTTGGTAAACCTCAATTAAAATTGAAAACATGAATCTCTCTTGGATTTGTAGACCTATAGGTCTACAGAAGATGAGGACTGTAACTCTATGTATAAGTCTTGAAAAATGTGAATATGTATGATAGTCCTCAAAGACCATTGCCTTTTATAGACACCTAAAATTTCCACCAATTAACTCCAACTAATATTCAAAGCAATATTTATCAAACATTATAATTCAGGATAAAAACACTAAAACATGATAAATGGTTTGAATTTGTCATATACAAGTGTCAATTTTGGCTAATGTATCCCTAAATAGGATAATGAATTTTATGTGATACCTAACTTTGATCAGATCATTTTGATTAAAAATTATGATTTTGCACCTAGGTGATATATATTTTTGCTTTCTACCAATTTTATTACATGAGACACATGCCTTTATTATTTTGTGATGGCAACATCCTAAATGGGATAATGGTTCCAACACATTAAACATTTCCTTCCAATTCATCTCCAATCAAATTTTAACCCAATAATATAACATTTTAACTAGTTTGATTAATTAAGAACCAATTTCCAAAGAATTTTCACCAAAATTGATTAATCATGTTTGCATATAATTAATTTAAATCAAGAGCTTAAGTGGATTTTCCATGGAGGTTATTGATTATTTCATTAATGGAAATTGATTGTGAATAAATGCATCACCTAATGACATCATCTATGGGATGGTATTCAAAAAACATAAGTGTAATAAATATTAGATTAATCCCTCTCATGCCTCTTTAATTCCTCTCAATCCCAAATATTTATGAGGGAATTTATTGATTTTAGTCTCCAAAATTGAATGGATTCTTGGTCACACATCTTCATTTTGAGATAGACGGTCCAGGTTCATTCTGATCAAATAGGAAAATCTATAAATATAAGGTTTCACACTCATAATTTAAATCTCTCTCAAGCCAAAGTTATCATGCATAAATTATTTCAAAAGATATTTTGATATAGTGTTATTATTCCAAATTATTGAGTCAAGCTTCACAAGCCAAAGATAAAAAATCCAATGATGCCAAGAGGAGGTGGAGGATAGCAAAAGATCCATTGACAAAGGCCTTTGAATCAAAAACTTATCAAGATAATGAGGAGAGCCTTTGGAGCACTCAAAGAAGGTGAGAAAGTTTGTTTTCTTCCTTTCTAGTTGTGTTTTGTCAATTGTTGTTCCTCACTAAGCTCCCCTTAAGATCTAGGCTTAAGGTGTTAGTTTATTAGTGTGTTTTAATTTTAGATTTGATTTCTTCTACTAACACAATATTAAAATCCCCTTATCACATTCATATGTTCACAAATTGTATGATTAGTGGGACCACACCCCATTTGAGCAAATAGTACCTACAATCATACTATTAACTAATTTCATGTAGAAGCTTATATTTTGAGACCAAAGCGGGTAAAAATTTTGAGAAAAAAAGATGTTTTTTGGAAGTAGTGATTTTTTCACTATGGACTTGTGACTTTATCCTCTGGACCCTAAAACTACATTTGACATAGTCATGGTTTTGTCATAATAGTCATGATTTTGTATTTTAGCTATATTTTTGGACTAAAGGGTTCTTTGTCTATAGGTCAAGTTATGATATTGTAATACCATGACTCTATAGTTGTGATATTGCAATATTGTAATTTCATAAGTTCTAATATCATTGGTTTAAGTTATGGTTTTATGGCTAAATTACTATTGGTTAGCTTAGATGTTAGGATTAAGTGACAAAATCACAACTCTTGAAGTTGTGGTTTTGCCCTGTAAATTGTGATTTTGTTTGGTCAAGTAGCAATTTTGTCATTTTTACTGTCTAACCTATGAATTATTATTTTATATTAACCTATTATATTTTTATAGAGTTTTGGTTTTGGACTTTGTATCTATTATTTTGCACTGTGCAAACTTGAGAGCATACTTTTCAAAGTTACTTGTCTCATTTACAAAAGATTCAAAGCTAAACAAAACTCTTATAACTTTCTTGTAGGACCTACTTAGAAAGTGATCAAGTCAAGCTTAATTAAATATTTTAAACCTCTTTTGGGTGTTTAAAAATAATTATGAAATTTCCTTTGGTGCTTAAAGAGAAAAATTTAGGATCTTTATTTAAATATTTTTGTGGCTTTTTTTCAAAAACAATTGCAACTTAAGGCCAAGGGGCCAAAGAACACCACCAAATCTTTCAATTTTAGTGTTTAAAATTGAACTCACTTCAATTTTTTTTATGAAAGTCATTTATCATTTGATTATTTATATTTATTTGATAAAAAAAGTAAGCTGTGCATATATGCTCTCCCCATCCCCTATAGGAAACTTGTGGGATCAAAATCACCATCTTCATTACAAATTATGCCTTAGTCTAAAGGCATAAAAAGGATGTTATGAAGGCTCTCCCCAAGACCCATATGGATTTTGTGATCTAAAAATAATCATAAATTATTTTTAATTAGTTTTTATTTCATGTATTTTATCTTGTGATGGGGACTTCATTACCTTTCATAAGTTTTATACAGAAGATTTGACTCGTGGTTTCATCTCCTAGCATCATCTTCAACCCCTCTCCATAGGGGCTATGCAAATTGGGATCCCCTCATTGAGATGGTAGTTTGAGTGGTTAAACCATCTCCATTATTAAAGGCTAATCCCATGATGTATGATCATTTTAGATATCACACTATATTGAGAAAGTGATAGATGTAGTGGTTGTGAAAAAGACTAGAAATTTTCACAACAATCCATTTTATGTAGACCTAAATGACGTGCTACTTCTCTTATGTGCTAAAATGAAAGTTGGTAAACATGGGATCCATATATGTGATAAAAAATTATAGATTTTTAGAGAAACCCCACTTGTCATGGAAATATTGTTGATGTGAGGTGTATCGTAAGGTCCATGTCATCGTATTATCACTTGAGAGAAGGGGGGGTGTGAAAGCCCTACTATATAATGTGATTTTATTTTGGATGAACACTTAATTTACTCTCAAGTACACATATAAATATGTAATTTAATAATATCATGAGACATTTTTATTTTATGGATTAAGATGATTACTTAGTTGAGTTTATCTTTGTATTAGATTACCTGGTCTTGTTTTGAGTCAAAACTTGTTTGTTAACAAAATATATAACCAAACACATTGTCCACCAAATTTATTGAACAAGGAGGCATTACGCTTTCCAAGTGAAAATCATATTATTTGATGTCTTAAACATTATGTCATATCATTCGATTGATGTAGTTATGCTTCCCATTTGAGTCTAGACCATTTTCAAAATTTTCTTAAAGTCCTTAATTGATAATTTAAAATAAAAATTTCACCTTTCTAAGTTTATTAAGGTTTATGCGTTAAGTGGGGTCACCATTTGCACTAGACTTGATATAACTTGGGTTCAAATTCAATTTCAAATTTGGATTGAGGGTTGTTTATAGACTCATTATCATTTTTCATCATTAGTGAATTTAGGTTCTCCTATGCATTTCTCACACTCTAAGTTCAAGAATGAAATTTTCTAATAACTTTACTATTACCATTATTATTGAGCCATGGTAAATCAAAATTTTAGTCCATTTGATATCATAATTTATACCTTAGAAATTTGTTAAACTTTATGTGTGTATGTGTCATTTGAGCTGAACAGAGTAGCATTATTATGCTTAAAAACATGTCAAATTTTTTTGCCTTAGAGACTTGAAACAAACATTTGTCACACCTTTTGAGAATTTTATCATTGTTATGCTGCTTAAAATTATTTCATATACTTATTTTCATAGATTCCATCTTTTTCCAAATTTACAACCAATTTGAGTATACTTTGTGAGTCTTTGTCTAGTGCAATTATGCCATTTACTTTTATCAAGTTTGTTGGTCAAAAGAGTCTACTTTGTGTCATTATTTGGGAAAAAATAATCTATATCTAGATGCCTTTTGTTTCATACCTCATACTTATTAATAAATTTTATGCCCAAAAAGTTAAATGCCTAGTCTATGCTGAAGTGTTTCAAACCTGTTAGATTAAACATCTCACTTTGCCTTTTAAAGTCTAGATTTTGATGTCACATTTGTCAAAAATACCTAGCTCTTACCTTTTTTTGAGCCTATATTTTGATGCTCCATTTAGCCAAAAGACCGTGCAACCTTTTTTTTGCCTAGATTAGACTCATTTTAAATACTTGGATCCTAGAATTTGGCATTTCAATTTTTAGTCCATCTACTTGACCTTTGTTAGGTTGTGGAGCTAAAAGTTTCACTGATGCAAGCAGGAAAGGAGGTTGTGAAGGGTTGTGGAGTGTTACTATCATCGGCATTGGTCAGGCCAACCGACGTTGGCAGGGAGGAGACAGGAAGGCAACCGACGTCGGTCAGAAGTCGGCTGGTGTCGACACCCCTAGGTAGACAGGGACTGACGTCGGTCACCTGTGTGGTTGAGAATGCAAATGTTACGGGCAGTTAGCTAACGAACCAAGTGTTTGCATGTCAAGAGCCAATTTTAGACTGAGAGCTGTGGATCTAATTATTGTAATTAGGGGTCTAATTATTGTTTGCATGAGATCTATTTAAGAGACTCATTGGTTGTATTGTAAACATGTGCTAGAGAGTAAGAGAGCAAATAAGCTCCTTCAGAGAGAAGAGAGCAATGGTGTGTTCCTTCTAGTGCCACAGTACCAAGTATGGGTGCTGGTTTGGAGAATCAGCAGGGTTCTTCATGTATGTATGATCTTGGTCATCAAGTGAGCATGGCTACTTTAGGAGATCTACATGGGTAAGTAAGATCATTAATTTGTAGGTGTATGTGTGTGCAAGGTAAAGGTTCGCAGGTGTGCAGAACCAGATTGATTTTTAGGTGTGCAAGATCAGATAGGATAGCAACACAATAGGGAGCAAAATCAAGTGGGATCTACTTGGAGTATAGCATGTACTTGTGGAGTGCGTGGAGCACTTGTGGAGTGTGTGGAGCACAGGTGTAAGGTGAACACCAACTCTATATTTGAGTTGGGTGTTGGGACCTAGGAGAGAGAGCTTTGAGGGAAGATTTACTATTTATGCCCTAGAGGTGTGAGAGCCCTAGAGGTGTGTAAGGAAGAAGAACTGTGGCAGCCTTCTTTGTTGTATTTCCTTCTAAAAGAGTTTTAATACAAGTTGTGTATTGTCTCTCATATCATATGTTATTTCTGAATTCTAGTTACTTGTGTATTCTGGTTAATTTCTGCATGTTAAGTTGCTTGGTAATCAATTGTGTGCTTCCGGTTATTTATCCCAACATGTGGTATCAGAGCTAAGGTTACAGGGAGCAGGTTTTGTGTTTGGTTACGTGTCACTCTCAGGGGTTTCTGATCGAGTGGGAGTAGAGCAATGGCAGATCAAAGTAAGCTAAGAATGGAGGAGTTGAAAAGCATAGATGGTCACTTACGGTCCTATGGAAAGAAAGAGCAGGTAAAAGAATATTGTTGGTTGGTAGCAGATTAGCATGAAGGAACTGAAGATGCAAATGTTGTAGGGGTTGTTGCACAGGATGCTCTGGGAGGTTTCTTGGAAAAATTTGAATCTTGGATAACAGATTATGTTGCCTCTTTCCATGCAGCCCCAGGGAGAGGAGCTGGTGAGCCTTGTCAAAGAATTGGCAAAGGGGAAGTGAAGCTGAAATCACAGGCAGCCAACACATGGTTGTTGAAGGAGGTCATGCAGGTCCCAGGTTTGGAGATATGGCTAATTTATTCAAAAAATTTGGGTGATGAGAGATGCACAAGAACTCTCACAGCGGATGCACTTGAATTAGTTGGTGGTAAGAAAATAGGTACTCTTTATCTACTTGTTTATATTACTGATTCTTCTTCTGTTGCAGAGACGTGGCTTCATAGGCTTGGTCACATGAGCAAGAAGGAGATGCATGTTCTTAAGAGGAAGATTGATATATTTGACATGCTTAAGAACTGGAAAGCCTTGGTGTTTATGGAGGAGATGGCAGACAGAGACCAGTGGATGGGGCTGGATACTTCTGAGCAGGGCAGTTTGGACATGGGTTTTGATTCAAAGGAGCTCGCAGGGAAAAATTCATCGCTCACTGGCAAACATAGGTACCGATGTCTATAGGAAAATTGGAATCGGTAGTAGGTAAGACTGACGTTAGTCAGGAGGACCGACATCGGCAGTAGGGGACACCGATCTCGGTAGGGTTGGTAGTCAGGATAGGTGTAGGAACTGACGTCGATTGGATGCAGATTGTGTGGTGACCAAGGTCGGTCACTGTAACAAATTTTGGGTGGATAGTAAGCTATCAAGGATTCTCGATTGCCCATATGGAGGACTGAAGATGGTAAGTAAGCCTCAAATTTGTTGTTCCTCTTCTTTATACTAGTTACTAACTGCAGAGCAGGAAGGATCCAGGAAACAATGGGAGCATGGCATGGAGAGATTGTAGAACCAAGCAGATATTTGGTAGGGTTGCTAGCCGGTATGAAAGCATAGAGACAAATGGATACCTTAGTTGAAGAATAGAGAGAACAGACACGTGAGATGGAATACCAGGGCATATGGTTTTGAGGAAGCTGCAGGACAGTGGTACAAGTTTTGACAGGGGGATGACAAAGCATGACTTTAGTCAATGTCAGGGTAACTACTGTGGTTTTTCTTATCAGGTGGATGATGATTACAACATCATTCTATTGTTGTATGTGGATGGTATGTTTGCTAGCAGGTTTGTACATACAGTGTTTGGCTGAGCTAAGGGTAAGATTAGTTCAGTGGTTTGCTATGAAGAATTTGGAGCAATAAAATTCTTTGGCATGGGGGACATGGGAGATCATAGGTTGATTTTGTCTCTAGTGGGAGCTGATGTGAATCAGGTGTTGGCAAGGTTCATTACGTAGGATGCAGAGCTGGAGCACACTAAGGGCTGGACAGTTCAGTGTCTGAAATCACATGAGGTCTGGTATAGGCCTGAGTTTGCCCAAGCAGTGGGTGTTGTCAGAGAGTTAGGAGCCAATTCGGGGAAGTGGGTTCTCAGGTATTTGAGAGGGACCAGCAGTAGGTATTCATGCTATTTAGGGTCAAGACTTCACTACATGGGTTTTTAGATGCAGATGTAGTAGGGTACTCAGATGACAGGAGTTACACCACAGGTTGTGTGGTGGGTTGTCTTCAGGATTGATCTTGAAGAGGGATACAAGCCAGGAAATAGATTAGATGGGGTACAGGTATAGGTACAGTGTAGTTATTTATCTCTAAGTGGGAGATTATTAGGTTGTGGAGCTAAAAGCTTCACTGATGCAAGTAGGGAAGGAGGTTGTGAAGGGTTGTGGAGTGTTACTATCACCAGCATCAGTCAGGCCAACTGATATCGGTAGGGAGTAGATAGGAAGGCAATCAATGTCGATCAAAATTCGGCCAGTGTCAGCACCCCTAGGTAGACAGGGACCAACATTGGTCACCTGTGTGGTTTGGACTGTGAATGTTATGGGCAGTTAGCTAACGAACCAAGTGTTTGCATGTCAAGAGCCAATTTTAGACTGAGAGCTGTGGATCTAATTATTGTAATTAGGTGTCTAATTATTGTTTGCATGAGATCTATTTAAGAGACTCATTGGTTATATTGTAAACATGTGCTAAAGAGTAAGAGAGCAAATAAGCTCCTTCAGAGAGAAGAGAGCAATGCTGTGTTCCTCCTAGTGCCATAGTACCAAGTGTGGGTGCTGGTTTGGAGAATCAGCAGGGTTCTTCATGTATGTATGATCTTGGTCATCAGGTGAGCATGGCTACTTTAGGAGATCTACATGGGTAAGTAAGATCATTGATGTGTAGGTGTATGTGTGTGCAAGGTCAAGGTTCATAGGTGTGCAGAACCAGATTGATTTTTAGGTGTGCAAGATCAGATAGGATAGCAACACAATAGGGAGCAAAATCAAGTGGGATCTACTTGGAGTATAGCATGTACTTGTGGAGTGCGTGGAGCACTTGTGGAGTGTGTGGAGCACAGGTGTAAGGTGAACACCAACTCTATATTTGAGTTGGGTGTTGGGACCTAGGAGAGAGAGCTTTAAGGGAAGATTTATTATTTATGCCCTAGAGGTGTGAGAGCCCTAGAAGTGTGTAAGGAAGAAGAACTGTGGCAACCTTCTTTGTTGTATTTCCTTCTGAAAGAGTTTTAGTACAAGTTGTGTATTATCTCTCATATCATGTGTTATTTCTAAATTCTAGTTACTTGTGTATTCTAGTTAATTTCTGCATGTTAAGTTGCTTGGTAATCAATTGTGTGCTTTCGGTTATTTATCCCAACACGTGGTATCAGAGCTAAGGTTGCAGGGAGCAGGTTTTGTGTTTGGTTATAGGTCACTCTCAAGGGTTTTTGATCGAGTGGGAGTAGAGTAATGGCAGATCAAAGTAAGCTAAGAATGGAAGAGTTAAAAATCACAGATGGTCACTTACGGTCCTATGGAAATAAAGAGCAGGTAAAAGAATATTGTTGGTTGGTAGCAGATCAGCATGAAGGAACTGAAGATGCAAATGTTGTAGGAGTTGTTGCACAGGATGCTCTAGGAGGTTTCTTGAATAAAGTTGAATCTTGGATAATAGATTATGTTGCCTCTTTCCATGCAACCCTAGGGAGAGGAGCTAGTGAGCCTTGTCAAAGAATTGGCAAAGGGGAAGTGAAGCTGAAATCGCAGGCTGCCAACACATGGGTGTTGAAGGAGGTCATGCAGGTCCCAGGTTTGGAGATATGGCTAATTTCTTCAAAAAATTTGGGTGATGAGAGATGCATAAGAACTCTCACAGCAGATGCACTTGAATTAGCTAGTGGTAAGAAAATAAGTACTCTTTATCTACTTGTTTATATTACTGATTCTTCTTCTATTGTGGAGACGTGGCTTCGTAGGCTTGGTCACATGAGCAAGAAGGAGATGCATGTTCTTAAGAGGAAGATTGATATATTTGACATGCGTAAGAATTGGAAAGCCTTGGTGTTTATGGAGGAGATGGCAAATAGAGACCAGTGGATGTGGCTGGATACTTTTGAGCAGGGCAGTTTGGACATGGGTTTTGATTCAAATGAGCTCACAGGGAGAAAGTCATCACTCACTGGGAAACACAGGTATCGGCATTGGTAGGAAAATTGGCATTGGTAGTAGGTAAGATTGACATCGGTTAAGAGGACCGACATCGGCAGCAAGGGACACTAACATCGGTAGGTGAGGACCAACATTGACAGCAGGGGATACCAACATCGGCAGGGTTGGTAGTCAGGACAGGTGCAAGAACCGACATCGGTTGGATGTAGAATGTGTGGTGACCAAGGTTAGTTACTGTAACGGAGTCTCGAATGCCCATATGGAGGATTGAAGATGGTAAGTAAGCCTCAAATTCATTGTTCCTCTTCTTTATACTAGCTGATGACTGCAGAGTAGGAAGGATCCAGGAAACAATGGGAGCATGGCATGGAGAGATTGCAAAACTAAGCGAAGATTTGGTAGGGTTTCCAGCCAATATGAAAGCATAGAGATGAATCGATACCTTAGTTGAAGAATAGAGAGAACAGACACATGAGATGGAAGACCAGGGCATATGGTCTTGAGGAAGCTGCAAGACAGTGGTACAAGTTTTGATAGGGGGATGACAAAGCATGACTTTAGTCAATGTCAGGGTAACTACTGTGGTTTGTCTTACCAGGTGGATGATGATTGAAACATCATTCTATTGCTATATGTGGATGGTATGTTTGCTAGCATGTTTGTACATACAGGCTTTTCTGAAGCTAAGGGTAAGATTAGTTTAGTGGTTTTCTATGAAGAATTTGGAGTAGCAAAATTCTTTGGCATGGGGGACATGGGAGATTACAGGTTGATTTTGTCTCCAGTGGGAGCTGATGTGAATCAGGTGTTGGTGAGGTTCATTACGCAGGATGTAGATCTGAAGCACACTAAGGGCTTGACAGTTTAGTGTTTGAAATCACATGAGGTCTGGTATAGGCCTGAGTTTGCCCAAGCAGTGGGTGTTGTCAAAGAGTTAGGAGCCAATTCGGGGAAGTGGTTTCTCAGGTATTTGAGAGGGACCAATAGCAGGTATTCATGCTATTCAAGGTCAGGAATTCACTACATGGGTTTGTAGATGCAGATGCAATAAGGTACTCAGATGATAGGAGGTACACCATAGGTTGTGTGGTGGGTTGTCTTTAGGATTGATCTTAAAGAGGGATACAAGCTAAGAAATAGATTAGATGGGGTACAGGTACAGGTATAGTGTAGCTGTTTATCTCCAAGTGGGAGATTGTTAGGTTATGGAGCTAAAAGCTTCACTGATGCAAGCAGGGAAGGAGGTTGCGAAGGGTTGCAGAGTGTTACTATCATCGGCATCAGTCAGGCCAACTGGCATCGGTAGGGAGGAGATAAGAAGGCAACCGACGTCGGTCAAAAGTTGGCCGGCATCAGCACCCCCAGGCAGATAGGGACCGATGTCGGTCACCTGTGTGGTTCGGACTGTGAATGTTACGGGCAGTTAGCTAATGAACCAAGTGTTTTCATGTCAAGAGCCAATTTTAGACTGAGAGCTATGGATCTAATTATTGTAATTAGGTGTCTAATTATTGTTCGCATGAGATCTATTTAAGAGACTCATTGGTGGTATTGTAAACATGTGCTAGAGAGTAAGAGAGAAAATAAGCTCCTTCAGAGAGAAGAGAGCAATGGTGTGTTCCTCCTAGTGCCACATTACCAAGTGTGGGTGATGGTTTGGAGAATCAGTAGGGTTCTACATGTATGTATGATCTTGGTCATCAGGTGAGCATGGCTACTTTAGGAGATCTACATGGGTAAGTAAGATCATTGATTTGCAGGTGTATGTGTGTGCAAGGTCAAGGTTCACAGGTGTACAAATCTAGATTGATTTGTAGGTGTGTAAGATCAGATAGGAAAATAACACAACAGGGAGCAGAATCAGGTGGGATTTACTTGGAGTATAGTGTGTACTTGTGGAGTGTGTGGAGCACTTGTGGAGTGTGTGGAGCATAGGTGTAAGGTGAACACCAACTCTGTATTTGAGTTGGGTGTTGGGACCTAGGAGCGAGAGCTTTGAGGGAAGATTTATTATTTATGCCCTAGAGGTGTGAGAGCCCTAGAGGTGTGTAAGGAAGAAGAACTGTGGCAGCCTTCTTTGTTGTATTTCCTTCTGAAAGAGTTTTAATACAAGTTGTGTATTGTCTCTCATATCATGTGTTATTTTTGAATTCTAGTTACTTGTGTATTCTGGTTAATTTCTGCATGTTAAGTTGCTTGGTAATCAATTGTGTGCTTCCGGTTATTTATCCCAACAACCTTTTTGTGTGAGACATTAACATTAGACATTTGATGTTAGTTTGTTTTATAATAAGTCAATACATAAACCTTTTTGGATATACATATCCAACACCTTTACTAATTTAGACCAAGTTTTAGCCTTTTGAATTTTTATACATAATTTTTTTAGAGTTTGTAGAAATCTATTCCTTTTTGTTAGTAAAGCATTTGTTATGTATCCCAACATGTATTCCTACATGCATAGTGTCATCATGTATAATTAAGGTCTTATTAATGTATTCAAACAAAAATAAATGGTTCAAGACCCTTATGAAAAAGATGTTGTTTATGAGATAGATCATTTTCTATCTTATAACACTCAAATAGGGGCACAAAACTAAGACCCATTGACTTACTATTTGGTTAACATGCATCCATACATAGAGTAGGATCAAGAATAAATAGATAAATACCTAGGTATGGTACCTTTAGTTGAAGAACCATTTCCTTAAAATTGTATTATGTTACTATGCCATCCAAATATGATCCTTATCTATTTGAGTGTCACTTATTATAAAATAAGGATAAGATTTTGGTCAGAGCTATAAAAGTAAGGGATAAGTTTCTAGCAAACTTCCCCCATCAAAATTTATCAATTCTAGTAAGAATGCCTCACAACATATTATATAATCAATAGGCTTCTTCTAGAAACCCTATATCTCTATTCCCAATGACATATTAATACCCTAGTATGTTTGTTAGAGGAAAAGTCCACATGGAGGATCACTTCATATAAATGAAGATGACATACCAAACTTATTAGAACATGGAATGTAATTTTAATGATATGACCATGTTGAATGTGCCTCTTATTGATTTATTTACTTTAATAAGAGTTTTAATAGAATTGACTAGTCAATAAGATTAGGGTTTAGACCCATTTACACAAAACATTTTAGTTGACAACATGTTTCATACCCTAAAAATAGAATAAGTGTGTTATACTTCTATGTAGAATACTGAGCAAAACATAGTGGATAATGCACAAATAATGTTTAATCCAAACCAAATTAGTTTTAACATGAAAACACATAGTCTATAAACAAATGTGACTTTAGTTAACACCATGAGTGGTTATCAAAATCAAGGAGTAGAGGTTCCTATGTCCCAATATCAAACAACTACCATTAATCCTTGAGTACCTACTTCTTTTAGTACTCAACCAATAGGGTTAGGTATTCAACCTATGAGTAGTGTCATGCCACAATATAATGTGATGAATCTTACTCCTCCCCAATATGTAATGAGTAATATTCCATAATAGCAGGCATCATCCAATCAACCCATGTAATAAAGGTAGAACATATTTCCACCTCAACAAAAGGCAACTAATGTTCCACCTTAATAAGTATTAGTGAAGATACCTCTTTCATCACATACTAACATACAAATCTAAATTCAAATTATGTTTAATCAATAATTTAAAAATATTGGTCTATGATAGATGTCAAATCTCTAACATGCATCCACTTCCCAATAGGGATTCATGAAACAAATAGATGATAATATTCCTCAAGTACCTATTAGGCAACCCTTACATTTTGTGTAGAACGTGCCACAAGTTTAGATATAAGGTCTTGGTTCATAAGTCCCCCCTTAATAACAATGTTTGATTAGTTGACAACATGTCCCTATTCAATCTCAATAGGCATAGTATGGCCATATGCTACCATCCCAAATTCAGAATACCCAAAATCAAGCCTACATACCCAAACCCAACAATAACATCACACAACCACAAAATAAATTTCAATAATCACACCCTAATCCATGTAATCATATTCATGGTCCATTCCCCAACCAAACTAACATTTCATAGAAAACTATACATCTTATAGATCCTAATCAAATTAATCCACTTGGGATTGATCAACCATCTACCCAGGCTAATAATTCCACAAGTTTCCTCTAACAAGAGATACAAAAAATGAAGGATGTCATTACTACCATCCAATCTAGGAAAAAAACCAAAAATTTTAAGTTGGATGATTTGTGTTCTTACCCTTTCAACATGGAGTGCTTGTAAATACCATTTCCTCCAAGGTACAAACCAAAAAAAATTGAAAAATATAAGGGGAAAGGTGACCCCAAAGCACAACTGATAGAGTTCTTCATTGCATTCCAGTCAGTATCATATAGAGACATTTATTTTTTGTTATTATTCCTAAGGAGTCTAGTAGGATAAGCATTGGAGTGGTTTTTAAAGTTGCCCAAGAATTCAATATCTTATTTTGATGATCTTTCAAACAAGTTTGTACAACACTTTTCATATAATCTCAAGTATGAAATGTCATTGGTTGAATTAACATAAGCCAAACAAAATTCTAGTGAAATTTTTACAAGTTATCTGCAGTGATGAAGAGCCCCTTCAATCTGATTCATCCACATGTTACCAGATAAATAATTAGTTGCTATGTTTACCAAAAAATTACATACTGAGACATCTTATCATATGGAACTACAGTTTGTACATACTTTTAAAGAGATCATTGATAAAGGTTTTTGGATCAAGCTAACCCTTATTAATAAAAGGATCATCAAGTCTACTTCATCAAATTAAAATCAATATTTCAATCAAATAAATGGCCAAAACTAAAACTAGAACCAAGTCCAAGTACAAACATCATAATTGGCACATGCAAATAACTATGAAAAACCTAATCCATTTAATTACAATAAGAATGTTATGGTAAATAGAGTAATCAAGTCATGACATGTCCAAATAGTGTAAACACCATCCACTCAACCCACACAATATATAGAAATTACTCCTAACCCATAACATTTTTAGCAAATGCAACAAGTGCAACAACCTAGGCCCATGCAATAAATACAATAGCCTTTGCCATTACAAACCCCTCCTGCAAGGAGAACAATGCTTACTTGTCATATTTTTAGAGACCTTAGAGAACCTATTGAATCTATGTTTTTAAAGCTCGCCACTGCTAATCTAATTAGCTAGCCTATACCAAAACATTATCTTGATAGCATTCTTTATTTTGATTGGTACTAACAAGATGAATTCTATGAATATCATTAGGTTAATGGACATTAATTTTCAACATTATGTACAAATAATTTTTTTTAATTTAGAATAGGTTAGATAATAGGGAGATAACATTATATGCTAGTTCTTCTACTTCTAATCATAACCTTGGAATCTATCAAAATTCCTTTCCCCAACATAACAACCAAAGCAGTAATAGTAACAACAATAGAAATCGTAGCAACAAAAAAATAATTGCTAGTGAAACATCAAAAAAAAATAGTATTAATAACCAATTTCAAACCAATAAAATCAACCAAATCAAAAATAGTAGAACCAACAATGTTAACCTGATGGATGGGACCAAGGTTAGAACAATAATAACTAGTAGACCTACCATGCAGTTACACATGACTACAACAAGGTTATAGGACATATTCAGGAGTTCAAATTTTCACCATCTCCATCAATATAAGACCAAATACTAGTCAATGAATACCTTTTATAAATAATTCCAACCAACCAACTCATATTAATAATCCTTCCTTGAGCTAGGACTGCATACATGCATACCAATAGTGGGGATTACTAGTTTTGGACCCTATACTGATAACTCATCCCTACTTTATGATCACAGAAAAGTGCACAAAAAATTGAGACTTGTTATATCTTGTCCCCCACCACCATAATTTATTAATAACCATGGTCCTGTATCACAACTCAATTGTGTAATCACAACTTGGTGGTCAAAGATTACTATCCCAGACCCTTATCCATCTACCACTTCACCCATCATCCAACCAACCATTATACCTCATAACAAGCCATTTAACACTATTTAATAAAAGAGATTTGACATTATGGACACGATGTAAAAGATGTTAACACAAATATTCATTTTAGATTTGTTGTGTAAATCAACAATCCATAAAAACATATTGAATGAGTTAGCCAATCCACAATTTTAAGTGATATATCCCCTAATAAATTTCAAGCTTTCGCTGGATACCTTGCTCCAACCCAAAAAGTAACCTTCAACCAAAGTGATATGTCATCCCTTGGCCCATTGCATAATAATCCATTATACATTCAAGTTTACATAAAGTGTCACAATGTGAAATGTGTCCTCATAGACAATGAATTAGGTCTAAATATAGTGTCTCTAAAGCTCATCAACCTTCTTAGGTACATGACACCAGATCCCCAAGGATAAATAATAACCATTAAATCCTATGATAATGAATAATGAGAATCATAAGATACCATTTGTCTACTAGTTATCCTTGGGCCCTTAACCTATGATACACTTTACCATGTGCTAGATCTTAATTTGTCATATAATATGATTTTGGGTAGACCTTGGTTACATGAAATTCATGCAATCCCTTAAATGTTACACCAATGTATCAAGTTCTTCCTTTCAATAATGAAGGTTTGTATACCAATAGATTTGAATCCATAAGAGCATTTCAAACATTTAGAGGATGAGTTCAAGATCTATAACTACCATTTTAGCATGACTCCAATTACCAAATAGGACAAGGTAAAGGAAATACTCCTTAATTTATAAGTGGATAAATGTATTTATCTTTACACCCTTGATTTGCTTTCCCACATGCCACCTCTTGAAATATCTAATTATTATACCATCCTATGTAATGGCATAGGAGATTACTTGACCCATAACACCTTTCATATTGTAAACCTTCTATGGAACCCCAAGTCCTTTGGAAGACATAAAGCCAAGAAAATTCACATGGAATGGAAAAGAAAGGGCAAAGGCAACCTTCATAGTCTAGCACCTATCACTTTCATACTAACTTTTAGTTGAGATTAGGACCCTCTCAAAGGTGATGAAAAATGGTTGTACAATGAAAATTAAGATGATTCTTATGAAAATGAAAAGTATAATATTATTAATAGGATCATGAAGAATCAATATTATGAATAAGGAGTCCTTAAACCAAATCAATAAGGAACATTAGAGCCAATTTATATGACTAAGTACAAATGACCCTATGGACTTGGATTTAACCTACTTGTGGGGTGACCCCATATATCTTAATCATGTTCCAATGCCTACAACTAGTGATGATGACATCGATAGTGAAGTAGATTTTGATCTTAGCCTTTTCAATGACCTAGCTGAGACTAATATATTTGACACTCATTCCATTTGTACCCTTACACTAGTTATTCATCATAACCCACTTCTATTGTATTATTCCCAACTAATAGAATACGAACAATAAGAATCTAACGTGTTGATTGATGAGTTTTAAAATGATGAGGCTTTCTATGATTTTTTATTCCTTGGGGATAATGTTCTGTTGGGAGACTATAAATTAGGGTTCTCAATAAAGTTGGATCTTGAAGCCTATTTTGTAGAATGGGTGAATACCCTTAGTCAAAAGAAAATAAATAAAACATTGAGGTCCCAAAGTGAAAACCTCTTTGAGGAACATTCAAACCAGGAAAAAATTAATTAAAAAGGCCATTATATTGGTGAAAACATGTTTTATGTTCCATTAGATGGGGGTACTTAGTCTTCTTCAAGCAGAGCTCAAGAAACCACCAATGACGAACTTGTCTATGGGTCTGAGTTCAATTTTGAAGAACAACAAGCTTTTGATGAAATCATTTATGAGTTTCCAAAATTATTTACTACATGGACATCTTTCCCATTGGGGGATTTTGATTCATCATGCTTAAGAGGACTCAAAGAACTAGTCCTAATAGAGGACTTTGACATAGCCAAATAGTTCATATCTTTGCCCACTATTCTTAAATATGGTTCAACCCTTTTAGTGGAGGACACAACATAGGTCAACATTGGGACTCTAGATGACCCAAAATGGATCAATCTAGGCACATCCATTATTGTGAAGGAATGCAAAGTCCTTACATCCCTTTTGAGGTAAGTTTTTGACATATTTGCATGGGCCTATTTTGACATGCTAGGTTTGGACCCCACCTTGGTTATGCACCACATTGTGGTATATTTTGATGTCAAACTATTGAAATAAAAGTTATGTAAGATACATCCTCACATTTTTGTATTGTTCAATGTGGATTTTAAATGTTGTGCCAATCAGCAAAAATCTAGAAGGAATCATAATCTATGTTGATTTCTATGACATAAACAAAGCTTGCCGTAAATATGATTTTCCATTACCAAAAATTGACATTATCATCAAATACACAATAGGTTATGATATGCTTTCATTGATGGATGGATTATTAGGCTACAATTAGATTAAAATAACATCAAAAGATTAACATAAATAATGTTCACCATACTGTGGGGAATTTTCTATTATTAGGTTATGTTGTTTGGTCTTAAAAATGTTGGAGCCACATACCAAAGAGCCATGACCATCATATTTCATGATATGATGCATGCCATTATTGAATAATATGTTTTTCAAATTCTTAGAAAATCAAAGTCTAGGGCTGATCATTTAATAGTGCTATGTAGAATATTCGAAATACTATGTTAGTACAAAGTTAGGTTAAATCCTAAGAAGTGTGTCTTTAGAGTTACCTCAGGCAAATTTATAGGCTTCATCATGTCTCATCGAGGCATTGAAGTTGATCCATCTAAAGTACAAGCCATAACTCAAATGACACCACCAAATAATTTGAAGCATCTCCATAGTTTACAAGGAAATATCCATTCTATCTAATGTTTCATATCATAGTCGATTAATAAATTCCATCTTTTTACGTATCTTATAAATAAGGGAGTCACATTTCACTATGATGATCATTGCTAGACAATTTTTTAGCTATTAAAGGACTATCTAGTAAATCCACTTATTTTGTTGCCTCTTATGTTGGGAAATCCATTCTTATTATATCTATTAGCTATAAATAATGCCCTGGGGGAACTTTTGGCTCAACATAATGATAGTGGAAAGGAACATGTAGTGTATTACTTAAGTCATACACTAGTCACATATGAATACAATTATACACCCATATAAAAAGCTTATTTAGCTATGGTATTTATAGCTCAAAAACTATGACATTACATGTTGAATAATAAGACCATGGTTATTTCAATAGTAGATCCACTCAAGTATCTACTATCTAACATAGAGTTATAAGGTCGCATGGCCAAATAGATCATGCTTCTTAGTGAGTTTACAATTAAGTACATCAACTAAAAATCCATCAAGGGGAAAGTTCTTGTAGATCAGCTTATTGAAGCACCCATTATCGATATATAACCACTCACATTCCATTTTACTAATGAATCCATAATGACCATCATTGACACACATCTTGAGGAGAAATATTGGAAGCTATATTTTGATGGATCATTCATAACACATGGATCAAGGGCATGCATTTTATTTATTACACCATAGGGGGATCTAACCCTAAATCATTTAAGATCAACTTTCCTTATACCAATAACAATGTTTTATATAAAACACTTATTGCAAGGTTTTTTAGAATTTTTAATTAAGTGGGTCAAAGCTATACCCTTCAATTACATGACTAGAAAATAAATTTCCAAGTTATTTTTTAATAATATTATATGTTGTTATGGTATCCCCTCTGATATTATATCTAATAATGGTAGATCATTCAAAAATAAAGATGTCACATCACTATGTCCCAAGTAAAAGATCAATAAAAATTTCTCCATGGCATATTACCCACAAGGTAATGGCCAAGTAGAAACATCCAATAAAACCATTGTCAACATCCTTAAAAAGATTCTCAATGATACTAGCCATGATTGGCACCTCCAAATATTCTATGCCCTCTAGGTATATCACACCAATCATCATACCCCCATAAGAGCCATTTCATATTTATTTATGGTACTGATGCCATTATTCCCATTAAGGTTGAGTTACCTTCTCTACGTGTATCCTTGAAGCATGTCTTAGATGATGAATATTACTGATTAGCTCAAATGTAAGAGCTAGAACTACTTAATGAGAAATGCATGACTACACTCAATAATTTGTAAACATATTAGAACCACGTCTATGGATAGTATAATTAGTGTATTAATCATAGAAAATTTGAACTTGATAATCTTGTCCTTACAGAGAACCCAAAAAATACCACAACAAAAAAAATGTATAAAGGAAAGTTCAAACCAAAGTAGATAGGCCCTTTCATCATTATTGAAAAATTTGGCACCAAATTGTACAAGATCACTACACTAGATGGAAATGAAATTGATGAGATGATGCACATTATACAACTCAAGCATTACTTCACTTGAGTGACTTGGTGTATTATCTATAAAGACCATTTCAATTTGTATCATATTATTCATATTATTCCTTGTACCATCTGTAATTCTACAATACCTTTCCCATAAATTGAGTTATTTTCTCCCTACCTACCTATCCCTTTGACCTTGATTATATTCCATTAGTTCCATAGCCACTTTTAACAAGAGGATTCAAAATAAATTTTGGTAGTTATTTCAAACATTCTAGATAAAAATAGTATTTTGGAGTAGTAAGATAGTAGTTTGACAATTTCATCCTTCATTTTTTATTTCATTCTCTCTCATTGTCATGCTACTAATTATAACCACCTATGGGAAAATTAATATAATTAACCTATTCCATTGTTTCCTAATTATAACTTTTTATGGGAAAATTAGGGCCAAAACTTGTTTACTATGCCTTGAAGTACCACCTAGACATTATGTCATATTGTGCCATTATGCTAATTATGTCTATTTTTTTTGAATTGGCTGCTACACTAGTCAGATTCCTTCATTATAAGGTGAACCTAATATGAACTAAGGCAATTTTAGGACTATGTGGGTCATGTTTGATTCATTTTAAGCTTAGCTCACTTCCCCTTAAGCCACACTCTCACCATTTTTTGAGAAACCTAAACAATGCTCTTACCATTTTACAAGATTGGACCATTTAGTGTATTGTCATTCTCAATTAAGTTGAGATACTACAAATTTTCAAAAATAGTAGAAAATAATTTAGAAAAATAAAAAACATTAACCACTTATTTACCTTAAATATTCTGATAACCCTCACTAAGTTACATGAAAATCACTTTTTCCTTAGTTTCCCCTTCATTTTTGGCCTTTTATCCCATGCACTTGCATTTTATAATACCATTCCTATTCTTTTATCACATCCATCATGTTTGTTTTTCATTAGTTATCATTTTATTCCCATTTCATAAGAGAACTACATTTAGCTTGAAGTTTTATTAGATATATCATCCATAAAACTATGTAGGAAGTGTCAACTTGCCTAGTGTATATAGAGACAACTCAGCCACCCTCTTCCTTTTCTTCTATTCCCACATCATGTTTGTTTGTTAAGTTATCACCTATTTTTTAAGATAAATTTTCATCATCTTATTTGTATCTTATTATATTTACTAACATTGGGACTAACAATTGTTTGTTTCTTTGTCTATTTCTTTGGGTGTTTCTTTGTGTCTATTTATTTTATTTCAGCATTGTTGCCTTGATTTAGTCTATGTGTGTTCATTGGGTGATTCCTTATGTAATTATACTTGAATCCATATAGATTTATATGTTAACATTGTCATCATAGTTTTTATCATTAGTGAACTATTTTCAAATGAGTATTGGATCTTGGGAGTTAGTCCTTATGTATATTTCATCCAAGTCTTCATGGTGTTATATCATGAGGCTTACCAACACATGCTAAAAAAAAAATTAGCTTTATGAAGTCCAAACAACAATGGAATAATTGAAATCTCCTTACCCTTGGCATAAACAACATCCTAATATAATCCCAATCATATCCCAAATAGAGTAATTAAACAATGAATGAATTTTAACCTTTGTTAGTTTAGATGAGCATCTCCATACTAATAGGTTGTCCCAATTCATCTTTCCTATATATCAAGTTACCATCATCATGTTTTCAATCATCAACCAATGAATCATATTTTCCATAATCGAGGTCCAATGATTATAACCACCTTTGGGTAAACCATTACATGGCATTCCACCTGCATTTTCAATGATTTTAACCACCTTTGGGAAAATCATTGTGTTGTCACTAGTCATTTAATTTTTTTTCCCAATATGGGCATGTTGTTATCCTATTTATCTATCCTAACTAATTCAACTCCATCTTCTCAATGATTATAACCACCTTTAGGAAAATCATTGTGTTATCATACCAAGTTACCACTATCAAGGTATAATGCTTATAACCACCTTTGGGCAAACCATTGTACACCATCCCACTTACATTCTTAGTGATTTTGACCAAATTTGTGCACATCATCATGTTTTTACCCCATCATTTTCATCTTTTTTTCCACTCTTTTCCTCTTTTTAAGGAACCAATTGTCAACCCCTTTGCCAATCATTCCCTTGAAGGGACACATATAGTTCATCCATTGTCATTGAAGTTGTAGGCATTCATGAAATTTTAATTATTTGAGAAGATGTTATTGTACCTATAGCTTTCAATGCCTTCTCAAATAGGGATAAACTATAGACACCTAAAAGTGTCCATTAATGAACTCCAACCAAGCTTCAGACTAATTTCTATTAAACATTGTAATTTGGGATGAAAACACTAAAAAACATTAAATGGTTTGAATTTATCATATACAAATTATTTTATCCAATCTATCCCTAAATGGTGCAATGAATTTTATGTGATACCTAACTTTGATCAGACCATTTCAAGTCAAAATGATGATTTCATACCTAGGTTCTTTGGATTGCTCTTTTCTACCAATCTTATTTCATGATACACATGCCTTTATTATTACGTGATGGAAACATCCTAAATGTGATAATGGTTCCAATGCATCTAACATCATCTTACAATTCCTCTCCAATCAAATTTCAACCCAATAAATGATATTTTGACTAGTTTGATTAATTGAGCATGAATTTCCAAAGAATTTTCACCAAAATTAATTAATCATGTTTAAATATAATTAATTAAAATTAATATATTAATTGGATTTTCCATGGAGGTTATTGATTATTTCATTAATGGAAATTGATTTTTAATGACTTCATCACTTAGTGACATCATATATGGGGCGGCATCCACAAACCATAAGTGCAAAAAATATCTAATTAAGACCTCCCATGCCTCTTTAATTCCTCTCTATCCCAAATATTTATGAGGGAATTTATTGATTTTATCCTCCAAAATTGAATGGATTATTGGCCACACATCTTCACCTTGAGATGGATGGTCTAGGTTCATCCCGATCAAATGAGAAAATCTATAAATATAAGGTCTCACACTCATAATTTAAAGCTCTCTCAAGCCAAATTTATCATGTATAAATGATTTGAAAATATATTTTGATATAGTGTTATTATGTCAAATTATTGATTCAAGATTCACAAGCCAAAGCCATAAAAGCCAATGATTTCAATATGAGATGGAGGATAACCAAAACTCTATTGACAAAGATCTTTAAAGCACAAATTGAGAAATCCAATAAGGAGAGCCTTTGGAGCATTCAAGGAAGGTGAGAAAGTTTTTTTTAAATTATATTTGTCATTTTTGAGTGGTTATTTCTCACTAAGCTCCCCCTAAGATCTAGGTTTAAGGTGTTATTTCATTAGTGTGTTTTCATTTTGGATTTGATTTTCTCTACTGACATAGTACTAATCTCCCCTTATCACATTCCTATGTTCACACATTTCAGTTCATAAAAATAATTATATCATAAATACATATCTTTCAATATTTTTTGAAATGAATATTCAAACACTCAAATCACCATGTTTTTCAAGCACACAGACACAGTCCATAAGGTGAATGAAGGAAGTGACCAGTTTAAGACTTGTACAAAATATTTGTATGATCATAAAGACATGAATGGATTATTAAAATAATATAGGATACTTAAGAACCACTCAAATTAATTATACCACTTGGATAACCTATACAACATGAAAAACTTACCAATCACTTCAAACTATGCAAAAGAACTACTTTCCTTTTAAAAATACCATCCACACATGATAAAATGATGAGTGAATGTGTAAGGTTAATTTAAATCCATCCTATAACTCAATAAAAATGGTTTAATGCATTCATGAGCTCATATTTGAAATAGAGTTATGTAAAATTTAGCCTATGGGGATTTGAGTACTCAAAAAGTAGTTTGGATCCTTAGATATTTTTCATAAAGATAATGACACCAAACTAATGAATAATTAAAAAAATTATAAACCCATATGGGTCCAAAACATTTTAAAAAATCTTATCCCCCAAATCTACCTATATGGCCTGTACCACTTGATTGAATTTAGCCTTCACTAGTTTGTAAATAGAGCAATAGATGAGAGAGATAAATTTATGAAATTGTGAGAGTTAAAAATTAATTAAAATATTTTTTATGACCTTTATAATTTAAAAGGACACTTTCCAACTCTTTTCACTTGCAACTGACTTCCAAAATTACATACAACTTCCTTAACTCCTCAAGATGGTGTTGAATTTCAAGAATCTGACCTTTCTCTAACATGATGAAATGTTTGGAAATTATGTATCTGATAAAAGGACCTTGGAAGTTTTGTGGTATTTATTTTTTCACTTAGGTAACTTTTTCATACACAAATGTTAGTCAAAATCACCTTTTCATGTGTTTTCAACACCCTCAATTCTACAAGTGAACCTTAGACATTCCAAAACTTTATAAGATGCTAAGACAAAGTGATTAATACATTAAATGACCTTTATACATTCATAATAACCTATTACACAAATTTACCATGCCTTATCTCTCTATGACATGCCTAGACCATTATATGACCAAAACATGACATTACCTTAACTTCTCTAAATTAACCTTAAAAATTATAATAATGTTTAATGAAGACTTATAGGGAGCATATATGGTATGATAATATGATGACAAGATCACATGAAATTTTCAATATATAAGGGGGTGACCAATTTTATTTGGGGTCAAATTTGGTCAACATTTTTTGGCAATTCACAGGGGTAGCATGCCTGTACTGTTAATAAGACTAGTAGCCTTGCATGTCCATTGGGCAATGGAGTCTCTTAAACTAAATTAAAAAATTTAATATACTTTTACCATGACACAAAAAAATTATTTGACTTTCATAAAACACAAAATAGATAACAACAAGACAAAAAATAAGAACAAGACACACACATGTGCTATCAAACACTTAGGGAACACAAGAACAACTTAAGCAAACTAAAATATATACAACTAACTTGAAAAGAAAATCCTTCCTCCTAGATCAAAGGGGAATCTTTTACAATGTTTTTATCCATGGAATGAATAAGTTAATGAATCAAGTTATCTCTTGAGCCTCATTATTGATATCTTCAACTCCTTCATGCTTGTCAATCTTTTTGGCATGATTTTAAATGCAATAATGATATCTAGAAAAAATGTCACCTATGAAAGTGAATTCAACTTATGACTTAATCATCTCATGATATCTATTGATGTTTTTACTTGTATCTATTATGATCACCTCAATCTTCAAACTTGGTACTTTGAAGACTGTCATGTTGTCCTTCAAGAAGGAAAAAAACTTCAAGAAAATCTTCAAACTTCATACTAGTTTTGTAGGATCATCAAATTATTCAAATAGATTTGAATACTCGATCCAATCTCCATCATTTTCCTTGATAAATAAATATTTTTTAATGTCTTTATGAACATGATATTCAACCTTGAAAAGGCCTTCAATCTCTTAAAAGAGTTCAATATGTTTCTACCAATACCCTTTGTCTTCTTTCTCTTCAAGAACCACAACTTATTAAACTTCATCTTCTTAGCTATTGTGCACTTGGTCAACTTTAACTTTCTCATGTAGAGAATATTCAAAATCAAAGCTAGTTGCAACTTCAATTAGCTTGGGTGGTATAATATATTTTTGAAACACACCATCAAGAGGAAATGCATCTTAAAGAAATTCTTGTAACTAACCATCAGGAGTAGGATCTTGAAGGGCCTTAAATTCATCAAATATTTCATTAAATCTCTACCATAAGTCATACTGATTTATAGAGTTAATAATAAATTTTTCCTCAATTTATTTTTCAAAACTAATATCTTGATCATGCTCATGAGCCTTAAACAACTTCACTGATGTGATGTCTCCCTCGAGTACCTTCTCTTTCATATCTTGATCAAATTCTTCATTATCAACTACAACTTGATTTATATCATCTATTTATTCACTCAAGAAGATTAATTTGTATTTTTATTCACCAAATGGATTACTTATAGTTAACTCTTCATCATATACACTTGAGTCATGTTCTTTATCATCTACAAATTTAGCTTGATCTTCTTCACTTATCTCCCATACGATGGGTTCTCCTTCAATAAGGGATGTGGTGGGAGGGTTATGGATAGGTTCATGTGTTAGAGAGGGAGTATGAGGTGTTATGTATAGATCAAGAATGAGATTGGGAATTTAGGTTTCTTGAAAAGACTCTTAAGGAGATAACAAGTTGGGATGGAAAATAGGAGAGACATATTCTTCAACAAGAACTTATTTTTTATCATAACCTTCATGAGGCTCTTCAATAGCTGTAAGTTTATTATCAACCTCTTGATTTTTCCACCACTCTAGTATATCTATCCACCATTGGATATAACATCTCATTTCATGTGAATCATCATTGATGACATAGTGGGATTCTTTTTCAACTAACTTCCACATACTCATCAACTTTTAAACTATCTTACTCAACTTGTTTATAAGATGAATAAGGATCACATCAAATTCCTTATCCCAATTTATCATCACCTTTTTTTTTTATTTTAGTAGTTTTTTCATGATTTCCAACAAGGATTTATCTTTATGTGTAATTGAAGTAGGAGGGGAATAGTAGGGGTTTTGGTGAGCTTCAACATGTTGATTGGATTGCTTAATTAAAGCTTATAAAGAATTATACCTTGATTTCCAATCAATGAAATCATCTAATTCCTTATGACAAAGATGATAAGAATAATTTTGAGGTTAATATGGATCATAGGGATGGTAAGAGTCATGTTGAGGCTAATAAGAAGGAACTTCTTGATACTCTTCTTGTTAGCCTTTCTCATAGGCTTCTTCATAGGGATACTTAATAACATCAAGATCATATAGAGGTGACCATAGGACTAACATGACTAATAAGGAAGGTAATAATATTGATTTGGATTTTGAGACACATAGTTTACGTTATGAAAAGGTTTATAAGGAGGTGTATAGTAGAATATCTCATAATACCAAACCATCCTAAATTCATGAGTCAAAAGAAAACATAAGATATTAGAAAATTATTTTCACGATAAGTACCTAGGCTACTAGAACTAGTTGATTACATTTATAGTAACCATTTGTTTTTTTTTTAATTCCTCTAAAGGATGATAGGTAGAAGAACACACCAAGAATTATTACACTCTTTTTGGACCTTAGTACTACCAAGTGTGCCAAAATTGTTGTCAGTCAATTTTTCACCATTAGAGAGGTAGTTCAAGCCTTCTCCAAATTGAATGGAATATGGGATTAACCTTAGGCCTATGGGTTGACTATAGTAGAGTTAAAATTATAAATTTAAGGGAAAGATCCATTGATTTGTCTATTTAACCTCCTCATCTATAATACTAGCTCATTTAGATGAAAAGGGAGAGAAAAAACATAAGGTAAACCTATCTTAGTGAGATGATGCACCAATTATAACCTGACCACTACCAACTAATTGATATTACACTTTAAAAAATCTTGATCTACACATAAAACTCATCCAAATATACCTATTTCATGAGTATTTATCATGAAGGTTTGTGAAGAAAGCTTGAGCTAGGAGGATTAAACACAAGGTCATGACATGAAAATAATGGAGAGACATCTCAATAAAATTCATGAACACTTAATTGGAGTGCTTCATGAGACCTAAAAAAGACTTTAAAAAACTTAACATGAATGAAATCAAGGACAACATGCAAATGAAGTTAAAATATCACTTAATAGTATCAGCTAGTCTAACATACACATTTAAATAGTCCATGAAGAAGGCAAACCAAATTGTTGTTTATTTCTCAAAGGTTGTAAATGAGCAAGGCTTCACCATAAAGGTGTAGGTTACTTTGAAAATATAAAAGTGGATCCATATATATCATAAGTGATAAAGAAGATAAAAATTGAGGATACTTTACAAAGCCATGCCTATTGATTTCTAAGCTATTTTGGTGAAAAGTTATTATGCACAAATATATTAAACAAGCTTGGATAGTGTAGTGTTATTATGCCCAAATATCTTCAAATCTTTCATAATCCAAAGTTATAATTCTAATTTTTAGAGAGACAAGCCTTGAAACTAGTCTTACCATGACAAATTCATAAGATAATCATCCAAGCCAAGGTGCCAAGGAAAGGTGAATCCAAAAAATCTCTATTGATGAAGATTTATTAATGCACAAATCTAGCAAGCCACTTGGAGCTCCAAATAAGGTAAAATATTTATTTTGTCTTCTTGTTGTTATTTCATTTGTATGTTTGTTACATATTCTCTCCCTAATGTCTAGGCTAGAGGTGTTAGGATTTTTGTGTGATTTTTGATTTGTTTTATTGGACTAACACAAGACTAACCTCCCCTCTATGTATTCCTTGTTCACATCATGAAATGCCTAGTGGGACCAAGCATCCCATATGACCAACGAGGTTGATATGCTAGTTTTTGTATTTCTAATGGATACATAAAAAATTTTAAGTTTCATTTTTTAACTTTGTTTTTTACATATTTTTATTTTAATCAAGTCGCAGGTTACAGGGATTGACACCAATTTTACATATTGATGTTGATTACATGAATTGACCATGATCTCTATGTGAAAAATAGAACATGGCTAGGAATATAGTTGGTAATGGTTTTATTTTATTTTCCTTTCTTTCATTTTGTGTTTGATGATTTACATGTTCTTTGTATAACCCATTTCTTGTAGAATCTATGAGGTGTTTTGGTTTTAAGTTTATTTATTAACCATTTTTCCATCAAAACAAACTATGTTTATATGTGATTTATAGGGAAACATAGATGTTATACTTAATAAAATATTATATGTATGGATTTACATCAATATCTATGGATCAAAATTGATCTCTATGGGCTGATGATGATTGGTCTCTGAGATAAAAACTAGAAACTTGAGAGCTAAAATTAAAATATTATTTTCTCATTTGATTTTGGGCTTCTAATTAGGTAAAGCCTCAAACAATTTATATGTCCTAAGGTAGAAATATAAAATTTTAAACATGGTTAAATATTACACACATTGTATTTGGTGTTTAATACATTCTTATTTGTGTTGTACCCAACACACCCCATTTCTAACAATGAGGACCCTTGTTCAAAATTCTACAAATTTGTGTTATAAATTAGACATTAAAATTAATCAAGAACAAGTATTGAATATATTTTTTTGATCAATTTTACATGGGTCTATTAGCACATATTATTCATTTGACTTCATCTAATTTTCTAACATTTGATTCTTATGTTTTCATGATGCAGGTTTAATGGGGTCTCATTGGTGTGAACACTACCTAGGGTTTTATACCCTAATGCTAAATTGACTTTTTGATTTTGATTAACCCTTGGTCTCTTATTTATTAAATTGAATATATGTTTTAAAATCATGTTAATAACTTAATCCTAAATTACTTTTGAAATAGATTCAAAATTTTATGTAAGGTCAAAATTACTAGGGAGTACTTTATTATATTATAGCCTTAGTTTAAAATTTTAGCCTAGGTCCTTATCATATTTATTAATACAACAAATAATTTAGTCTAATATATTTATGCATGGACATTTACATATTATGCTTCATGAGGACTAAATTTAACAAGGGGACTCTTTTATTATGTTTTAAACTTATCTTAAAAATCTATATTAAAGTTTAATCATGCTTTTTAACATGATAAAAACACCTTAGTCTGAATTCTTTATGCTAAGACCTTTAAATTCCCTAAAAAAATTATGAAATTAATTTTATTCCCATAGAAATTGACAAACCTTAAGGTGATAGGTGGTGATATATCAGTGCCTCAATTGAAGATCAATGACCTGTGACAAAGGTCAAAAGTCAATAAAGTTTAAAGGAAGATCTAATGGTGTGTGTTAACACACGTACCAAAGATCTAATGATATAAGAGTAGGGTTGAAATTTCAAAGTTATAAAATCACCATTAGTGTGACAAGTGGAAAAATCTTAAGTTCCCATATAATAGATATAATTATCTATGATCCCTTCCCCAGGGTTAGCAATTTAATAGATTTAATACCTCATAGAGCTGAAAAGTGGCACATGCATAGGGCATAGAGTTTCAAGGAAGTGACAAGTGTCAAAGATTATAAGAGTAAATTATGTCAAGAACCTAATATATATAGTGTATGTTAACTTGTGTACCAAAGATATAATAGTGCATAATCGAGATAAAATAATTGAAGGCTTTTTAAAAGTGAATGCAGTGGTGACAAGTGTCACCATCATAGGATCACTTAAAAGAGATCCAACAGCTAGTAGGTAGAAGCAAGGTCAACAAGTCAAGGATGCTAAGAATGAATATGAGATATATAGATGGAAAGATCTCAGTAATCATTAATAAATTAATGGTAGTATTGAGTAAATAGTAGGTGTCAAGCTTGAAAAAAAGTCAAAGGTCAAGCACCAAGATCTAGAATGTGTGTTAACTCACACACCATAGATCTAATAGTGTGAGATCAACATCAAAGACAAAGGCTTTTGAAATCAAATGTGAGGGTGATAAGTGTCACCATTAGGGACCCTATCAAATATCTAATAGTACATGGTTCTAAGGACATAACCAAGTGGATAAAGATCAATGAGTCACATTGATTCATATAAATACATCCAATAGTGTGAGATCAATGAGACTTTTTAGATGCCCCAAATCCAATATAAAATCGACACTTATCATGATATTATGGGATTGAAGGTAACAATTGAATTTGATCTCATTTCAAGAAAACATGAAGTAGGGACATGTGTCCAAAGGTAATAGTGGTTTTGTTTTAATTAAATGGATAGCTCGGTATGGACATTACTACATGAACATGACACATTAGATTAAGAACTAGTGAATAACACATGAGTCTTAGACTTAACCTGGTTAGTGAATATAAAAATGAATATCTGGTAGTAGAATAAGAGAAGGCTATAGTTACTTAGGAATCTTAAAGATTAAGTTGATACAACATATTCTTTTAAGATAAAAACCCTAAAAAAACTTTCAAAGGAATTTTATATTCTATAAAGGTAGGGGAAACATGTAACACATAGTAACAGGAAGTTAGTATAGTTAAGTAATGATTTTAGTTTTGAGGCATTGGTAAAGGGGCACTTGTCCTTAACATGTCTAAATTCCATTAGAAATGGATAACTTGAAGTATTTGATGAGGTTTTTCTCACAACTTATAAAATAAAAGTATCTATCTATAAATGTAGTTTTCATGTAGTTTGAGCTTTAATTGTAAAAGAATACCCTTATTTTTGCACATGCACATGTTGTATAGCTTTTAAAAAGGCTAACTTAAATTGATGGTTGTAAGAAGACTCTTCTATGGTTTTGACCATAGTTAAAATTCAAGTGTTGATTATCATATGTAATAACTTTGCATGGACTTGGAGGATGAGGCATCCCTTTCCCCAAGCCTATTTAAACAATTATAATCCACTAGTTGAAAGAGTGGGATTTTTCAATATATAGGAGTAGAAGCAATTTTGATTGTCAATAAATGTGTGTGTATTCTCTCTCTAATTTTTGTGTAATTAGGCTTATCTTTTGGGTTGTATGATTTAATAATTCTTAGTTTGTAACAACTATAATGATTTCTTTCTTTCCTTGAGTTTTATGCTAGTATTAGATTTGTAATAACTATTGAAGGATTAGTAGATTACATTAATTATTAGAAATTAAGTTGATTAATTCATGTTATTAAGTGTGTAGAAGTTATTTTTTAATATATAGTTTTATGTGTGTGTGTAAAAAGCTACCTCAAATACCTCATTAGCTTGATCCATAAGCTCCTAACTAAGGATGTGTAACAACATCTATAAAAGTGGGAACCTTTGACTAAGTCTTATGATTTTCTTATATTAGTACCCCCTTAGACTTATAAAATGTGTCTGACTATGTGTGTGCAATAGATTCTTACAATAGGCATAGATTTTGAAATGACTTGTCCAATTAGAAAGCTTCCAGAGAGGTGATTCTTGAAAACCATAGAGTCTTCTTTTCTACTTTATTCTTCCCTCCTTTTTGAGTTTTTTTTTAGATTTATCTACTTTAGATTAACAACCAACCACCCATCCAAATCATGTAGGAATTCACTACCCATTAAGAGCCATACCTCCATCTAAAAATCATTGTTAACGACCTACATGCCATATAGTTATTACATTAATAGGTTGTTCAAACCACATACCTAAAACTTGTGACCTAGAGTGAAGTTTACCTCCTTTAAGATCATATAATGTTAGAGGTTATCTCATTGACTATGGTGTGTATAAAAAATCCATCAATAGTTTTAATGGCACTAGAAAGAAGGGTTAAACATCTGATAACAATAATATCCTTCACATAGAGTTGCACTAGAGTGACCCAAAAGAGTGACCAGATCTAATTCTTAGGCTAGTTTTTTAATCTCACCCTTGTCAAATCATAGGAGACATAGAATTATGCCAATATCCCCAATCAACAATAATCCACCTCCTCCAACTAGGAACCCTTTATCCATAAGGAACCTTTTACCTATTAATAAACTAATGACTCAATTACCCTGGTTAGTTAGATATACTATTATAGTCCCATGAGACATCTATGATTTACCTAGGAATCTTGATAAGTATCTACTATCTTTTTCTCCTTCAGGGGCAAGGATAGTGGAAGAACATATCAAATATTTGAAAGCTGTTTTGAGATTAATGAATGTTATTGATGAAGATATTTCATACAGATTATTCCATTTTTACATTAATGGATATTTGTTATGATTGATATTTAAATATAATGGAAAAATCCATCACTTGTTTGGATGAGTGTCAAGCTATTTTTATTGCACAACTTGAATAGGTTACTAGTCCTAGCATAATATATTAGCACTTCACTAGTATAAAGAGAGAGCCTAATGAGCCTATCCATGTTTTCAATGTGAGATTTTAAAATATGTACAATTGGTCAACTCCAAACTATCATCTAGAGGAAGTGTTAGCATTGGATATGTACAAGAATGCAATGGATCTGATTACTATGGTTTTCTTGAGAAGAGCTACTATAGCTAACAATTTAACATAGGAATTCAAAGAAGCCATTAATATTGGCAAACATCTCAATCTTGAAGTTCCTTATATGTCCAACATATATAATAAATTTCCCACATTAAAGCCAATTCCACATGCAAGGCAGAATGTCTAGGCATTCAATCAGCACTAGTTATATACACTACCTCCCATGAAACAAACAATGTATCCAAACTATGGATTCTTGAACAATCACATGCAAGGTAATAACTACCAATAAAATCAGCAATTGACTATGTATCTTGATGCTATTATAAAAGGCACTGATTCTATGAAGGTAGAACTTGAGGCTATTCTAAAGATGGTCCAAAAGATAAGCAACAACTTCCTAGGCATGCAAAAGAAGATGGGTAATGTTAATTCCCCAAATGAAAATTAGAATCCTGAATTTTAGAGGTAGAGTAGGCCATTCAATTATCCAAAATATAATTTGGATTAGCCTAATAATATTCTAAAGATCAACATGGTAGAAATAACTCTCACCAATTAGTGTAGAATTTATAATACTTTCAATCATGGTGATATCAATTGCATTAGATTTTTCACAACATTTGAAATATTTCAAAGAGAGGTGGTTAGGTAAGTCTAGATGCATAATCTATGTGAACATCATCTAGATCTTGGCTCTTCTATCACTTTCATGTTCTTTTAAACTCATGAGTTTCCCTTTATAGGTGAAGATGATAATGAGCCTAAGGATGACACAGATGAAGTAAATGTTTTCCAATAATTTTAGAAATGTGGATAAAATCTAAGGAATAAGTATCCATTTACAACATCAACTCCTACTAATACTACTACAATTCTACCTAATCCTAAATCTAACAAAAATTCACCTCCTCCAAGAGGAAGTGATTAGTGTAAGACCAAGGAGGTGCATGCAATTAGAAAGGCATCATGTTTATAAATCAATCTTAGCTTAGAGAAGATAGAGAATACCTACACTTACAATTGGAGATACACTTTTTAAGAGGGAGCATGACCAATATGGGGATATATTAAACCTGATTAGGGGATCACTTGTCACAACATATCATGCTAAGAAGGGTTCCAAAGCTTACAGTCTAACATAATTTCACAACAACCTTAATAGAGTTTTAAGATTTAAAGAATTCACTTATTCTAACAAAAATAAAGTAAATATAATCTAGTGCACACCAAATATTATGGAACAAAGTGGGGGTTATAAATAATATAAAAAATATGTATAGGGAACCCTAATTAAAGTATGTATTAGTAATACCTTAATACATGAAATACAAAAGATAGTATTATTCAAGCCAACACTTATGCTACCTATATGTATTAAAAAAGAGGGGAAAAAGTTAAAATATACTAACCTAAATGTGAACCCATCAAGACTCAATCTCTCCCTTCACAAAAAGGGATCCTCAATAGGTTGTTGTTGATTGTAAAGATCACTAAGAAAGGCTAAATCATTTATGATTTATCCACAAGACTACATTATCCAAATAAGAAAATTAAGCTAAGTCTCCTCAAGTAGAATGGTGGAAGATCAGATTGTGAAGAAGTATGAGTAAATATTAACTCTTGATTTCACATATGAATAATGACCAAAATGATCTTGTATTTATAGGTGGATATTAACCTAAATAATTTTGGAAATGTCAGTTGTACAAGGTTGACCCAGTCGATCCAATGTGTTTTTGGGGATAATTCACTAGGTCTAAGTTGGGTCAACCAAAAGGCTAACAAGATAAGAGAGTGAAAAATACCCTTAAACTATAATGGGTTGACATAGTTGACCCAATATATCTTACTATCCAAAAGGGGATTAAAATAAAAAAAGGAGGAATGGAAAGAGGAAAAAACTAGAGGAGTATTCAATGGAGGAGAAACAACTTAGGAAATGGTTTTAAGAGCAAGTTAGATTGGTAATAGTGTGGCAATAAGGGACAATAATCCTATGAAGTACCCAAGGTCTACCCACTCATTTTTGATACACCTCTTAGGGTGTACACTTAGAGAGATTAAGTCTTGATGGGTTGTTTCAAGATGTAAATCATTGATATTTGATAAAAGTTAAAAAATATTATGTTTATACATATGTCCCACTAAAAGCTCATCATTTGTCACTATGATGTAACATGGGATATTGATTTGAGAAAGAACATGGTAACACATAATACTGATGCTTGAAAAAGTTGTAGTATTTTAAAGCAAGAATAACTAAAAGTAAATGATTAAAAGGGAAAATAATTCAAAAAGTAAATAATTGAAAACTAAATGCAATGTGTACATTGAATTACCTTTATCATGGGATGGTTGCCTACTGTGTTTTTAGTTTTGATTGTGTAGGGTGTAAAAACTAATTTTGAAAACCCAAAGAATATAAAACTAAAGAGTAAAAAAACACAAGAAAATCCAAAATAGTTGGTGCTATGAGGATGGGACATACATGGGAAATTTGGCAAGCTAGGGTGATAGGTGCTATGTTAGACCAGATGACCAGGTCAAACAACAAGAGTAAATTAGGTAACTAAAAATCTAAGGATACTAAAGACCAAAAAGATCAAACAAACTATCCTTAAATAAGAAATGTAAACTCACCAAATCAAACCAAGGATACATGTAAAACATGATGGTAATATAAAAACAAATGAATGGTAATAAGACTAAACAAAATTGTAAAACAACATTGATGAGTGAGAAGTAACAAACCAGCCTCGCTCAATAATTTAAAAAGGGTACGAACTCAAGTGTTTATAAAAATAGGATAGAAAAATCATGATAAATGGTAAAAGGAAAGTAAAGTAAGTCTATAAATGTAAATCATCATGTAAAGAAAGGAGAATACATAGTTTCTCAAACATGTTTTTTCTCTAAGGATAGATAAAATTAAAATAAAGTAGTGCTATCATGTTTTTAAGAAGTGAAGAAGAAAGAATAAAGAAGAGGGAAAATAGATTTGGAATCACAATTTTTATATCAAGGGGGGAAATTAAATAATTTTAGGGGAGAATGAATGAAAAACCAAGGTAGATGAACTCTTTATCAAAGTCAAGAGACTCAAATTAGGTTTATCAAAACAAGAGGACTTTTGACCTTAAGGATTATGAAGAAATTCTCTTAGCTACAAAAGTCTTGGGTCAAAAAATGGAGTATAGAGATCATCTCATGAAGGCTAAATGCATGAAAATTAAAATATACCTACCTCCCCACAATGTGTTTCACATTATTTAGGACCCTTTATAGAGTCATCAGTCTACTAAAAAGATTGGGTACTTGTGTGAGAAAGTAGGTAGTACCAAATATATTTTTTGAAATCCCCTATTCCAATCTACTAGCCTATCACACCTTAAAGGACCTCAGATTTATATGAGGCCAACTATGGAGTTTGAGATTTGATTGGAGATAGGAAATGTGCTTGAAATCACATATTTTGGTGTGAATTTGACTTTTGAGATTTGTACATTGCCTTTTATATATCATTGCCTTTTGTTTTCAAATGATTTATATTTTAACTTTCTTGATGGCTTTTTTGTTCCTCCTCTATACGTATTTGTAAAATCAAACATGTGTGCTAAAGGTGACTTTCATTTGAATACTTGGGATAACATTGATAAGAAAGATAACTTCAAAGAGCATGGGGTCTAAGATTCTTATAAATCTAGGTGAAATAAAAGTTCTATCTTGAATTTGACCTTCTTTTATCTAATGTGGAGTGAAAGCAAAGTGAAAATCAAGAGGAATGACACATGAAAGAATTTTAATTGCTTAAAATCATAAAAAATGTGATAAAGGGGAAAAATGGGTACAATGATAGTTAAATTTGATTCCTCATCATAAGAATGAGGTAAATCGAGCAAAAGCTAAAGTTGAGAACAAAGATGAAGAATATGAAAAGGTGTTAATTTTATGAGGGGGGTCAGGTCCTATCTATGGTCTTACAAAGAAACCCATAAAAGAGAAACCCACAAGGGTGCTAACAAGCAAGAGAAAATTAAAGTGAGGTAAGAAAATAAATAGTATTATTTTGTGAGGGATGTCAGGTCTTATCCACAGTGTTATAAAGCAACTGATAAAAGAAAAACCCAAAAGATGCAAAAACAATATTGGCAAGAAATAATAATGAAAGAGAAAAATAGAGAAAATATGGTGGTTTTGTGAGGAATGTTAGGTCTTATTTGTGGTCTTAAAAAGTAACTCTCAAAATAAAAACATAAGGTGTGGAAAAGACAAGAGAAAATTCTAGAAGATAAAGAATAATATGGTACATCAATAAACCAAAAGACCAAAAGTGAGGACTAAAGGTTTGTGAAAGGTGGGAAACTATTGCAAAGGGAGAGACCTATGCTTAGATAGCCTACAAAAACTATTAAATATATATAGATATAAAACATGACAAGAAGTAAATGTTTAGGTAAAGTACTTCTTAAGGAATTGAGTGTTGATGGGCTCTTTGAAAATATGGACTTCATTGGCTTGAAGATGGTAGGTGCTTGGACCAAGAATGTCTTTAAATAAATATGGGCCTCACCATTTTTGGGCATATTTACCTTATTTGTCATGGGTGTATTTTAATTTAAGGATAAGATCACCAACATTAAAAGTGTGGACTTTAACACATTTTTTATGTTGTTTAATGATGCAAGCCTTGTATTGGTGGTTATGTTGTAAGTCAAAAAGACAATGTTAATCAAGAGGATCAAGGGAATGAAGGTGAGATTAATATAATTATTCATAAATAATAATACCATGAATAGATATACAAAGAGAGGGAATCTCAACTTCTAAAGTAAAAACTGACTCAGAATCATAGACTAAAAAAATAGAGTTACCCTAGTAGCAGTACATATGCTAGTCTGATAGGCCCAAAGTGTAGGGTAAAGATGAATATGCCAATCTATGTGGGTTTCACAAATTTTATTTTGGAGAATTTTGTCAAGAATTTATTGGTGTCCTTAGCTTGACCATTGCATAATGGATGATAAGGCATGGATTTTTTTTGATTGATCTTGAATTTCTTGCAAATTTGTTTAACATGTTTATTTTTGAAATTATTACCAATGTCATAAATGATGGTATTGGTAAATCCAAAGTGTCAAATAATTTGGTTAAGAATAAATTTGGAAATGGTAAAACTAGTGATGTTAATGAGGGCCATGGATTCTACCCACTTGCTAAAATATTCAGTAGCAGTGATGATAAAGACATGCCCATCTAAGGAGTGAGGAAGTTTACCAATGAGGTTAAATCCCCATGTGGAAAATATCTAAGGATATTTTATGTTTTTAAGTTTGGTAGGAGGTGAATGGATATGATCATCATGAAGTTGACAAGGAGTACACTTTTTAGCATATTTAATTGCATCCTTTTCAAGAGTAGGCCAAAATTAACCCATAGATAGGCATTTGCATGTTGTATCATGTCTACTATAGTGACCACCACAAAGATCCCCATGTGCATATTCAATAATAGGAAGAACCTCATTTTGCATAACACAATAGAGAACAATACCTTTAGTGTTGCAATAGTAAATGATGTTATGTGAAAAAGCTTTTTTGTGAATATGTGTCTTTTCACAAGAGTCTAAATTAGTATGACAATTTTGTTGTTCTAAGAATTTAATGGTCTTTATACCAAGGGATTTGTTTAATGGTAATAGCCGCAATATGAAAAATAAACAAATTTAATGTTTGAGTGGAAGATGGAGATTTTTGATTTGTATAAAGAGAAACTGAAGAGGCAAGAGAATCGAAAATGGAATTTTGATCTCTAATAATAGGCTCAATAGTAAAAAAGATAAAATCCATAGCAAGAGAGGTTGAAATTTGATGATAGATAATGAGGTTTTCACTTTTACATTGATATATAACCATTAACTTGATAACAAATAAGTTGAGATCCACCTAAAGAATGAAGGTATTGAATGTCTAAATAAAGATTATATCTCATGCCTAAGATAAGAGCTTCATATTTAGCCACATTATTGGTGACATCAAAGCTGAAGTAGAAAGCTAAAGAAATGATCTTACTAAGAGGACTCATGAGAATGCAACTTACCCCAGGTCCTTAAAGGCATTTAACACCATAAAAGTTGAGGTTCCAAGTATCCTCATGCAAGTATACATTGATTTTAGTAAGCTCCTTGATAACTACTTTTGGTTTAGTAGTACCAGAGTGAGTGGAAGATTCTTCAAGTTGATTATCTTCAAGATTAATAGTAAAGCTATGAAAATAATCTTTATGAGAGATTGATTGATAAAGACCTTCAATGTAAAGGATATTATCTTATATAAGGTCATATTTAAGTGAATAAATGGTTGAAATGGGAGCTACAAAAAGTTAGTTAGCTATGAATTGCCCTTAAAAACTTTTTGAGTGATGATGCAAAGATTGAATTACATAAGGAAGATCATCTATTTGCCAATTCTATCTCCAGGAAGAAAGGATTTGGATAAAAAATGATGAATGGGGTTAAAATGAATAATGACATAAGTATTTTGGTAAAGCATGTAGTGACAAATATTTTCAACCACAAAATAGATATTAAGGTAATCACACTCAATTTTGGTATAACATGTTTCATAGTCGATGAGGCCTTAGCTAATATAGTAGATAACATACTCTCTTCTCATATCATCTTGTTGGGCAATCATTTCACCAACTAAAATAATTGTATAATAAGTATATATAATCAAAGGTTTATCATTGGAAGGAGGATGAAGTGTAGGTTGGTGAAGCAAAGTCTCTTTCATGTTATCAAAGGCTTTTTGACATACATCCATCCATTATAAAGCATTAATTTTCATGAAAAGGGAATTAATAGAGTGAATTATATATTCTATTTTGGGTATGAATCATCTAATTTCCCCAAAATTTCCTAAATAAGTATGAATATTGGGAATAGAATGAGGAATGTGCATGTTGATGATAGCACTAATTTTGGCAGGATCAACATCAATGGCATGGAAGGAGACTAAGAATCCTAACAATTTTCTAGATGTGACTCCAAAGACATATTTTTAAGGATTGAGTCTAACTTTATATTTAATAATATGGTCAAAGATGATACCAAAATCAAAAATATGATTCTTACAATGTTTATATTTAGCAATGAGGTCATCCACATAGGTTTCAACAATTTTGTGAATGAGATCATGAAAGATGTGAGTCATTGCACATTGGTAAGTGGCTCTAGCATTTTTGAGACCAAAGGGAATTTTTAAATAGAAATAGGTTCCTCATTCCATGGTGAAATTAGTTTTATGTTGGTCTTTTGGAGTGATATGAATTTGATTATATCCTAAGAAACCATCCATAAGAGATAAAATTTTGTAACTAGTTGTGGAATCAATGATGACATCTATTGAAGGTAAGGGGAAGTTGTCTTTGGGACAAGTAAGATTAATATTATGGAAATCAATAAAAATGTGAATGACCATAGTGAATATATTTTGAATGGTAAAAATGTTGGAAACCAATTCAGAATAATCCACTAGTTTGATAAATTTAGCATCGAGTAATTTTATGATTTCCTTATGACATAAGGTTGAAACTTAAATCAAAAATTTTCTTTGATTTTGGTGCATAGGCTTGGCATCAGGATAATTAATGATATTATGCACCGCAATACTAGGTTCAATGCTAGTCATGTCTTCTTAGGACCAAGTGAAAGCTTCATGATATTTATCTTAGAATAAGCTAAAATTATCATGTTAAATAGGTGAAAGATCTTGAGAAACTATAATTGGTTGAGGATAAGATGGGGTACCATTTTTAATGTGAGTGGTTTCTTTGATAAGCATGGCATTACCATCTTGAAATGGATATGGAGTATTAGGTAAGGCTGAAATAATATTTATTTTAGGATCAATGCTAACAATGAAGTTGTTGAAGTAAGGAGTTTTAGTTTTAAAGTTTTTAAGTTTATGATGTTGTCAAGGAAGTTGAGGTTCCTAATCATGAAGTAAATCAAGAATAGATTCATCACTAGGCAAGGTAGAAAGAGGACCATAATACTCAATATCTACTTCAAGATAGATAATTTTGTTTCCATAGATATCGTATTCAAAATGAATTTGATGAACATCAGTTGCTTTGATATCAAGTGTAATTTTAGGAGTAGAAGAATTATATGGGGTAAAAGAGATTGAAGAGTTGGTGGATTTTATGGTGGGAGAAGGATTGCATGAAATGATTGGATCTAAAGGTGTAGGAACTTCTAAAGATTTGAAAGGCATAATTTGTTCTACCACTAAAGGAGTATCAATAAGGGAAGGATTGATGGGAGGCACATGACCTTCAAGATCAATGGTACAATCCAAAAAAAATGGTATGCACATCCTAATTAAAAGAATGGATTTATGCTAAAGTTTTTTGGTAATACTAGACATCTAATTATTTACATTGAGCTTAGGTCATGATATAGTTATCATCATATGTTGGAGAGATCATACAATCTTGAGAATCAGGGAGAGTTTTAAAACGTAAAATCCTAATATTACTAAATGTATGAGGAGACATGATGAGATGATCTTGAAATAATTTAAACACTCTAAAATCATTTCAAGTGAAGGCATCTTCTAGTAAATAAGGCTCCTAAGAATTACATAGAGGGGGTAAGTCAATAATCTCATCAATAAGAGGAATGGTATGGTCTCTTGGTAAATAGAGAATGAGGAACCCATTGTGAAATATATGAAGGTAACTTGGTAGTATTGCAATTTTGTTGAAATTCATTGGGCCCATCATCATCAGAATCCATAAGAGTAACTTGTAAATTATGACTCACGTTGATGAACTTGAGTAAAGGAGAATTCTTGATCTTAGGATTTGTAAGAATATGATATTAAGGTTTAGGATTAAGAAGATAAATACTCCATGGATTGGGATCATCTTCATGCTTGTACCATTTCCCATTATGTTAAAATTTAATATATTGAATACTAGAAGAAGAAATGGATCTCATTCATTGAGTCCATACATGACCAAGAAGGATATTGTAAGATAAAGGAATATCAAGGACCATAATATTGGTTTGAATGGTATTAGGTCTTATGGTTAATGAAAGTCAAATACAACCAAGTGGTTTTTTATTAAACTTATCAAAACCATGGCAAGTAAGATATGTTTTCTTGAGATGATCCTTGTTATAACCAAGTTATTTTATAAGCCACAATGATGTCACATTAATACCAAAGCCTTCATCAACTAAGAATTTTTGAATAAGAGTGGTATTAATGGATATTTTAATAAAGAGTGGTGTAACATTGACACAAAAAAATAATTTCATCATTAATCATGTCCTCTTTAAGAAACTCAATATAAGGCTTGGACGAAGGACATAAAGTTTCAATGGTATTGACATTAGTAGGTTGAGAATCAATAAAATGTGGTTCTTCATCTATGTGGGATGGGTCTTCAATTTATTGAAGTTGTTGCATAAACAATTTATGATAATAGGATGAAGTGTGAACCAAATCCATAAGATGAATCTTATAAGGCATAGAGTTAAGTTCTTCAAGAAAATTCCAATGAGATTTAGAAGAACAAGCATAAGGTTTATAAGGTAAAGTATTTTTGGAAGGTATAGATGTGGTTAGAGGATAAGAAGGAAGAAGTTATTCCTTAGGTACTTCAAAATAAATATTAGAGGCGGTAGTCTCTTTAATATGTTTTTCTTCTAAAGATGGATTTTTAGGCTTGGTAACAGGATCTTTATGAGCTGGTTTATGATGATAATTGACTTTGGTAGTGTTGACATATTAAGAGTTTTTATAATACTAGTCATAATAAACATTAATGCCACAAATATATTTGACATTTGCTTAATTATTATAAGAATATTTTTGATTATTGGAGGTAGAATCTTTGAAAGTTTGTCATTTTTGTGAAGTAAAAATGTATTCTTGATGATGAAGATTAATAATAGCTTCATGATTTAATGAATCACCAATCATATAAGAGACAAAAAAATTATTGAGACATATACAAGATTCATGAGAATGCCCAATGTTGGCATAGAACTAGTAAAATAGATTAAAGCCATACCACTTAGGAGGAGCATTGGGATAGATGAAAGGTTTTGAGGGTGGTAAAAATTATTTCATTTATTGAATCAAGAGAGGTGTATGAGAAGGTAAAGGAGTATCAGTTTTGTAAACCCCTTATTTGGTTTGTGGAGCATTACTAGTAATAAAATTAAATGTTTGGAAATATAATTTAATTAATTTAATATTAGGTTCAAATTGCTTCATAATAAATTTTTGAAACGTATCTTGATCAAGAACTTCATTAAGTGTTTGAGGATCAAAGGTTCAAACCTTATATTGGAGAGTAGAAGTTAAATCTATGATAAAGAGTTTGAATAAGATACCATCATTCATGTTATGGTTAGCTTTGTGAGCTAAATATTTCCATCTTTTGATAAAGTCATGTGTTGTTTCAATTAGAGATTGATTAGCATTAATTAAGTGGCTAAGACAGTTTTTAGGAAGATCATTATGTTGAAACTATTTAACCAAAGGATTAACCAAATATTCCATTTGCCAAATAGAATGTTGGGGTAATTGATTATACCATTCTAATACATCACCGGTAAAAAGTTGTGACTAAGATTTTAGTAGTGGTGAAGATATTAGTTTCAATCCACTCTTTGTAAAGGTTGCCAAAAGCTTTAAGAAATGATGCAAGGTCTTTAGACCATCATATTTGATGGTTGGAGATATGTTACCAATATCAATAGATATAATAAAGTGGTCTAAAGGCTCATTTTGAATGGTTTGAAGCATCTTGTTAGTCATTATTGGTTGAGGAATAAAATTACATGAGGCATCCTAAAGAGGTGAAGGAATGTAATTAAGATTAGCTTGAGGATGAATAGTTGGAGGTTGATTATCCATAGTAATTAGATGTTGTTGAAGTTGTATCATTTGGTTGGTATTAAAATTTTGCATAATGTTCATTTTTTTAATAAATTAGGCTAAAGTTTGGGTTGTATCAGGAGGTAGATTGGTGTTTGTAGGAGCACTCCCCAAATTGGTATTAGGGAGAGGATTGGAAGAAGAAGGATTAATAGTGGGCTTGTTAAGTAAACTTTTATCAATCACTCCCACATTAGTATGAATATTTTTAGAAGTTTATTGGTAAGTATAGAAAGGATACGTTTCATCAACTTCATCTTGAGGTGTTATTTGCACCATGTTATAATTCATAGTTGAAGGAGGAGAAGAGGTGCCCAAAGAGTGATGGTGCTCTTGGGAAAAAGAGAGGGAGAAATGAATATACCATATAGTATCTAAATGGATTCAAGATATCCAAGAAGTTTCTGATAAGATGATTTATTCCAACTAGAGAGAGATTAAAAGAATGTAAAATTGGAAAGACAAGGAACTAGATTGATGATCAAGGAACGAAGAAGATAGTACATGGTCAATTGGGGTGATCAAGCATAGAAAATAGGACCTATAAATTATATAGGGTTGATTGGGTTGATCCAGTATAGTGAATAGAGATAAGAAAAAGGTGGAAAAAAAATGCAAACTATACAAGGTCAACAGGGTTGATCTAGTACAGTGAATAGGGGTTAAAAAAGGTATAAGGTTGATTGGGTCAATCCAGTATAGTAAATAATGAGAAAGATAAGGATGATAACAAGTTATGAGCTAAAATAAGATAATTTTTATAGCTAATATAGGAAAGTAAGAGCTGAAAGGAAATAAATAGTCAACTAAATCAACATTGGTCAATCTAATTGAGGCACATAGAACAAAACTTTGCATTAACACTATCTAATGCAAGTTTTTTTCACACATAATTGAGAAAAGAGTAAGAAATAAACTTGAAAATTAAAGAGATAACTAACTAGTCAACCTAAGATGTTTATTAAATTATTAAGATATGATTTTTAATGTGATTGGAAGTTGTCTATAAACAAGGTACTGGATAACAATGTAAGGATGGTTTTAGGTAGTTTAGACTGAAAGGGATTGTAATGGAAATGATATAGGATTGGTATTAGCTCCTACCCACTCACTTCACACACTATAGTGATAAATTTAGTAGGTGATTAGTTAGAATATACCATTAACCATGCTTTATACTTGACTAGAGTATCAAGTTAGTTTCCCCCTTGGTGATGAAATCGAAGTAAGTTGGCCTATGGTAGATAAAATATTAAAATACATATTTATGTTTTAATTATTTGGCCATGTGTGCTTAAAATATAATTATTGAAACTAAGTGATTAATTAAAAATCCCCTAATTAGACTATGTGAACTATTCTAAGCATGCAAATAATAAGAAAAAAAATGTGTGAGCTAATTACTAGCAAATATGAGGTTAATTCCAGCTATAAATAAAGTATAGTGTTGAAAACATATGTAAAAAATATGGAATAGGGTCAATAGGGTCAAACCTATACTATGGAATCAAGGTTTGAAAATGAACTAAGTTGGTAGTGTCAATATAGTCATTTCAAATAGCACACAAAACACAAAATTGGGTCAGAAATGTGAATCTAGTTGACTATGCAAGGGTAGTTTTAAATACTATAAACTTGAATGAAAAGACATAGAATAAATAAATAAAGAGGTGAAAAGGAACCTTAGTGGATTAGAGATGAAATGAATAAATATTTTTGATGAAGAACCTTGAAGTATGCTTGAGAAACCTTCAAAGTTGATAGGATCGATCAAGCTATGCAGGAACCTATTGAAAAGTGATAAAACTATAAGGGGTCAGCTAGGTCAACCTAGTAAGATGAACTAGGTGTTTGAAAGGGTGAAAACATGTACTGGGTTGATCTAGTGTCCTGTTCCTAGAAACTTACACATAGAGAAAAATAGCTGGGTCAAGAAAATCAATTTAGTATGTCAAAATTAATGATCAAAATGATGATCAAAAGAATGAAACAAGTAAAATAAATCTTGAAATGGTTAGTTTCACATTAGGTTCACCAAAATGTATTAATTTGAAATTGCATCATGTGTATAAATCAATCCTAGCTTAGAGAAGATAGAGCATACTTACACTTTCGATTGAGGATATACTTGTTAAGTACGAGCATGACTAATATGGGGATCTATTAGACCCGATTAAGGGATCATTTGTCACAAAATATCATGTTAGGAAGGGTTCCAAATTGTATAGTCTAACACAATCACATAACAACCCTAATGGAGTCTTAAGGTTTAAAGCATTCAATTATTCTAACAATAAGAAAGTAAATCTAATCTAGTGCACACCAAAGCTTGTGGCACAAAGTGGGGGTTAGAAAAAAAAATGTATAGTGAACCTCAATTAAATTATGTATGAGTAACACTATAATACATGAAATATGAAAGATAGTATTATTCGAGCCAACACTTATGCTACTTATATCTACTAAAAGAGAGGAGAACAAAGTTAGAATATACTTAATTGAATGTGAACCCATCCAGACTCAATCTCTCCCTTGGCCAAAGGGTATTTTCAAGAGGTTTTTTTAGTTTTTAAGGAGCACTAATAAATGCCAAAGCATCTAAGACTTATCCACAAGACTAGATTCTCCAAATAATAAACCTAAGCTAAGTCTCCTCAAGTAGAATGGTGGAAGAGAAGATTGTGAAGAAGCATGAGTAAATAATAAATATTGATTGAATATATGATTAATGAATGAAATTATATTATGTTTATAGGAAAATATTGGCCTGAATGATTCTAGGAACTTTGGTTGTTTAGGGTCAACCCAGTAGACCTAGTGTGTTTTTGAAGATAATTCACTAGGTCTAAGTTGGGTTGACTGAAAGGCTAACAAGTGAAGAGAGTGAAAAATACCCCTAACCTATATTGGGTTAACCCAGTTGAATAACAACAAATAACTATCCAAAAGGGGATTAAGACAATGAAATGAAGAATGGAAAGAGGAAAAGATTGGAAGAGTAATCAAGAGAGGAGATACAACTTAGGAAATGGTTTTAAGAGATGGGTAGATTGTTAATAGTCTGGTAATAAGGGACAATAATCTTTCAAAGCACCAAATGTCTACCTTCCCCTTTCTTGATGCACCCCTTAGGGTGTATACTCATAGATATTGAGTCTTGATGGGTTCTAACAAGATGTAAATCATTAATATTTAATAAAATTTGAAAAATATTGTGTATATGTGAGGAACCTAGTAAGAAAGGATATAAGATTGTTGGAGACATGAAGAATATCAAATAAAATATAACTCTTCAAGATTTAGTTCAGATTACCAAACAAAAGAATTTTCTCTATAAGTATATTATTGGTAAGATGCCTATGGAGAAAGTGAAAGCCTATAGACAAATTGAAAGCATCTAATATTAATTTTATCTACAAGATCAAGCCAAAAGTTCTACCCTTTTTACTGACTATCAGGGCATTCAATAATAATATTATTAATTTTTTAGTTGATTCTAAAGATTCTAAAACTATCATGCCTACTTTCATATGTCAAAGTATTGCTTTGACACCAATCCCTTCAAAGAGTATAGTTTCATAATTGGACAAGATAGTAGTGCATATAGTTGGTAAACTAAGGGATGTGCATATCTAAATAGAATCTGAACCATGCATTTAGATGACCATTGATATCTTGGAGGTGTACATACCTAAAGGCTATAGTTTCTTTCTAAGTAGAGACTAGTCCAAAACACTCAATGGGTATCCTTATATATACTTATCTCATATGTGGTTGTCATAGATAGGAGTTTCAAATCAAATCATAACTGATAAAGAGTCGACAATGAAGTATCCCATCACATAATATAATGTCAAGAATGAAGAATTAAATTATGATTCTCTTAGCCTTGGTATTTATAATTTTACTAATTAAAATCAAGTACAAAATCCAAAACCTAAATGTTCCAAATACCTATGGACTTTACACTTTGATGGCACTAGATCCAAACAAGGATTAGGCATGTGAATCAAGTTGATTTATCCACAAGGTAAAAGGTTATTGTTATAATATATATTGTAATTTCCATGCATGAATGATAGAGCTAAGTATGAGGATTTAATTATAGCATTATAACTTGTACTTAAGAAAAATGTGAAATAGATATTAGTATTTAGTAACGCAGAACTAGTGGTTAACCAAGTTAGAAACAAATATGAGTACAAGTTATCTTATTTGAAAAAGTAAAAACATAGATCATGGGACCTAATTGAAATATTTAAATATTTAAATATAGTATCCCTTCTCAAATATCAAAATTAAGATGATGATTCACTATTATTTCCAATACTGATCTAGAGCCCCTTCAAGAATCTAAGGTAACAAGATTCTCTATTGAATTGGTGCATTGTCCCTCTATTATTAATAATGTAGAAAATTTTCAAGTTTTTGATGATGACCAACAAATTATTCAATTTATAACCAATTTATGGGAATTTGAGTCCCAAATCATTGATGACAAGGACATTAATCACATCTATCAAGAAGAATCAGACAGGGAAGGTATTATCTAACCTAAATAAAATCACATCCCAACTGGGTTGGTCTCTTTGGAGAGGTCATTTGATATAGACACCCAAGATTAGCATCATAAGTAATCCAATGTCAATGAATTAGATTTAAAAAGAGAAAATATGGGAGATGAACATATCCCACAATATGTAAATATCGGTCTCAGATGCACCATAGAAGAGACAAAACGAATGAAGGATTTAATCATCCACTATTAAAACATCATCACTTAGAAATATGAGGAATTGAAATTATATGACCCATAGGTCATTACTCATATGATTCCCTTGACGCTAAATCATAAGATATTTAGACAAAGTCAGAGACTAATCAATACCATTTCGGAGCTTCTCATCTAGAGAGAAGTGGAGAAGATATTAAGCATAAAAATCATCTTTCCCATAAGACATCTACTTGGGTGGATAATTTTGTCCTATTAATAAAGAAAAATGGTGAGATAAGACTCTATGTGGATTTTAGGAATATGAATAAGGCTTTTGAAAAGGACAATTATCCCTTGCCTTCTCTAGATGAGGTGTTATAGATAGTAAGTGGTTTTAAAATAATGTCCTTCTTCGATGGATTTTTAAGATATAATCAAGTACTGGTATAATCCAAAGATAAAATGAAGATAAAATTTACCATGAATTAGGGAACTTATTCATATAAGAGGATGTCATTTGGCATAATAAACATAGGTGTTATCTTTCAATGCACTATGGATCATGCTTTCAAAGGACTGATAGTAAAATGTGTAATCATCTACATGGATTATCTTACAATATTTTTAAAGAATAGGGATGATCATATAGGTGACATTAATTATATATTTTATAGATGCAAAAGGTTTGGTATTTAACTAAACCTAAAGACAAGTATATTTGTAGTCACTGAAGGCAAGCTCTTGGGGCACATCATCACCAAGGATGGGATTAACATTGATCTAGATATAACTCAAGGAATTTTGAAGATTAAACCACCAAATAGAAAGAAAAAACTCAAATCATTCTTATAAAATATTAACTTCATAAGGAAGTTAATCTTAGGACTACAAATATTGTTAGGCCTCTGAATGTTATGCTCAAGTAGGATGCCAAAATAGATTTAATAGTTAAAGCTTGAAATTCTTTTTGGGACATTAAAGATGCAATATCATAGGCTCCAATATTAATCAATCTAGATTTCACAAAATATTTCTATGTAAATTCATTATCTTAAGACCATATAATTACTAATGTCATAGTGTAGAAGAAGGATGAAATTGTGCATCCAATTGTGTTCATGAGCACAATTTTTAAATATGAAAAACTCAAATACTCTATGGTTAACAAAAAAATTGCCCTTTTCAAAGTAGTGAAGAAATTTTGATATTACATTTTGAGTAATAAAATCATTACCATCATTCTTGATCATGCTATCAACATCACCCCATAATAGAATTAGTTAGGAGAATGTTAGAGAAAATGGATGGTGAAATTACAACAATTTAATATAGAAATCAATCCTACAAAAATCATTTGAGGTCAAGGCATCATTCAGCTCATGACTAAACTTGATCATGCATCACTATTAAAGAGATATGTGAGGCTCAAATATCCAAAGGATAATGGTATATCGATGTCATACAATATTTGTTTATAGGTACTTGTTCCCTAGAACTCAAAAAATAATGAAGGAGAGATTTAAGCCTAAAAGCTTCTCATTACATGAATAAGAAGGGAGTTATCTAAATAAGAAGTTATTAAGGCATTTACCTCAGGTGTGTGTCTATAGATGAAGCTAAAGAAATTTTAGAAAAATTGTATAAAAAAGGGTAGTGGTCATCCTTGTGGTAATACCATAGCCCACAAGATCTTAATAATGGGCTACTACTATCCAACATTTTTTAAGGATGCCCATACTCACGTGAGGATGTGCCACAAATGTCAATATTTGTCCAAAAGGTAAGTACACATGACAATGTCCTTACAACTAATTATTTAAGGAAGGCCATTTTGTGAATGGGTTTTAGACTTCATTATCATCATCAACCCAAATTCCTTGGTTGGCCATAAATTTGTACTTAATGCTACTAACTACTGCACTAGATGGATCGAACCATAGATACAAATAATTTAAAATCATAAGATGTGATTAATTTCTTGGAAGAACACATAATAACATGATTTATAACACCCATTTCTTTAATTTGTGACAATGGACTAAATTTCATATTAATATAATTTATTGAGTGGACACATGATAACTAGATTATTATCAGGTCAGCTTTTAACCATTACCCTTAGGGAAATGGATTGGTAGAATCAATGCATGAGAATTTGATATATGCAATTAATAAATCAATAGGAGACAAGCCCATGACTAGCACAACCTATTAAATTATGATCTTTGGGAAGACCAAATGAGATATAAGCAATCCCTTAAAGCTTCACCCTATCTATTGGTGTATGTATGTAAACCTGTATTCCCCATTATGCTAAAGTTACCCACTTATTAGTTCATGCATGACTACATGGAACCATGATGAAATAGAGTCAAGATTTTTAGACATAATAAAAATTGAAGATTCAAGGACTGAGGCCTTATAGACATTTAGAAAACACTAGGATGTGGTCAAGAGATGGTTTGATAAGAGAGCAAAGGTCAAACCATTCATAATTTTAGATCTAGTGCTATTTTGGGATAAAATCCATAAGAAGAAAGGAAAACATGATAAGATTGACCCATTATGGATTGGACCATAGTATATTTTGGAGATAATGGGAAAAAATACATTTCATCTTAAGGACCTACAAGGTAACTAGCTTACATATCTAGTCAGTAGTTAGTTCCTAAAACACTACTTTAGGCTTGTGGCATCTACTGATGTTAATATGTAATGAGGGATAAATGAATGTAGCTATAGGATTAGTTTAGTTTCTTGATTTCTTAGATTAGTTTCTTTATTTCTTAGATTATTTTCTTTCTTTCTTATATTAGTTTATTGCTTTCTTAGATTAGATTTCTTGCTTTCATTAATTACTTTCATATTTTATTAGATTATTTATTTTTCTAGTGACCTTAATAATGTTTTCTCTTATTGTAACCAAGCTTAAGATCCCAATCAATTGAGATCATGACATGTAAAAAAGGGTAAAATTAAAAAAAATTCAATTTGGGACTAGTGTATAGATTGGGCATATCTCTATGTTTTGAGTCTTTAGGATAAAGGTATGTAATCATGAACCATTATGGATATTGTCACAATTAAATACTTTTACCAGGCATGTGGAAGTTGCTCTTTGAGTGAATATAAATCTATAAAGTTTTCTTGTTTTATTGGATCAAATGCACTTATCAAATTAAATACCTATTGGAAATGATGATTTTGGGTATAGGTGTAACTAGTAGGGATACTTTGGTAATGATTTTTTTTTATAAATCTACCAGATCATGGGGGTTACAGCTCTTCTCCTTTCATTCAAGAACAAAAGAAAGACAAAATAAGAAAATAATTGATGGGTTTAAAAGAGAAAAATAAAATATAAATAAAATCAAAAATATCACATGAGGAAATAAGGTCAACGTACCATGCATCATGATTAAAATAAAATAATGGAAAGAGAAGAAAAAGAGCCTAAGGTATCTCTGTCAGTGCTATGGATGTCTGGTAGTAGAGTGATGCCTAAGCTTACCTTATTTTCAAGCTTTAATAGACACTAAAATGAAACCTACAACATCATCAATCCTAAAAAAAATCATCATAGTATGGGTTATATGAATCACACATTCAACACACACATATCCAAAAAATTAGAAGGAAAATATGTTGTGTGAATCAACCTAGGAGTCTCTTTCATATTTATAATTTAAGTATTCTTATGTGACACACTTTTGATTGATTTAAGGATTGCTAACCAAAGTTATAGATTCTTGAATACTCAGGTGTATTCCCTGTATGAGTCACCATTTTATGTACCCAACACACCCCATTTTTGAAAATGAGGACCCTTATTCAAAATTATGCAAATTTATGTTATAAATTGGACATTCAACTTAATCAGAAACTAATATTGAATATCTTGTGTTGATCTAGTTTACATGGGTTTGTTAGCACATAATATTCATTTTAATTCATCTAAGGTTTCTAATGTTTGATTCTTATGTTTCCATGATGTTGGTTTAATGGGGTCTCATTAGTGTGAACACTACCTAGGGTTTTATACCCTAATGCTAAATTGAATTTTGATTTTGATTAGCCCTTAGTATTTTGTTGACTAAATTGAATATATGTATTAAAATCATGTTAAAAACTTTAGCTTAATTTATTTATCCTAAAGTCCTTTTGAAATAGATTCAAAATTTTATGCAATGTCAAAATTACTAGGGAACACTTTATTATATTATAGCCTTAGTTTAAGATTTTAGCCTAGGTATTTATCATATTTATTAATATAATAGAGACTTTAGTCTAAGATCTTTATGTTATTCCCTTTATATCATGAGGGTCATGACGACTAAATTAACAAGGGGACTCTTTTATTATGTTTTGAGCTCAGCTTAAAAATTTATATAAAAGTTTAATTGTGATTTTTAACATGAAAAAAAAAACCTTAGTTTGAATTCTTTATGCTAAGACCTTTAAAGTTTCCAAAACACTTATGAATTTAATTTTATGCCTGCAAAAATGGAAAAAAACCAAAAGTTATAAATGGTGAGATTTTGGTGCCTCAAACGGAGATCAAAAACCCATGGCAAAGGTCAAAAGTCAATAAAGCTCAAAATAAGATCTAATTGTGCACATTAACTCACATACCAAAGATATAACAACATGAGAACAAGGTTGAAATATCAAAGTTATAAAATATTCATGAGGGTTCTAAGTGGTAACATCTTAGGAGCCCAGATGGTAGATTCAGTGGTCTATGAGCCCTTCTTTAGGGTCAAAAGGTCAATAGATCAAAGCTTCTATAGAGCTACTAAGTGGAACACACATAGATCATAGAGTCTTAAGGAAGTGACAAGTGTAAAAGATTATGGGAGTTAATTAAGTCGAGCACCTAAAATATACAATGTGCATTAACTCATGTACCAAATATCTAATGATGCATAATCAATGTCAAATCAATGAAGGATTTTTAAAAGTAAACATGGTGGTGACAAGTGTCACCATCATGGGAGAACTTAATAGAGATATAATGACCCATGGGAATAATTAGGGTCAACAATTCAAATATGATGAGAATGGATAGGGGATTGATAGATGACAAGATCTCAACAATTGATAGTAAATCAATGGGAGTCTTGAGTAAATGGTATGTGTCAATATCATGTGAAGTCTAAGGTCAAACACCAGGATATATGATGTATTTTAACTTTAACACCATAGATCTAATGGTGTAAGATCAAAATCAAAGATAAAGCATTTTTAAAGTGAATGTGAGGGTGAAAAGTGTCACCATTACATGAACCCTATTAGAGATCGAATGGTACATGGACCTAAGGAAAAAACCAAGTGGATAAAGATAACCAAACCATGTTGACTCATATAAACATATCCAATGATGTAAGATCAATGAGACTTTTAAAAGGTCCCTAATATTGTATAAAATTGACACTTGCTATGATATCATGAGCTTGGAGGTAACAATTGACTTTGTTCTTGTTTTAGGAAAACATGAAGTAGGGACATGTGTCCAAATGCAACAATGGTCATGTTTTAATTAAATAGACAATTAGGCATGAAAATTGATACATGAACATGACATGTTGGATTATGAACCAATGAAGAGCACACAAGTTTTAAACTTATCCTGGTTAGCAAATATAAAAAGGAAGATCTGATAGTAGAATAAGAGAAAACTATATTTACTCAAACATCTCAAAGATTAAGTTGATACAAATCCTTTCAAAGGAATGTGTTATTATATAAAGGTAAGGGTAACATGTAGTACATATTAATGGGAATTTATCCCCAATTAAGTAATGATTTTGGTTTTGAGGCATTGGTAAAGGGGCACTTGTCCTTAACACATGTCTAAGTTTCATTAGAAATGTCTAACTTGAAGTATTTGACAGGTTGTTCTCACAACTTATAAAAGAAAAGTATTGATCTATATATGTAATTTTCATGTAGTTCAAGATTTAATTATAAAAAATTGCATTTATTTTTACACATGCACATGTTGCATAGATTTTTCAAAGTATAACTTAAACTGATGAATGTAAGAAGACTCTTATACAGTTTTGACCATAGTTAGAACTTGAGTTCTAACTATCACATGTAATAAATTTACATGGACTTGGATGATGAAGTGACCCCTTTGTCAAGCCTATTTAAACAATTATAATATACTAGTTAGAAGAGTGGGAAAATTTTAAACATAAAGGAGAATAAGTAATTTCAATTTTCAACAAATATGTTTGTGTATTCTCTCTCCAATTTATGTGTAATTAGGCTTATCTTTTGAGTTCTACGATTCAATAATTCTTAACGTGCAATATCTACAATGAATTATTTCTTCCTTTGGGTGATATGTTAATATTAGATGTGTAATAGCTATTGAAGGATTAGTAGATTATATTGAATATTGGTAATTAAGTTGATTGATTCATGTTATTAAATATGTATAAGTGCTTTATTTTGATATAATTTTCTATGTGTGTGAAAAAGATACCTCAGATACTTCATTATCCCAAACCATATTCTATTGACTAAGGTTGTGTAAAATCTGATCTAAAAGGGGAAACCATTGACTAATACTTTTTAGTTTCCTATATTAGTATCCCATTATACTTTTAAACCATTTCTAACTGTGTGTGTACAATAGCTTCTTACAACATGGATAGATTTTGAAAGCCCTTGTCCATTTATAAACCAATCAGAGAGGTGATTCTTGAAAACCATAGAGTCTTATTTTATATCTTACCCTTCCCTCCTTTTTGAGTTATTTTTAATATATATCCACTTTATATTATCAACCATCCACCCATGCAACTCATGTAGATATTCACTACCCTTTAGGAACCATACCTTCATCCAAAAAGCCTTGTCAACAACTTGCATGTCTTACTAGCTATTCCATCAATAGGTTTTTCAAACCACATACCTGTAACTTATGCCCTAGAGTGGAGTTTACCTCTTTTGAGATACTAAAACATTAGAGGCTTCCTCATTGACTATTGTGTGTATAAAAAATCCATCAACAAGTAATTTTCATCTCTTAGTGGTTTTTGATTTTTTTGAAATTTTTAACAACAAATTCCAAGGGGATCAAACTCCATAACACCTTTCATTTTGGTTATATAAATGAACTATCAAATTAGATAAATACTTATAAAATTTTTCATTTTCATGTTTTTTTGTTGAAGGGTTCATTTATAAAAATGAGTGACTATTCTTTCCCCATACCCTTTAGGGAACTTTGGTGATCAAAATCATTTAATCTTTGCATTTATCGCTTTAGTCCAAAAGCATGGAAGAAAAGTCACTAAGGTCCTCCCTAAAATACATATGATTTGGGTGACCCCAAAATGACCCTAAATTCCTTCCAACTTTTTTTTATTTCATGCATATTAGCTTGTTATCAAGAGTTCATCACCTTCTCAAAAGTTCTCTAGGGAAGTATCGACCTGAGAGTTCATCTCCTAACATCGTTTGAACCCCAATACATGGTGAGGTATATAAATTGAGGGTGATCTAATAGGTTTCTTATTTTGAGAGGTTAAAATAAGATCTGTTAGTGGTACTAAACTTAAAAATGTAAGTATAACTCAAAAAATTCACTACACTAAGAAATTGATGGATGTAGTGGTTGTGAAAAGGAAAAGACCTTTTCACAACAAGCTAGTTGATGTGTATCAAAATGATGTGATTGTGCCCTAGTATTTGACACATATATGGGACCATTTAGAAATGAATTAAAATGAATATTTTAGACACGTCCACTTACTACAAACATACTATTGATTTGGGATGAGTAACCTAAAGTTTCAGGTCACTGTATGAACTCTTGAGAGAATAGGGGGCCTAAAAACCCTACTTTTCATGATATTTTATTTTTTGGATTAACAATTTAAAATCATCTCAAGAGAAAGTATATATATGAAGCAAAATTTCCTCTTGAATCTTCTTCTCCTTTAGGCTTTCTAGCTTCTCTTGGGTCACCCCAAGAAGCATCAGGGATCTTATCACCTAATGGAAACCACCCTGGGATTCACCCCCCTTGAAATTTTAGTGGACCATAGCCCTACCCCATATTTTTTGGGGAATATGGTTATCAAGAAACTTGATTATATTTGACAACCATAGGCTTACCCCCTCCTTAACCTTTAAGAAAATCATGGCCCTAGTGAAGGAAAATTGGTTATCCTATGCTTCTTCCTTTGATAAGACTAGCTCTCCTCTCTTCTCCTAAATTCTTTGTCAACTAAATCTGGTCATACCAAGTACCTCATAGAAATAGGGTATCAGTAGATCAAAATTAAAGAGGACTCATCCTCCTCTTATTTGGCTTAAACTAAATTTAGATGGAGCTATCAAAGGCAATCTAGGCCCAATGGGAATAAGAGGTCTCATAAGATATTCTTTCATGAATCTTAGGGTGGCCTATGTGGGTCCTCTAGGAACCCAAATGAATCATGTTATATAAGCACAAACAACTCTATGGGGAATCAACCTCGAAATCAAACTGGGGATGGAATTTATTCTAATTTAAGGTAATTCCATGAACATTATAAATTACCTAAAAGGTTTAATTCACTCATCTAACAACATTTTAGGGATAATAAATCATGTAAAAAGGTTGATGACTCATATTAAGGGGGTGTTATTGGCACACATGTACAAATAAGGGAACAAATGTGATAATATGATGGAAAATATTGGGGTTCATTTGAATTCATTTAACAATTGGTATGGTGATCATTTTCCTATTAATGTCATTCCCCTTATTGAATTGGATAGAGGACAACCCAAATAAAATAATTATAACCCATTTAATGAAGAATCAAATCAAGTCAAAGTAATAAATGGTATTTTATGAAAAAATATCATCATTAGGACCTCCCTTAAGATTTTGCACACTTGAATATACCCACAGTCCCACAACATTAAATTATTTTCTCTCAATTCCAACATGTAGTATGCCATAAATGGTTTGAATAAGGTAACCTATAGAATAAGATTTTAGAAACAAGTAATGGGTAGGGATCATGACCATTTTGAGCCAATTTCCTATGAGGAAACTAAAGTACATGAGTATATCTAGCATAAAATGGTGAAGGGTGATTTGTTAATTTTTATGGAGAGACTGGTAAGCCATGACATGAATCTATCAAAGGAATTCATCAGAGGGTGGAAAGACTAAGAGGTCTGAATGCATGGATTAAGAATATAGATAAATAAATAACTAATTAGGAACATAATAGGAATGGATTGTTTTGATATCAAAGAATTTAAGGACAAGAGGAGGAAGGAGAAGATCATAAATATCTTATTTATCAAGGAAAAGATAAAACCTAAGGCAATGTCTCAAAAAGGATTTGTGAGGATGGAAATCTTGAGGAAGTGGCCTGAGGTCTATCTATAAATTATGTAATATATTACCCTAGAGGGAAAATATAATGTGATATCATCCCATCACTTCCTCTTACTCAATCATAGTAGAGGGCACAACATTAGTCTCCCATTAGTTTTTCTAAAATCATTAGAGGCTAATGATGAACTTCAAGGGAAATCCATCAGTGGATATCATTCATTAATGCTTAATTCTCCTTCTAGTTAATAAAGGGGAACTATTGTGGTTCATAACTATCTTAGAGTTCATCAATATTATAAGTGAGTTGGAGGAATCAGAAAAGGATGAGGAATTATTCATCGATTCTGATGCTAAAAAAGATGTTAAGGAATAGGTTGATGGGAAAAGAGGTAGTCCACTTAGGGGGACTCCAAATATTGAGGCATTAATAGGGGTACTCCAATTTATGTGTATCCTATTTATAGTAAGGGTTAGGGGACCCCTAATCCTAGGCTTAAGGAGGGTATTGAGCATTCAATGGAGAAGCTACTCACAAATATTTCAATGTATAATCTACTCTGTAATGAGATTATGGAGTAATTTGACAATATCAAATGGATGTTGGGTCTTGAGATGGTTGAAGCATAGGTTGGTAGAGAATAGGTAGGTACTAAGGAGTTCACCTCATAGGACAACACTGAGAATAATAGGGTAGAAGATAGGAGGGAGATCAAGAAGGAGATGTAAGAAATGAAGAAGACCCCTAAAGTGAAAGAGGAAGGGAGAGGACAAAGATTAGTTTGTGGGGAATCACACTAGAGGAAAATTAAACATCAAAGGTGAAAGTCCAGTGGCCAAAAAATTATTCATTTATTCTGAATCAAACTAGTTGGACTCTTCTCTATTTCTTTTTGTTTTCATGGAACTTTGGGCTAAATTTTAGTGTATTTTGGGTGGAAGGGTTTTTTATGTTGGGTTTCTGTTTGTTTCTCTAAGAATTTTTGTTATGTTTCACCTATATTTTGTCTTTTTTTATACAAAAATAGGCCCTTATAACCCAATTTTATCAATCTAATAAAGAATATAGATGGAATTTGATAGTATAATGCAACCTTATTAATTTAGGATTTGGGATATTATACTTTTGTGTTTTTGTCCTTTCTACTTACATGGTCTTGAGTTGAAGCTATTTTCTTGTCATACCACATCCAAAATGAGTCTTTTTTAAACATCACTCCTTTATTTGAAAAGACATTATGTTTTACATTTGACATAACAATTTACCTTTGTCATTTGTTAAAACCTTTATTTGTGTGTGTCACTTGATTGAAAGCGGTGTCATTATGCTACCCAATTAATTTCACATCTTGTGCCTCAAATTTATTTGAAACAAACCATTTATCATACCTTTAGATCATGATAACATCATTGTGTTGCTCAAATTATTTTAAAGACTTGTTTCATTATGTCCAAAATTATAATTTTGAGATCGCTTGTGCCTTTTAGATCTATATCTAGTGCCATCATGTCATTCATTCTTGTCTAAATTATTTTATGTTTTGAAAAGCCTAGTCTTCTAAATGTAGTTAAAAATTATCCTTGATAAATTCAAATCCAAACATTGATTAGTTTTATACCTGTGCCTTGTGTGATTTTGGATTAGGTGTTCACCCTTCACTTTTGGGTTATGTAACTTATCCTAATTATTTGATTGATTTAAAGGCTATTTTTGTGCATAGATTTGGGGAAGTGGTCTATATTCCATATGCCTAAGGTTTAATTTATTTTGACAAATGACTAATTTAATGTTTAAATATAAACACCTGGTTTATGTCATAGTGTTTCAAATTTTTTAGATTAAATGTCTTTCCTTTTATACCTTATTTTTTTAGAGTCTATATTTTGTGCCTTGTTCCCAAAAGACCCAAAAATTCCTATTTTGAGTCTAACTTTTGTGCCTTGGTTTTCAAAAAAACCTAGAAAACTTTGTTTCTTTAGACATAGATTATACTTTTTTGAAACACTTTTTACCCTAAGTTTGGCATTCATTTTTATCTATCCACTTAAATTTTTTTTGTGTAAGACATTTGATATTATAAATTTGATGCTAGACCATTTTATACCATGTTAGACTATGTTTGGACCATTTATCATGTGGACCTTATTTTTTAGAGTTTGTATAACTTTAGACATTTTTGTGAAATGTTTATCATGGATTTGGATATGTCTTGTTACAGTAATAGTGGATCAATGTACAATCCATGTTATGGTAATATAGTTACATAAGCTGGTTTTGTTTAGGACCCCTGTGGTGATGATGTGGTTTATGAGATAGATCCTTATCCTTCTTACAATACTCAATCTATAAAACAAAGCCAAAATCCTCAAGCACAATATTGAATGATACCTTATTTGGGTTGATTAATATACCAAGTTCACCCTTTTAATGCTAATGGTACCTTATCTCCTACTTATACCATTAATGCTCCTTTTGATTATGATAGTAAACAAACTTCACAATGCATACCATTACCATTCCAATCCCTCATAATTTGGCTTGAATTATAAACTAAGCTTCATAACACCCTACCATTACCATTCTAGGCCATCATCCTTTGGCTTACATTAGAAACCAAGATTTACAACACCCTACCATTACTATACCGAGACCTCATCCTTTGGCTCCTGATAACAACCAAGATTATTAACACCATACCATAATTATTCTAGGACATATCCTTTGGCTTATGAAAGCAAAAAATCTTTGGAATGACCTAACATTACAATTATAGGACCTTCCAAGTATGGTATCTTGTTATGCCAACAAGGTTATGTAATTACAACTAGATGGGTAATAGTTACCATCCTAGACCAATAACCAATCAATACATTAGAAACCATCTCCCATTTTAGAAATATGATTCTAGTATTCAAGACACAATAAATCCAATTAGTACCTCTCCAATAGAGCCAATCATTTGAAGACCAATATGTGTTCAAAATTGATATTTTATAGCTACTTGTAAACAAAGGCTGAGAGAACCAACTAATATGTGATGTTTTTTTTTAAACACCTATTTGTGATGAGTCAACCTATGATGAATAACCTTTTGATACTATCCTTATTATCGAAGAGTCTCACTCTAATAAGCTAAACTTTGTTGAGTCACTTATTAATGATTATAAATTCCTTTGGGAAAATATTTATCTCAACCATTATCCTTTTTTTAAAGAGCTCCCATTTGACAAGTTAGTCTTTATGGAGTTGTCTCTTGACCTTTTTCCCCTTGTTGAGGAGTATTAATTTGAAAAACTAGTCTTTGTGGATCCCATTATGCCATTATAGGCTATTAATTTTCTAATACCAAACATTCAATAAGACATCATTGTATTAACATCTATACCATTTGAAGAATCAACATTAAAGTTAAGTTCTATTATTGAACTAACATCAGATTTAACATCAAAATCAAATCAATGTCAGTATCAACATCAGATTTAGATTCCATTGGGTTATACTCTACTTCAAAATCAAAATACATTCATGGTTGTTATAACATTGGTTACACATGCCTTATGGACCAATTTAAATATATCTATGATCCTTTCATGTTTTTTGAGAATGGTTACTTCAATATTGACATAAGTTCACCTAGTATCTTATAAGAGGATTGTGTTGCCTCTTTACATTTAATTATCATTCAACATGCCATTACCACCACCCAACATAGCCATTATATTGACACTCCACCTCACACAAGTGTTTATTGGGACTAACAGAATCACACCTTGTTGAACTGCATCCATGGTGACATATTAGTTGAAGAATATTAGGGGGACCAAGAACACATTCATGTAGAATTAAAAAAATCTCCTAGTGAAACCTTTTTAGAGGTTCTAGGGGAAATCAATGTCCAAACTCAACATCTTCTAGTGAAATGTTATTTTACGTGTTATAAGACAATCACAATCAAAAGTTAATGTTCCTTAGTGAAACCTTTTCAAGGGTGCTATGGGATAATAAATGTAACTTCATTGGTGAAAACCTCTTTAAGGTGCCAATAATTGAGCACAATAGTTACTCACTACTTGATGAAGACATTATTAAAGATAACATCAATACAATATCCAATCTATAACATAATCAGATGTTAGTTACCATCAGACCTAGACAACAAAACAATCTGGTGGTCCTATCAAGATCATATTTATAAGTCTTTGACCTCACCATAACCAAATTTATGTCAAATATGGAATCATAAATATTTTGTGTGCTTAAAAGTCTAAATCTTCATTCATTGCCTAACCATTATACATTCCATTATGATCCACCTCTTCATTTCCAAATAAGATATATCATCCAATATTTATCCATATTTACCATCCCTATCCATACTTTCATTTGTAGAGGTTAAAAAGATATATTTTCTCTAAGTTTGAAAGAAATAGAATCCATGACCATTGAAGATCATAATAACATTATTGAAATCCAAATCTACAACAAGTTCTTGAAAAAACAACTATTCAAAAGGGGTGTTGGCTAGCAATTTACATAATTGACTATTATGGTTACATTATATGTTGATCAAAACATGCATATCCAAAATAGTGGGAATAATAAAACCATTTACTACATATTTTCCTTACATTTATGCTTACCTTACCTTTTCATTTATCTTACCTTTTCCATTTTTGATTTTCCTTACCATTGTTTCATACCTTGCCATTTACTTTACCTTATCACTTGGGGGAAACCCTATCACCATTATATTCAATTTTCATAACATCACCATCCTTTAAAAATGCCATATCATATACCATCCTACCATACCTTCACTCTTGACCAAAATTTTTGTGAAATTCCTTAGCTACCCCTTTTTGATCTTAGTTCCATTGGTTCTTATGATACCTTTCATGAGTGGATTCTCATTCAATTTCAATAGTTTTAGAATTACATGTTCAAATTTTAGTATATGAAAGTAGCATGATAGTGTATTTATAAATTGAATTTTTCATCTATGCTTGATTGTTCTCATTGATTATAACCACCTTTGGGAAAATAAATATTCCACCTTATCTTACTAATAATAATTGCCTATGGGAAAATTAGTATCATTGACCTATGCCATTGTTTCCTAATTATAACCACCTATGGGAAAATTAGAAACAACACCATTACCATGTATTATTATATCACCTCACCCTTAATATTATCATTTTCCTTCCCATTTTACTTTTACCTAGAACTTTCTTCTACCTAGTTGGATCTCATTACCTTTTGTGTAAGCAGAACTACCATGACCTGAAGTCCTAATAGGACTATGTAGCCATTGATTAATTTACATTTAGGTCAGCTCAATCACCCCATTTAAAATGTTATAAATATTTTTTGAGAAACCTTATCCACACTTTCACCATTTTATGAGTTCAACCATGTCATCTATCATAATTATCTATTAAGTTGAGATAGAAAATTCTAAAAACATTTAGAAACATTTCAAAGTCCTAAAAATTAGAAAAATAATCTTACAATATCCTAGAGAGATATAAAGTCTCAAAATCCTAAAAAAAGTATCCTATTTAAACCTAGTCAGTCATACTCGATGCATCCTACTAGGGAAAATCCATTATTGGTTCTAATCTATTCCACTACCATTGGTGGTGTGACCTTCCCTTTGCATGTATCTTTCCTTGGGGGTACCACATGTTTATCCTTATATTGAGCCTTGACATGTATGTATTGACTTGGTGATGACATGATTATTTCTACTGATTTTACTTTCAAGATTTATATGTGTTTTTTTCTTAGTGGTTTGTTTATTTGTTTGTCTATTTATTTTATTTCATTGTTGTGCCTTGACTTAGTATATGTGCATTCATTGGGTGATTCCTTGTGCATTATTATTGAGTCTATCCATATTAATACATATATTAGAGTGTTTTAAATGATTTCATGATGATGTCATGGAGGTTTCCAAGTGAGTGGATGGAGTGCTTTGATAGTCTATGTGATAATGATAAAGTCTACAATGTACTTGTCTAGGTATGCTTGAAAGATGCTTGGTTGATCTTTAGTTTTGGCATGGTTTGAGATGTTTAGGGATGATTATGAAGTATTGGTAATGTGTAAGGAGTCATATTATTTGTCAAGGATGATTATAGATCTTGTGTTATTAGTATAAATCACATAGTTCATCATCGTTCTCATCTAGACATATTGGGTCAAATGGCAAAAAATCTGAGTAAGTAGTTTGATGACATCACCATTACCACATATGAATGATTCAAAGGGAGTTATTCATATGGTTGTGATCACATTAGTTCCTAGTTTATTTATGTTAAATTTTATATCTTTCACCAAATCACATCAAAATATATGCAAGTGCAAAGTTGGGCTCCCAAGCAGTTTGATAATGTTTTCCCATAGCCAAATTTGTATGAGGTAAGAAAGAGCTGAGTAAGTAGTTTTGTGAAGGCATATATCACATGTGTGGAAATTTTAGGAAAAGTTTATTATATGGGTTTGTTTAGTTTTTTGTCTAGATAATTTTTACTAAATTTTAGATCTTGCACCAAAGCACATCAAAAGATATTCATGGGTAAATTTGGGCTCCTAGGCCGTTTAACAATGTTTTCCCATACTTAGCTAAATTTGCATGAGGCAAGAAAGAGCCAAGTAATTATTTTGGTTATGGAATATATTGCACATGTGGACATATTAGAGAATTTTATCATATGGTTTTATTAAGTTTTGTGCTTAGTTTATTTGTGCTAACTTTTAGATCATGCACTAAAGCACATCAAAAAATATGCATGTACAAAGATGGACTTCTAGGAAATTCTTGACATTGTCGGCTCTATAGTAGAAAAATATGAGTGAGCAGATTAATATCTTTATATCTCATAAATGTGAAGGTTTCAAGAGAAATTTGATACATGGATGGATCTTCTATGTAAGGAGATCATATGGTATAATTTTGAGAACAAGTGAGTTAGTGAAGAAAATGATAAGATTGTTAAAATTTGTCCTTCAAAGAAGATAAGCAAGGTTCCCATATATAGTAAATTTTTCACAATATAAATTTTAATCAACATTGATAGATTCCATTGCTCCAAGAAGTCAAGAAGCAGTGAGATGGTGTCAAGTGTTCAATTTTTAATGTTGAGTAGAGATAAAGATCAAGCTTCTTCCAAAGATTAACAGTGGGTGGGTGATTGTACATATAGAGATAAATTATGTTATTTAAAGTTAAGAGGTAAAATTGATATTTGTTTAATACTGTTAAAGATTGATCTATATACATAATATCAATAGAGTGTGTTGAGTCAAAATTTCTAGATTACACAAGATAAGGTCAACATGTTAAAGGTTTAATGTTTGGCATTGGTGGAATATGTGTTAAAGGTTGAGTTACTTAAAATATATATGGTGAATTTTTAATCTAATTAGTGAACACACAAGATGCAAGCATGATGTTCTAGGTTTAATTGTGGCTGTTTGCATTTGAATATTTGAATTTACAAAGGAAAAACCAGTGCTCTTTACTTTGGATGATCTAGGATGAATTTACTAATAGTGTAAATAGTGAACTTATAGAGGATTCCAAGGCAAATATATAAATATATATTTAAATATCTGAAAGTGTATATAGTCAAATTTATGATGGTCCAAAGTTTACTATGTGTTTTACTATGCTTTATAGGTGACCTAAGAAGGATATTTAATCTCATTATAATGGTATTTTGATGCCTCATGTTGAATTATCTATTTTGGAGTGTTTTATACTACATGATGATGATATGTGTGAATTATTAAGGTTTGACCAATCATATTTAGTATGAATTTTTTTTATAAGTTGTTGTTTGAGCAAATTGTGATTAAGCAGAAGGGTACTATGTTGGTTTTCGGAAATAAAGGGGGACCTATAGATCATATGGAATGGTTACATGATTTTTTAAGTGGTTTTATGTTCTTGTTTTATTTTATGAAGTGATAAATAGGTGAATAGGTCTCTATGAGACCTATAAGAGCTACAAGGGCCTTATTAAAAGGTGTAATTGCTTAAGGGTAACCCATAGATGCTATGGCTGACCTATGAAGATTTTATTGAGTTATGTCTTGATGAGATATATGAATTAAGGGTTAAGGAATACCTAATGGCCAACCAAGATGGTGATGATCATGAATGATCTATAAATTGTGAAATTAAATATGGTGATTTCAAGATTGAGTGAGATTGGGGAGATTTGATAGAGGCTTGGGTGTGTGATTTATCCAGAAAAGGAGAGGTAGAATGCATAGTATATGATTTTATGAGTATATTAGATTGATTACTATTTATGTGACCTATAGGTTATAATTCTATTGGTAGAATAGAGCTCTTTTAGATTGAGTATGAGCGATGGTGACGAGTGATAATCAGAGGTCCATCATCAGGTGTTGAATACATTAGTTCATAGGTGGATGTGTGCATAGGTGTTATTGTGGTAGCTCAATATATAGGGGTTTTAACCTTCTTTTAAGGTCAAACTTATGAAAGGTCTAGTTTTTATTTAAGATTAGCTAGATAGGTGTTGTATCACCTTATGAGATTGTAGTCTCACTAAATAGAGATGTTAGTTTCTTGATCAATTGTAGTTGGTCTAAATTTGTTCTTTCTATTATAAGATAATATTCAAATTTTAGGTTTCAATGGGTTTTCTCCCCCAAGAGGGTTTCCCACATATGTCATGTGTTATGTGAATAATCTTAAATTATCTCTCTTGATCATTGCTATGAATGATGTGTATGCTTATGGTAATTGATTAAAAACTTGAAAGTGAATGAAATTATAGTTGGATTATTTAAGATCACTAATTTACCCCCTCTCAGTGATTATACCTCTAAAAATTGGTATCTGAGTAAGTCCTTCAGTAAAGGCTTGATAGATTGAAGGTGATCCAAGGTACAATATGGGTAGTCATCAAGGAGGTTTCTCTAATAATCAAGCATTGATGTCAAATGGATACAATTATGATTTTTGAAGTGCAAAGATGAGGACATAAATTATGTCCCTAGGGTTTGATGTATGGAATTTTTTTGTGGATGGTTATGTTTCTCACACTACATCTAGTGCTATAGACAAGAAGCTATCTAAGAATAATTCTAAGGAAATGAATTCCATGACTTGTGGTCTTATATAGACTGAGTTCACTAAGGTAATCCATTACAAATATGTAAAAGAGATGGGACAAAATGTAGATCATTTATGAAGGAGATTAAAAGGTCAAGATTTCTATGTTGTAGACTCACAAAATGCAATTTGAAAGTCTCAAGATGAAGGAAGAAAATTTTGTGGTATACTTTTTTTAGAAATTTGATGAGACTATAAACATCATCAGAGGTCTTGGAAATAATATTAAAGAGGTTACTATAGTCCAAAAGGTATTAAGGTCTTTATCCCTCAATTTTTATCTAAAAGTATCTACTATAAAAGAAATTCATGATCTAACTCAATTGAAGATGGATAAATTACATGTCACCCTTATTACTTATGAGGTGAGAGTAAATGATGATATACCACCAAAGAAAGAACAAAAATTCAAGATATAAATGAAGCTAAATAAGACATTCCAAGGCTCAAGGAAATATAATGGTAAGATACCCTTCAAATTTTTTAACTATGGAGAGATAGGACATTTTTCTCATGAATTCCCTCATAAGAATGAGAAGAAAGATGACAAACAGAATTCTAAATACCAAGATGAAGACAAGAAGACTTACATGAAGAAAGGATTCAGAAAGTATAACAAGAAGAAGAATTCATTAAAGAATAAGAAGAGTCTATACACCAAATATGATTTTACCTCATTAGATGAGAGTGAAGATAGTGGCTCAGAATATGATCATGAATATGATGGTCTTGCTAAAGATGAATCTTTGTTCATGGTTGAAGAAGGAAGTTTCTCACATAAGAGGTCTACCTGGAGTGATTTAGTTGATGATGAAGATGAGGTGGATACTAAGAATGTATTTATGAATGCTCTTGAAGAATTGAGGATTGATAAGAAAACCATTGAGAATATGAAATATAAACTAAAGGAATATGAAGAATAATTTAGTGTGCTTGAGGCAAGATTGGTTGAAGACTCTTGGGAGCATGAAGGTGCTATCATGTTTCTTAATTCTAAGTTGGAATCTATGTTAGAAAGTCTAAGAGACAAAGAATAAGAATGCTCAAGGTATGCTTATGAGATTGTACATTTGAAAGATGAGTTTGAGAAATATATAAGGTAAAATCATTTGTCAAGTTGGATAAAATTTCTAATGATCTGGATGATCTCCTAAAGAGTCAAAAATCAGCTAGTGACAAATCTAGATTGGGTTTGAATGAAGATCCCAAAGTTTATACTCAAGTTGACATGAATATAAATAAGATAAAGGTGGATAAGTATTTAAAAATAAATCATTAGACAAGGAATTAAGGTGCTATCATAATGAAGACCAATCAGATCAAATAACCAAATACCATGAGGCATGCAAATTTAAATGGTTATTGTTATACTTGTAATCAATTTGGGCATAAAGATAGAGAATTAAAGAGACCTATTAGAAATGATTTTGCATGGAACTATGGTGGGGGTCATCAATAAAAATGTTTCAATAGAGTTAAGTTCTTTAATTTTCATGACATAGGACATATTGCAAATTTTTGTCCAAATAAGGTAAGTTAAGATAAATTTCTTGTAAAAGGTATAGTGTGATTCAAATGTTAATAGAGAGGTCACATTACTACATTATGAAATGATCCAAGAGGATCCATATTAAATTTGAAATATAAATCATCAAATTGTATATTTATTATTATCACAACATAGATATCATCAATATCTTTTTAACGGTATGCAAAACTTCAAAAACAGAGCTCATATGCTCTTTGTGTAGTTGGTCAAAGTTCTAGTCAAAATTAGTCAATAGGTGGTTAAATCTGGTAAAAATAAAAAAAATTACCATAACTGAATATTTCAAATCTATTTCCATGATGTAGAGCTCATCTTAAGCTTTTTGTCACCTTTTACGGTTTGAAAAATGGAATTTGCATGCGAAAGTTATGACTAGTCAAAGTTATGGTCAAACCTGATGATGTGGCAATAAAGTGACATGGAAATATGGTTTTACCCAAGTATTTAATATTTTAGGATAAAAATATTCCATCATATATTAGGGAGTAATTATCACCCCATATTTTTAAATGTGATGTATAGTTTAAAATCCCATAAAAATTAGGTATGGGATAATTATGAATTTTATTAAAATATATTATGGATAATCATCCCAATCAGAAAAAGTGGACCTCCCACAAGTATATAAAGGGGTGAGGGGTTATATGGGAATCATTGGGAATTGGAATTGTAATTTAGTGAATTCATTTTAAATTCTCAAATCTCTCATTCTAAATCCAAAGAGCCAGTTGCTAGAGCCAGAGCTAGTGGCATCAAAACATTTATTTATAGATCAAGAACCCATACTAGGGATAAGGTGATGTATAAAGAAATTTTTCATCAATAATCAATCAATTTTGCCTTTGAGTAGGACCTAGAGATGTTGCCCAGATCAAGTGAACTCTGCTAACAATTTTCATGTTTGTATTTTGGTTGTTTGCATTCCATTCCATAGATTTGATTAAATTATTCAAATGTGGATGATTTTTTTCAATCAAAACACTTAAAAAAATAAATTAAATGGATAATGATCATTTTAAGGTGTACTTGGAAGCAATGAATACACAGATATTTATATTCAATTTTAATCTAATTTTTAAACACATTAAATCAATTTTTGATCATTTATTTAAAGCCATTATTTAGTATCTATTATAAACCTAAATTAAACTTGAAGGGTTCAAAAGGGGTGTATGGATCATGAAAACTAAGGACATCAAGTCAAAATAAGTTCAATCAGGCTCTTAGAAAGCAAGGAATAAAGCAAGTTAACACATGGAATCTAAATTTGAAAAGTGTGAGTCATGATGAGTTTACACATCCAAGTAATCTATTAACTATGTTGGAAAAATTAACAAAAGTTGAAGAGTACCAAGAGGTCTCATTATCTACTCATGTTGAGAATTAAGAGATCAAGATCAAGGAGAAGACCAAGATACTAGCTAAGGCTAGTATTGAGGTGTGTATGGATCCAAGTAAACATCCAACTATTGTTGAGCATGTATAATGTAAAAAACATCAATTGTATGTGCCTAGTGTTGTGGGTGTTTCCAAATGGCATAATGAGTTTGATGTAATTTCAAGTAGTGTTTGGTTTTCAAAAAAGATTTGAACACTTATTTGTGATGTTTTCTAGGTGTTTTTATATTTTAAAGGTGTGTTGAAGATAAATTGAATATTCTTGAGTGCTCTCAATTTTCTTAATTTTTGGCTTAAGGGAAAGTAGGCCTAAAATGGGTTATAGGAATTCATCACTCCCAAATTTTTTAAGGCTAAAATATTGGTTTAGAAGTGTACGATGGGTGTCTCCATGTTTGCAAGAAGTTTTAGAGATGTGTATTGACCAAAAGGAGGTTTATTGACCTTATTTATTTTGAGATTCTAGGGTTTTTGGGCCATGGTAAAAAAGTGGTTTGAATTTTGAATTGAAGTTTTAATATTCTTAATATGTTGAATGGTCTAAATGGGTTGTTAAATAGAACTTTATACATATATGAATGTTTTTGGGTTTAAATTTATTCATGTTTTTGTAAAGATGGAGGCCTAATTGGCAAATTAGTTTGTGAAGGAAGTATGTTACAGAGGATGAGATAGGTGATGCACATAGGTGTGATTGATGGGTAATATGAGAGTGTTCTAGATATGAATTTTTAGGTCTTGAATGGGTGTCTACTAAAAGTTATTAGCTCTGAAAGCTCCAGGTAGGGATAGAAGGAGACTAGATAGGCCTAGTTTTAAGAAGAGTGATTTTTGCTTAGTTTCTCCAAAATAGAAAGGTATGATTGTTTAAATGATATTATTATGTTTTTTTTAGATAATGTTTCCTATTTGGTGAATGTCATGAAGTTTTTTTGGTCATCCTTGTGGTAGTTTGAGAGAGAATGCTAGTAAGCATGTGTGGTGGTTCTTCATGGTGTATGGAGATCTGAAGATGATCATGTGATGAAATGGATCAAATATATTGGGGGGAGTACCTCTTAGATGATTATTTGTGAGTTTAAATAGTTTTAATTACTTTTTGTGTTCTTTCTTCATTTGTTGCAGTGTTTGGTTGATTAGAGTGTTGGATTAGAGAAAGAGGATGTTATCAAGGAAAGAAGAGGTAGGCTCAAGGTAAGGGGGAGTTTTTATCATCTTTAAAATAAGGTACTCTCATATTTTTATTATTTTTATGTCCTCAAGATTATTTGGTGCCCACTTTTTCATTGTGTCAAATGGGGAGAAAGTTCTTATTATGAGAGTGCTTGAAGAGAGAGAAGAAATGTGAGTGGTATATTTATATATATGATGGTTGATATAAATGAAAAAGGGGGAGATTTTTTGAGTTTTTAAAATGATTTCATTAAGATTTCATGGAGGTTTCTAGGTGAGTGAATTAAGACCATTTATAGTCTATGTGACAATGACAAAGTGTGTAATGTGCTTATCCTAGTATGCTTGAAATATGCTTGGTAAATCTTAAGTTTTAGAATGCTTTGAGATATTTAGGGATGAGTATAAATTATTGATAATGTGAAATGGGTCCTATAAATTCTCAAAGATGATCTGAGAGCTTTTGTCCATGATTTTAATTCACCCAGTTCATCATTATTCTCATCTAGACATTTTGGGTCAAATGGTAGAAAATCTGAGTAGGCAATTTGATGACATCTCCATTACCAAATATAGATGAGTCAGGGGGAGTTGGTCATATGGTTATAACTAAATTAGTCCCTAGTTTATTTTTGATAAATTTTAAATCTTGTGATGAATCACATCAAAGATATATAAGTGCAAAGTTGGGCTTCTAGGTAGTTTGATAGTGTTTTCCCATACCAAATTTGCATAAGGTAAGAAAGAGTTGAGTAAGAATTTTTGTGATGGAATATCTTGCATGTGTGAATGTTTCAATATAAGTTGATCATATGGTTTTTTTTAGTTTTATTCCTAGTTGATTTGTGCTAAATTTCATATATTGCAATGAGTCATGTCAAAAGATATACAAGTACAAAGTTGGGCTCCCAATAAGTTTGATAGTGTTTTCCCATAGCCAAATTTGCATGAGGAAAGAAAGAGGTAAGTAATAAGTTTGGGGATGTCATATATCACACATATGGATGTTTTAGGAGAAGTTGATCATATGGGTTTATTAATTTTTTTGCCTAACTGATTTGTGCTAAATTTTAGATCATGGATCAAAGCGCATTAAAATATATGCATGTACAAAGTTGGTCTTCCAGGAAATTCTTGACATTGTTGGCTTTATGGGAAAAAAATATAAGTGAGAAGATTAATGTAATTATATATCATAAATGAAAAATTTATAGGATCAGTTTGATATATGGATAGATTCTCCTATGTGATGAGATCATATGGTCCAATTTTGAGAACATGTGAGTGAGCGAAGAAAAAGATATGACTATGCAAGGTTGACCTTCTAGGAAGTTTAGCAAGGTTCACATACTTAGTAATTTTTTCAAAATTTAAATTTGTAGTAACATAAATAGAGTGCATTACTCTAAGAAGTTAGGAAGTAGCGAGATGGTGCCAAGTGTTCAATGTTTAACACTAAGCAAAGATAAAGATTGAGCTTCTTCCAAGAATCAATGGTGAGTGGGTGATCATGTAGATAGAGATAAATGGTGTGATTTAAAGTAAAGACATCAAATCAATATCTATTTATCATTTTTAAATACTAAGATACATATAGAATATCGATGGAGTGCATTGAGTCAAAGTTCCCAGATTGCACAAGATGAGGTCAAAATGTTCAAGGTTTAAAGTCTAGCATTGGTGGAATATGTGTTAAAGGTTGAATTCATTATAATAATATTAAAAATGTGTTTTTCTTATGATTATCTAGGACATGATATGTGAGCATTATGTTCAAGGTTTAACTATGACCATTTGCATTTGAATATTTGAATTTGCAAAGGAAAAACTAGTGCTTTATATTTTGGCTATAACTTTTGATCTAAGATAAATTTGGTAATGGTGTAAAAAGAGAAATTATAAAGGACTCCAATGTCAAGGAACCTAGAACAATAAACATGCTCCGATGCCTACTTATTCAGGATCTTGCTCCGCCAATTAGAGCACATATGATTACTTCTTGTATTAGCAACTAAACACAGAATTATACCAGAATCAATAAGTAACTAGAAATATGAAACAACACAAGAATTGAGAGACAATACACAATTGTATTAATAATCACTCAGAAGAATATACAATAAGGAAGATGCCACTTCTTCCTCCACCTCAAAGGTTTGCCACGCCTCAAGACCTTCTTCCCTCTCTCTCTCTTTCCCAACAAACAAATCCAATATAGAATTGATGTTCACCTCTCCAACCAGTCAGTAACACGCTGCCAGTTCACCAAGTACACAACTGTACTCCAAGTAGATCCCCTACTCTCTGCTACCTGCAAATCACTTGACCTTCCTCACCATGTAGATATCTCTACACCCCTGAAGAACCCTTGTCCTTGCCTCACCAAGTCCTTATGATTCTTCGACCAGTACCCCGGTGGATCAGCTCCTTGACCTTGCAGACCTTGCAACTCTCCTTGATCATACACACTCAACACCCCTTTGGAACTAGGAAGAGCTAATCTAGCTCTCTCTAAAAGCTCTATGGCTTTCTAGCACACCTTTACAATACAGCCATGATTCCATAGATAGATCTCATGCTTACAATAATTAGACTAACCTAATTACAATAATTAGACACGCAACTCAAGACTAAGACTAGCCTTCAACATGCAAACTAATAGTCCAAAAATAGACTCTCCAAAATCAACATGTAAACTGCTTGTTCACGCACAGGCTGTCGACATCGGCTCCTCCATGACTGATGTCAGCCGACTGGTAACTGTCACCGGTTGCTTCCTCACTGCCATCTGACCGACATCAGCTGATCAGACAGAAGCCGGTTTCCTGCAACTGGTTCCGCAACTCCCCTCAACTCTACATCCTCCATAACTTCTCCTATTTGCATCCTGGTGAATCTTTTAGCTCCACAACCTAACAATCTCTCACTTGGAGATAAATAGTTGCACTTGTACCTGTACCTGTACACTGTCTAAATTATTCCCTAGCTTGTATCCCTCTTCAAGATCCATCCTGAAGACTAACCACCACACAACTATGATGATGTACCTATCATTCAAGTAACCTGCCACATCCGAACCTACACATCCATGTAGTGAAGAAATTGACCCTTCATAACAAGAATCCCTGCTGCTAGTCCCACTGAACTGCCCTCTAGTACTCCTTACTCGAATTAGCTCCATACTTTCTGACAACCCCCACTGATTGGGAAAACTCAGGCCTACAATAGACCTCATGTGATTTCGAACCCTATTTCAAGCTAAGCTTGAACTGTCCATCCATTGGTGTGGTTTCTGATTTTGCATCCTGCATCCTGAACTCTGCCAACACCGTCTTCACACCAGCTCCCACTGGAGATAAAATCTCCATGACTCTTATGCCAAAGAATTTCGCTGCTCCAAATTCTTCATAACACACCTCTGAACTAACCTTACCTTTAGCTCAACAAATACCTGTATGTACAAACCTATTAGTAAATCAAACACATACAGTAACAAGATGATGTTGCGACCATCATCTACCTAGTAAGATAAACACAATATTTACACTGACATTGACTGAAGCCATGCTTAGTCATCCACCTGTCAAAACCTGTACCACTATCATGCAGCTCTCTTAAGACCATATACCTTAGCCTTCCATCTCATGTATCCATCCACTCTCTTCTCTAAAATAGGAATCCATCTCTCTTAGTGCTTACTTCCAGCTGACAACTCTACCAACAAATACCTATTTGGTTCTTCTCCAAGGACTCACACTCCTCATCCATGCCAATCTCCCACTGTATCTGGACTCTACCTGCATTGCCTCTTCCATCTTCTTGGTTCTTTACCATTAATAAGCAATATAAATAAGGTGAACAATGAATACGAGGTTCACTTACCCTTTCTGACCTCCAAATGAGTGTTTGAGACTTGTTGACAGCTAGCTCTCTGCCCATTATCTATTCCAGTGACTGATCTCGGCCATCTCCCAGTCTGCTCCCGACTGATGTCATTTTCCTTCACTAACACTGACTGCTGATGTCATTTCCCTGGCTGACACTGATATCCTTTCTACCGATGTGAGTTCCTGCATGACCGACATCGGTCTTCCTGTTGCCGACATTGGTTACTGTATGACCGACGCTGGTACCTGTGTTTGTCTGTGAGTGATAACTTTTTACCCGTGAGCTCTCCATGGATCAAAATCCTAATCAAATCAACCCTGCTCTACTCAGAATAAATCAGTTCCTTCACCTGATCTCTCTTTGTCCTCTCCTCCATGAACACCAAGGCTTTCCAGTTCTTTAGCTTGTTAAAGACATCTACCTTCGGCTTCAAAACCTGCATTCTCCTTCTACATATGTGATTAAGCCTATGAAGCCACATCTCTGCAATAGAAGGTGAATCAATAATATAAGTAAATAGATAAAGGATACATACTTTTTTACCACCATCTAATTCAAGTGTATCCACTGTGAGAGTTACATTACATCTCCCATCACCCAAATTTCTTGAAGAAATTAGACTCATCTCCAAGACTGGTACCTTCATGACTTCCTTCAACCACTATGTGTCGTCCATCTGCAATTTCAGCTTCACTTCCCCTTTGTCAATAATCTGACAAGGTTCTCCAGCTCCTAAATAAATCTCTCCAAAGTCATACCCATGAAAAGATGCTCTATTTCGAACTGCATGGAAAGAGGTAAAAGAATCTATGAACCAAGATTCCACTTTATCCAGAACATCCTGTGCAACATCCCCTGCAACATCTGCTCCTCCCTATTGATCTATAACCAACCAACAATCTTTATTTACCTGCTCTTTCTTTCCATCAATCAGACCATTCGTGCTATTTAGTTTCTCCATTCGTAGCTTACTTCTTTCTACCATTACTATACTCCCACTCAATCAGAAACCCCTGTGAGTAACCTATAATCAACAAACACTACCAGATCTAAAACCACCTGTTAGTAAATACAACCAAAAGCTCTGATACCACTTGTCAAGGAACCTAGAACAATAAACATGCTCTGATGCCTACTTAGTCATGATCTTGCTCTACCAATTAGAGCACATATGATTGCTTCTTGTATTAGCAACTAAACAAGGAATTATACCAGAATCAATAAGTAACTAGAAATATGAAACAACACAGGAATTGAGAGACAATACACAATTGTATTAATAATCACTGAGAAGAATATACAATAAGAAAGATGCCACTTCTTCCTCCACCTCAAAGGTTTGCCACACCTCAAGACCTTCTTCCCTCTCTCTCTCGGTCCCAACAATCAACTCCAATACAGAATTGATGTTCACCTCTCCAACCAGTCAGTAACACGCTACCAGTTCACCAAGTACACAACCATACTCCAAGTAGATCCCCTGCTCTCTGCTACTTGCAAATCACTTGACCTTACTCACCATGTAGATATCTCTACACCCCTGAAGAACCCTTGTCCTTGCCTCACCAAGTCCTTATTATTCTTCAACCAGTACCCCAGTGGATCAGCTCCTTGACCTTGCAGACCTTGCAACTCTCCCTGATCATACACACTCAACACCCCTTTAGAACTAGGAGGAGCTAATCTAGCTCTCTCTAAAAGCTCTATGGCTTTCTAGCACACCTTTACAATACAGCCCATGAGTCCATATATAGATCTCATGCTTACAATAATTAGACTAACCTAATTACAATAATTAGACACGTAACTCAAGACTAAGACTATCCATCAACATGCAAATTAACAGTCCAAAAATAGACTCTCCAAAATCAACATGCGAACTACCTGTTCACGCACAGGCTACCGACGTCGACTCCTCCATGACCGATGTCGGCCAAATGGTAACCATCACCGGTTGCTTCCTCACTACCATCTGACCGATGTTAGCTAATCAGACCGAAGCTGGTTTCCTACAACTAGTTCCACAACTCCCCACAACTCTACATCCTCCATAACTTCTCTTGTTTACATCTTGGTGAAGCTTTTAGCTTCACAACCTAACAATCTCTCACTTGGTGATAAACAGCTACACCTGTACCTGTAATTTTAAACCATCTAAATTATTCCCTGGCTTGTATCCCTCTTCAAGATCCATCCTGAAGACCAACCACCACACAACTGTGATGTTGTACCTGTCATTCAAGTAACCTACCACATCCGAACCTACACATCCATGTAGTGAAGAACTTGACCCTGCATAACAAGAATCCCTGCTGCTAGTCCCACTAAACTGCCCTCCAGCACTCCTTCCTCGAATTAGCTCCATACTTTCCGACAACCCCCACTGATTGGGAAAACTCAAGCCTACAATAGACCTCATGTGATTTCAAACCCTGTTTCAAGCTAAGCTTGAACTGTCCAGCCATTGGTGTGGTTTCTGATTCTATATCCTGCATCATTAACTCCGCCAACACTGTCTTCACATCAGCTCCCACTGGAGATAAAATCTCCATGACTCTTATGCCAAAGAATTTCACTGCTCCAAATTTTTAATGACACACCTCTGAACTAACCTTACCTTTAGCTCAGAAAATACCTGTATGTACAAACCTACTAGTAAATCACCAACATATAGTAACAAGATGATGTTGCGACCATCATCTACCTGGTAAGATAAACACAATAGTTACACTGACATTGACTAAAGCCATGATTAGTCATCCACCTGTCAAAACCTGTACCACTGTCCTACAACTCTCTCAAGACCATATACCTTGGCCTTCCATCTCATGTATCCATCCACTCTCTTCTCTAAAATGGGAATCCATCTCTCTCAGTGCTTACTTCCAGCTGACAACTCTACCAATAAATACCTGTTTGGTTCTTCTCTAAGGACTCACACTCCTCATCCATGCCAAGCTCCCACTGTATCTGGACTCTACCTGCATTGCCTCTTTCATCTTCCTGGTATTTCACCATTAATAAGCAATATAAAGAAGGTGAACAATGAATATGAGGTTCAATTAACCTTTCTGACCTCCACATGAGCATTTGAGACTTGTTGACAGATAGCTATCCGCCCACTATCCATTCTAGTGACCGATCTCGGCCATCTCTTAGTCTGCTCCTAAATGATGTTGATTTCTTGCACTGACCTTGACTGCCGACGGCGTTTCCCTTACCGACACTAGTATCCTTTTTGCCGACATCAGTTCCTTCATGACCGACGTCGGTCTTCCTATTGCCACTTCTTCCTCCAACTCAAAGGTTTGCCACGCCTCAAGACCTTCTTCCCTCTCTCTCTCAGTCCCAACAATAAACTCCAATACAGAATTGATGTTCACCTCTCCAACCAGTCAGTAACACGCTGCCAGTTCACCAAGTACACAACCGTATGCCAAGTAGATCCCCTACTCTCTGCTACCTACAAATCACTTGACCTTACTCACCATGTAGATATCTCTACACCCCTGAAGAACCCTTGTCCTTGCCTCACCAAGTCCTTATGATTCTTCAACCAGTACCCCGATGGATCAGCTCCTTGACCTTACAGACCTTGTAACTCTCCCTAATCATACACACTCAGCACTCCTTTAGATCAAGGAGGAGCTAATCTAGCTCTCTCTAAAAGCTCTATGGCTTTCTAGCACACCTTTACAATACAGCCCATGAGTCCATATATAGATCTCATGCTTACAATAATTAGACCAACCTAATTACTGTAATTAGACATGCAATTCAAGACTAAGACTAGCCTTCAACATGCAAACTAACAGTCCAAAAATAGACTCTCTAAAATCAACATGTGAACTGCTTGTTCACGCACAGGCTACCGACGTCGGCTCCTCCATGACCAATGTCGGCCGACTGGTAATCATCACCAGTTGCTTCCTCACTGCCATTTGACCAACGTCAGCTGATCAGACTGAAGCCTGTTTCCTACAACTGGTTCTGTAACTCCCCGCAACTCTGCATCCTCCATAAGTTTTCTTGTTTGCATCCTGGTGAAGCTTTTAGCTCCACAACCTAACAATCTCCCACTTGGAGATAAACAGCTGCACCTGTACCTGTACCTATACACCATCTAAATTACTGCCTGGCTTGTATCCCTCTTCAAGATCCATCCTGAAGACCAACCACCACACAACTGTGATGTTGTACCTGTCATTCAAGTAACCTACCACATCCGAACCTACACATCCATGTAGTGAAGAACTTGACCCTGCATAACAAGAATCCCTGCTACTAGTCCCACTAAACTGCCCTCCAGCACTCCTTCCTCGAATTAGCTCCATACTTTCCGACAACCCCCACTGATTGGGAAAACTCAAGCCTACAATAGACCTCATGTGATTTCGAACCCTGTTTCAAGCTAAGCTTGAACTGTCCAGCCATTGGTGTGGTTTCTGATTCTATATCCTGCATCATGAACTCCACCAACACTGTCTTCACATCAGCTCCCACTGGAGATAAAATCTCCATGACTCTTATGCCAAAGAATTTTGCTGCTCCAAATTCTTCATGACACACCTCTGAACTAACCTTACCTTTAGCTCAGAAAATACCTGTATGTACAAACCTACTAGTAAATCACCAACATATAGTAACAAGATGACGTTGCGACCATCATCTACCTGGTAAGATAAACACAATAGTTACACTGACATTGACTAAAGCCATGATTAGTCATCCACCTGTCAAAACCTGTACCACTGTCCTACAACTCTCTCAAGACCATATACCTTGGCCTTCCATCTCATGTATCCATCCACTCTCTTCTCTAAAATGGGAATCCATCTCTCTCAGTGCTTACTTCCAGCTGACAACTCTACCAATAAATACTTGTTTGGTTCTTCTCTAAGGACTCACACTCCTCATCCATGCCAAGCTCCCACTATATCTGGACTCTACCTGCATTGCCTCTTTCATCTTCCTGGTATTTGACCATCAATAAGCAATATAAAGAAGGTGAACAATGAATATGAGGTTCACTTACCCTTTCTGACCTCCACATGAGCATTTGAGACTTGTTGACAGATAGCTGTCCGCCCACTATCCGTTCTAGTGACCGATCTCGGCCATCTCTTAGTCTGCTCCTGAACGATGTCAATTTCCTGCACTGACCCTAACTGCCGACGGCGTTTCCCTTGCCGACGCTAGTATCCTTTTTTCCGACATCGGTTCCTTCATGACCGACGTCGGTCTTCCTATTGCCACTTCTTCCTCCACCTCAAAGGTTTGCCACGCCTCAAGACCTTCTTCCCTCTCTCTCTCAGTCCCAACAATAAACTCCAATATAGAATTGATGTTCACCTCTCCAACCAGTTAGTAACACGCTGCCAGTTCACCAAGTACACAACCGTACTCCAAGTAGATCCCCTACTCTCTGCTACCTGAAAATCACTTGACCTTACTCACCATGTAGATATCTCTACACCCCTGAAGAACCCTTGTCCTTGCCTCACCAAGTCCTTATGATTCTTCAACCAGTACCCCGGTGGATCAGCTCCTTGACCTTACAGACCTTGTAACTCTCCCTAATCATACACACTCAGCACTCCTTTAGATCAAGGAGGAGCTAATCTAGCTCTCTCTAAAAGCTCTATGGCTTTCTAGCACACCTTTACAATACAGCCCATGAGTCCATATATAGATCTCATGCTTACAATAATTAGACCAACCTAATTACTGTAATTAGACACGCAATTCAAGACTAAGACTAACCTTCAACATGCAAACTAATAGTCCAAAAATAGACTCTCTAAAATCAACATTTGAACTGCTTGTTCACGCACAGGCTGCCGATGTCGGCTCCTCCATGACCAATGTCGGCCGACTGGTAATCATCACCGGTTGCTTCCTCACTGCCATTTGACCAACGTCAGCTGATCAGACTGAAGCCTGTTTCCTGCAACTGGTTCTGTAACTCCCCGCAACTCTGCATCCTCCATAAGTTTTCTTGTTTGCATCCTGGTGAAGCTTTTAGCTCCACAACCTAACAATCTCCCACTTGGAGATAAACAGCTACACCTGTACCTGTACCTATACACCATCTAAATTACTCCCTGGCTTGTATCCCTCTTCAAGATCCATCCTGAAGACCAACCACCACATAACTGTGATGTTATACCTGTCATTCAAGTAACCTACCACATCCGAACCTACACATCCATGTAGTGAAGAACATGACCCTGCATAACAAGAATCCCTACTGCTAGTCCCACTGAACTGCCCTCCAGTACTCCTTCCTTGAATTAGCTCCATACTTTTCGACAACCCCCACTAATTGGGAAGACTCAGGCCCACAATAGACCTCATGTGATTTTGAACCCTGTTTCAAGCTAAGCTTGAACTGTCCAGCCATTGGTGTGGTTTCTGATTCTGCATCCTACATCATGAACTCTGCCAACTCCATCTTCACATCAGCTCCCACTGGAGATAAAATCTCCATGACTCTTATGCCAAAGAATTTCGCTACTCCAAATTTTTCATGACACACCTCTAAACTAACCTTACCTTTAGCTCAACAAATACCTGTATGTACAAACCTACTAGTAAATCACCCACATACAGTAACAAGATGATGTTGCGACCATCATCTACTTGGTAAGATAAACACAATAGTTACACTGACATTGACTGAAGCCATGCTTAGTCATCCACCTGTCAAAACCTGTACCACTGTCATGTAGCTCTCTCAAGACCATATACCTTGGCCTTCCGTCTCATGTATCCATCCACTCTCTTCTCTAAAATGGGAATCCATCTCTCTCAGTGCTTACTTCCAGCTGACAACTCTACCAACAAATACCTATTTGGTTCTTCTCCAAGGACTCACACTCCTCATCCATGCCAAGCTCCCACTGTATCTTGACTCTACCTACATTGCCTCTTCCATCTTCCTAGTTCTTAACCATCAATAAGCAATATAAAGAAGGTGAACAATGAATATGAGGTTCACTTACCCTTTCTGACCTCCACATGAGCATTTGAGACTTGTTGACATCTACCTGTCTGCCCACTATTTGTTCCAGTGACCGATCTCAGCCATCTCCCAGTCTGCTCCTGACCGATGTCAATTTCTTGCACTGACCCTGACTGTCGACGTCGTTTCCCTGGCTGACACCTGTATCCTTTCTGCCGACATCAGTTCCTTCATGATCGACGTCACTCTTCCTATTGCCGATGCTGGTTACTGTATGACTGATGCCGGTACCTGTGTTCATCTGTGAGTGATAACTTTTTACCCACGAGCTCTCCATGGATCAAAATCCTAATCAAATCAACCCTACTCTGCTCAGAATAAATCAGTTCCCTCACCTAATCTCTATCCGTCATCTCCTCCATGAACACCAAGGCTTTCTAGTTCTTTAGCTTGTCAAAGACATCTGTCTTCCACTTCAAAACCTGCATTTTCCTTCTACATATGTGATTAAGCCTATGAAGCCACATCTCTACAACAGAAGGTGAATAAGTAATATAAGTAGATAGATAAAGGATACCTACTTTCCTACCACCATCTAATTCAAGTGTATCCACTGTGAGAGTTACAATACATCTACCATCACCCAAATTTCTTGAAGAAATTACACTCATCTCCAAGACTGGTACCTGCATGACTTCCTTCAACCACTATGTGTCGTCCATCTACAATTTCAGCTTCACTTCTCCTTTATCAATAATCTGACAAGGCTCTCTAGCTCCTAAATAAATCTCTCCAAAGTCATACCCATGAAAATATGCTCTATTTCGAACTCCATGGAAAGAGGCAAAAGAATCTGTGAACCAAGACTCCACTTTATCCAGAACATCCTGTGCAACATCCCCTGCAACATCTGCTCCTCCTTGTTGATCTGCAACCAACCAATAATCTTTATTTATCGGCTCTTTCTTTCCATCAATCAGACCATTCATCCTATTCAGTTTCTCCATTCATAGGTTACTTCCTTCTGCCATTGCTATACTCCCACTCAATCAGAAACCCCTGTGAGTAACCTGTAATCAACAAACACTACCTGATCTGAAACCACCTGTTAGTAAACCCAACCAAAAGATCTGATACCACTTGTCAAGGAACCTAAAACAATAAACATGCTCCGATGCCTACTTAGTCAGGATCTTTCTCTACCAATTAGAACACATATGATTACTTCTTGTTTTAGCAACTAAACATGGAATTATACCAGAATCAATAAGTAACTAGAAATATGAAACAACACAGGAATTGAGAGATAATACACAAATTGTATTAATAATCACTCAAAAGAATATACAATAAGGAAGATGATACTTCTTCCTCCACCTCAAAGGTTCACCACACCTCAAGAACTTCTTCCCTCTCTCTCTCGGTCCCAACAATCAACTCCAATACAAAATTGATGTTCACCTCTCCAACCAGTCAGTAACACGTTGCCAGTTCAACAAGTACACAACCGTACTCCAAGTAGATCCCCTACTCTCTGCTACCTGCAAATCAATTGACCTTACTCACCATGTAGATATCTCTACACCCCTGAAGAACCCTTGTCCTTGCCTCACCAAGTCCTTATGATTCTTCAACCAGTACCATAGTGGATCAACTCCTTGACCTTGCAGACCTTGCAACTCTCTCTGATCATACACACTCAGCACCCCTTTGGAACTAGGAGGAGGTAATCTAGCTCTCTCTAAAAGCTCTATGGCTTTCTAGCACACCTTCACAATACAACCCATGAGTCCATATATAGATCTCATGCTTACAATAATTAGACTAACCTAATTACAATAATTAGACACGCAACTCAAGACTAAGACTAGCCTTCAACATGCAAACTAACAGTCCAAAAGTAGACTCTCTGAAATCAACATGCAAACTGCCTATTCACGCACAGGCTGCCGACATCGGCTCCTCCATGACCGATGTTGACCGATTGTAACTGTCGCTGGTTGCTTCCTCACTGCCATCTGACCGACGTCGGCTGATCAGATCCAAGCCAGTTTCCTGTAACTGGTTCCACAACTCCCTGCAACTCTGCATCCTCTATAACTTCTCCTGTTTACATCCTAGTGAAACTTTTAGCTCCACAACCTAACAATCTCCCACTTGGAGATAAATAGCTGCATCTGTACCTGTACCTATACACTATCTAAATTATTTCTTGGCTTGTATCCCTCTTCAAGATCCATCCTGAAGACCAACCACCACACAACTTTGATGTTGTACCTATCATTCAAGTAACTTGCCACATCCGAACCTACACATCCATGTAGTGAAGAACTTGACCCTGCATAACAAGAATCCCTATTGCTAGTCCCACTGAACTACCCTCCAGTACTCCTTCTTTGAATTAGCTCCATACTTTCTGACCACCCCCACTGATTGGGAAAACTCAGGCCTACAATAGACCTCATGTGATTTCAAACCCTGTTTCAAGCTAAGCTTGAACTATCCAGCCATTGGTGTGGTTTCTAATTTTTCATCCTGCATCATGAACTCCACCAACACCGTCTTCACATGAGCTCCCACTGGAGATAAAATCTCCATGACTCTTATGCCAAAGAATTTTGTTGCTCCAAATTCTTCATGACACACCTCTGAAATTACCTTACCTTTAGCTCAACAAATACCTGTATGTACAAACCTACTAGTAAATCACCCACATACAGTAACAAGATGATGTTGCGACCATCATCTACCTGGTAAGATAAACACAATAGTTACACTGACATTGACTGAAGCCATGCTTAGTCATCCACCTGTCAAAACCTGTACCACTGTCCTGCAGCTCTCTCAAGACCATATACCTTGGCCTTCTGTCTCATGTATCCATCCACTCTCTTCTCTAAAACAAGAATCCATCTCTCTTAGTGCTTACTTCTAGCTGACAAATCTACCAACAAATACCTATTTGGTTCTTCTCCAAGGACTCACACTCCTCATCCATGCCAAGCTCCCACTGTATCTGGACTCTACTTGCATTGCCTCTTACATCTTCCTAGTTCTTGACCATCAATTAGCAATATAAAGAAGGTGAACAATGAATATGCGGTTCACTTACCCTTTCTCACCTCCACATGAGCATTTGAGACTTGTTGACAGCTAGCTGTCTACCCACTATCTGTTCCAGTGACTAATCTCGGCCATCTTCTAGTCTGCTTCCGACCGATGTCAGTTTATTTCACTGACCTTGACTGGCGACATCGTTTCCCTGGCTGACGCCGGTATCCTTTTTGTCGACATCGGTTCCTTCATGACCGACGTCGGTCTTCCTATTGCCGACATTGATTACTTTATGACCGACGCTGGTACCTGTGTTCGTCTATGAGTGATAACTTTTTACCTACGAGTTTTCCATGGATCAAAATCCTAATCCAATCAACCTTGCTCTGCTCAGAATAAATCAGTTCCCTCACCTGATCTTTGTCCATCATCTCCTCCATGAACACCAAGGCTTTCTAGTTCTTTAGCTTGTCAAAGACATCTATCTTCCACTTCAATACTTGCATTCTCCTTCTACATGTGTGACTAAGCCTATGAAGCCACATCTCTGCAACAGAACATGAATCAGTAATATAAGTAGATAGATAAAGGATACCTACTTTCTTACCACCATCTAATTCAAGTGTATCCACTGTGAGAGTTACAATACATCTCCCATCACCCAAATTTCTTGAAGAAATTAGACTCATCTCCAAGACTGGTACCTTCATGACTTCCTTCAACCACTGTGTGTCATCCATCTACAATTTTAGATTCACTTCCCCTTTGTCAATAATCTGACAAGGCTCTCCAGCTCCTAAATAAATCTCTCCAAAGTCATACCCATGAAAAGATGCTCTATTTCGAACTGCATGGAAAGAGGCAAAAGAATCTGTGAACCAAGATTCCACTTTATCAAAAACATCCTATGCAACATCCCCTGCAACATCTGCTCCTCCCTGTTGATCTGCAACCAACCAATAATCTTTATTTACCTGCTCTTTCTTTCCATCAATCAGACCATTCGTGTTATTCTGTTTCTCCATTCGTAGCTTACTTCCTTCTACCATTGCTATACTCCCACTCAATTAGAAACCCCTGTGAGTAACCTGTAATCAACAAACACTACCAGATCTAAAACCACCTATTAGTAAACCCAACCAAAAGCTCTGATACCACTTGTCAAGGAACCTAGAACAATAAACATGCTCCGATGCCTACTTAGTCAGGATCTTGCTGTACCAATTAGAACACATATGATTACTTCTTGTATTAGCAACTAAACACGGAATTATACCAGAATCAATAAGTAACTAGAAATATGAAACAACACAGGAATTGAGAGACAATACACAATTGTATTAATAATCACTCAAAAGAATATACAATAAGGAAGATGCCACTTCTTCCTCCACCTCAAAGGTTCGCCACACCTCTTGACCTTCTTCCCTCTCTCTCTCGGTCCCAACAATCAACTCCAGTACAGAATTGATGTTCACCTCTCCAACCAGTCAGTAACGCGTTGCCAGTTCACCAAGTACACAACTGTACTCCAAGTAGATCCCCTGCTCTCTGCTACCTGCAAATCACTTGACCTTACTCACCATGTAGATATCTCTACACCCGTGAAGAACCCTTGCCCTTGCCTCACCAAGTCCTTATGATTCTTTAACCAGTACCCTAGTGGATCAGCTCCTTGACCTTGCAGACCTTGCAACTCTCTATGATCATACACACTCAGCACCCCTTTAGAACTAAGAGGAGCTAATCTAGCTCTCTCTAAAAGCTCTATGGATTTCTAGCACACCTTTACAATACAACCCATGAGTCCATATATAGATCTAATGCTTACAATAATTAGACTAACCTAATTACAATAATTAGACACACAACTCAAGACTAAGACTAGCCTTCAACATGCAAACTAACAGTCCAAAAATAGACTCTCCGGAATCAACATGCGAACTGCTTGTTCATGCACAGGCTGCCGATGTCGGCTCCTCCATGACCGATGTCGGCTGACTGGTAACCATCCCTGGTTGCTTCCTCACTATCATCTGACTGATGTCGGCTAATCAGACCCAAGCTGGTTTCCTGCAACTGGTTCTACAACTCCCCACAACTCTGCATCCTCCATAACTTTTCCTGTTTGCATCCTGGTGAGGCTTTTAGCTCCACAACCTAACAATCTCCCCCTTGGAGATAAATAGCTACACCTGTACCTATACTTGTACACCGTCTAAATTATTCCCTGGCTTGTATCTCTCTTCAAGCTCCATCCTGAAGAGCAACCACCACACAACGGTGATGCTGTACCTGTCATTCAAGTAACCTGCCACATTCGAACCTACACATCCATGTAGTGAAGAACTTGACCCTGCATAACAAGAATCCCTGCTACTAGTCCCACTGAACTGCCCTCCAGTACTCCTTCCTCGAGTTAGCTCCATACTTTCCGAAAACCCCCACTGATTGGGAAAACTCAGGCCTACAATAGACCTCATGTGATTTCAAACCCTGTTTCAAGTTAAGCTTGAACTATTCTGATTCTGCATCCTACATCATGAACTCCGCCAACACCGTCTTCACATCAGCTCCCACTGGAGATAAAATCTCCATGACTCTTATGCCAAAGAATTTTGTTGCTCCAAATTCTTCATGACACACCTCTGAACTAACCTTACCTTTGCTCAAAAAATACCTGTATGTACAAACCTAATGGTAAATCACCCACATAGAGTAACAAGATGATGTTACGACCATCATCTACCTGGTAAGATAAACACAATAGTTACACTGATATTGACTGAAGCCATGCTTAGTCATCCACCTGTCAAAACCTGTACCACTGTCCTGCAGCTCTCTCAAGACCATATACCTTTGCCTTCCATCTCATGTATCCATCCACTCCATTCTCTAAAATGGGAATCCATCTCTCTCAGTGCTTACTTTTAGCTGACAACTCTACCAATAAATACCTGTTTAGTTCTTCTCCAAGAACACACACTCCTCATCCATGCCAAGCTCCCACTGTATCTAGACTCTACCTACATTGCCTTTTCCATCTCCTGGTTCTTGACCATCAATAAGCAATACAAAGAAGGTGAACAATGAATATGAGGTTCACTTACCCTTTCTGACCTCCACATGAGTGTTTGAGACTTGTTGACAGCTAGCTATCTACCCACTATCCGTTCTAGTGATCGATCTCGGCCATCTCCCAGTCTGCTCCCGACTGATGTCGGTTTCCTACACTGACCCTAACTACCGATGTCATTTCCCTGGCCCACACCGGTATCCTTTTTATCGACATCGGTTCCTTCATGACTGATGTCGGTCTTCCTGTTGCCGATGTCAGTTACTATATGACCGACGTCGGTACCTGTGTTCGTCTGTGAGTGATACATTTTTACCTGTGAGCTCTCCATGGATCAAAATCCTAATCAAATCAACCCTGCTTTGCTTAGAATAAATCAGTTCCCTCACCTGATCTCTATCCATCATCTCCTCCATGAACACCAAGGCTTTCCAGTTCCTTAGCTTGTCAAAGACACCTATCTTCCACTTCAAAACTTGCATTCTCCTTCTACATATGTGACTAAGCCTATGAAGCCACATCTCTGCAACAAAATGTGAATCAGTAATATAAGTAGATAAATAAAGGATATCTACTTTCTTACCACCATCTAATTCAAGTGTATCTGCTGTGAGAGTTACAGTACATCTCCCATCACCCAAATTTCCTAAAGAAATTAGACTCATCTCCAAGACTGGTACCTGCATGACTTCCTTCAACCACTGTGTGTCGTCCATTTGCAATTTTAGCTTCACTTCCCCTTTGTCAATAATCTGACAAGGCTCTCTAGCTCCTAAATAAATCCCTCCAAAGTCATACCCATGAAAAGATGCTCTATTTCGAACTGCATGGAAAGAGGCAAAAGAATCTATGAACCAAGATTCCACTTTATACAGAACATCTTGTACAACATCCCCTGTAACATCTGCTCCTCCCTGTTGATCTACAACCAACCAACAATCTTTATTTACCTTCTCTTTCTTTCCATCAATCAGACCATTCGTGCTATTCAATTTCTCCATTCGTAGCTTACTTCCTTCTGCCATTGCTATACTCCCACTCAATCAGAAACCCCTATGAGTAACCTATAATCAACAAACACTACTAGATCTAAAACCCCCTGTTAGTAAACACAACCAAAAGCTCTGATACCACTTGTCAAGGAACCTAGAACAATAAACATGCTCTGATGCCTACTTAGTCAGGATCTTGCTCTACCAATTAGAGCACATATGATTGCTTCTTGTATTAGCAACTAAACAAGGAATTATACCAGAATCAATAAGTAACTAGAAATATGAAACAACACAGGAATTGAGAGACAATACACAATTGTATTAATAATCACTCAGAAGAATATACAATAAGGAAGATGCCACTTCTTCCTCCACCTCAAAGGTTTGCCATGCCTCAAGACCTTTTTCCCTCTCTCTCTTGGTCCCAACAATCAACTCCAAAACAGAATTGATGTTCACCTCTCCAACCAGTCAATAACATGCTACCAGTTCACCAAGTACACAATCGTACTCCAAGTAGATCCCCTGCTCTCTGCTACTTGCAAATCACTTGACCTTACTCACCATGTAGATATCTCTACACCCCTGAAGAACCCTTGTCCTTGCCTCACCAAGTCCTTATGATTCTTCAACCAGTACCCTAGTGGATCAGCTCCTTGACCTTGCAGACCTTGTAACTCTCCCTGATCATACACACTCAATACCCCTTTGGAACTAGGAGGAGCTAATCTAGCTCTCTTTAAAATCTCTATGGCTTTCTAGCACACCTTTACAATACATCCCATGAGTCTATATATAGATCTCATGCTTACAATAATTAGACTAACCTAATTACAATAATTAGACACGCAACTCAAGACTAAGACTAGCCATCAACATGCAAATTAATAGTCCAAAAATAGACTCTCAAGAATCAACATGGGAACTACCTGTTCACGCACAGGCTTCCGACGTCGACTCTTCCATGACAGATGTCAGCCGACTGATAACCGTCACCAGTTGCTTCCTCACTACCATCTGACTGATGTTAGCTGATCAAATCGGAGCCGGTTTCCTGCAACTAGTTCCGCAACTCCCCACAACTCTGTATCCTCCATAACTTCTCCTATTTGCATCTTGGTGAAGCTTTTAGCTTCACAACCTAACAATCTCTCACTTGGAGATAAACAACTACACCCGTACCTGTACCTATACACCATCTAAATTATTTCCTGGCTTGTATCCCTCTTCAAGATCCATCCTGAAGACCAACCACCACACAACTGTGATGTTGTACCTGTCATTCAAGTAACCTGCCACATCCAAACCTACATATCCATGTAGTGAAGAACTTGACCCTGCATGACAAGAATCCCTGCTGCTAGTCCCACTGAATTGCCCTCTAGTACTCCTTCCTCGAATTAGCTCCATACTTTCTGACAACCCCCACTGATTGGGAAAACTCAGGCCTACAATAGACCTCATGTGATTTCAAACCCTGTTTCAAGCTAAGCTTGAACTGTCCAGCCATTGGTGTGGTTTCTGATTCTGTATCCTGCATCATGAACTCTGCCAACACTGTCTTCACATCAGCTCCTACTGGAGATAAAATCTCTATGACTCTTATGCCAAAGAATTTCGCTGCTCCAAATTCTTCATGACACACCTCTGAACTAAACTTACCTTTAGCTCAGCAAATACCTGTATGTACAAAACTACTAGTAAATCACCAACATATAGTAACAAGATGACGTTGCGACCATCATCTACCTGGTAAGATAAACACAATAGTTACACTGACATTGACTAAAGCCATGATTAGTCATCCACCTGTCAAAACCTATACCACTGTCCTACAGCTCTCTCAAGACCATATACCTTGGCCTTCTATCTCATGTATCCATCCACTCTCTTCTCTAAAACAAGAATCCATCTCTCTCAGTGCTTACTTCCAGCTGACAAATCTACCAACAAATCCATATTTGGTTCTTCTCCAAGGACTCACACTCCTCATCCATGCCAAGCTCCCACTGTATCTGGACTCTACTTGCATTGCCTCTTACATCTTCCTAGTTCTTGACCATCAATAAGTAATATAAAGAAGGTGAACAATGAATATGAGGTTCACTTACCCTTTCTAACCTCCACATGAGCATTTGAGACTTGTTGACAGCTAGCTGTCTGCCCACTATCCGTTCTAGTGACCGATCTCGGCCATCTCTTAGTCTTCTCCCGACCGATGTCGATTTCTTGCACTGACCCTGACTACCGACGTCATTTCCCTTGATGACGCCGGTATCCTTTCTGTCGACGTCGGTTCCTTCATGACTGACGTCGATCTTCCTATTGCTGACGTTGGTTACTGTATGACCGACGTCGGTACCTATGTTCATCTGTGAGTGATAACTTTTTATCTGTGAGCTCTCCATGGATAAAAATCCTAATCAAATCAACTCTGCTTTGCTCAAAATAAATCAATTCTCTCACCTGATCTCTGTCTGTCATCTCCTCTGTGAACACCAAGGCTTTCTAGTTCTTTAGCTTGTCAAAGACATCTATCTTCTGCTTCAAAACTTGCATTCTCCTTCTACATATGTGACTAAGCCTATGAAGCCAAATCTCTGCAACAAAAGGTGAATCAGTAATATAAGTAGATAGATAAAGGATACCTACTTTCTTAGCACCATCTAATTCAAGTGTATCCACTGTGAGAGTTACAATATATCTCCCATCACCCAAATTTCTTGAAGAAATTAGACTCATCTCCAAGACTGGTACCTGAATGACTTCCTTCAACCTCTGTGTGTCGTCCATCTGAAATTTCAGCTTCACTTCCCCTTTGTCAATAATCTGACAAGGCTCTCCAGCTCCTAAATAAATCTCTCCAAAGTCATACCCATGAAAAGATGCTCTATTTCAAACTGCATGGAAAGAGGCAAAAGAATCTGTGAACCAAGATTCCACTTTATCTAAAACATCATGTGCAACATCCCTTGCAACATCTGCTCCTCCCTGTTGATCTGCAACCAACCAACAATCTTTATTTACCTCCTCTTTCTTTCCATCAATTAGACCATTCGTGCTATTAAGTTTCTCCATTCGTAGCTTACTTCCTTCTGCCATTGCTATACTCCCACTCAATCAGAAACTCCTGTGAGTAACCTGTAATCAACAAACACTACCAGATCTAAAACCACTTGTTAGTAAACCCAACCAAAAGCTCTGATACCACTTGTCAAGGAACCTAGAACAATAAACATGCTCCGATTCCTACATAGTCAGGATCTTGCTCTACCAATTAGAGCACATATGATTACTACTTGTATTAGCAACTAAACACGAAATTATACCAGAATCAATAAGTAACTAGAAATATGAAACAACACAGGAATTGAGAGACAATACACAATTGTATTAATAATCACTCAGAAGAATATACAATAAGGAAGATGCCACTTCTTTCTCCACTTCAAAGGTTCACCACGCCTCAAGACCTTCTTCCCTATTTCTCTCAGTCCCAACAATCAACTCTAATATAGAATTGATGTTCACCTCTCCAACCAGTCAGTAACACGCTGCCAGTTCACCAAGTACACAACCGTACTCCAAGTAGATCCCCTACTCTCTGCTACCTACAAATCACTTGACCTTACTCACCATGTAGATATCTCTACACCCCTGAAGAATCCTTATCCTTGCCTCACCAAGTCCTTATGATTCTTCACCCAGTACCCCAGTGGATCAGCTCCTTGACCTTGCAGACCTTGCAACCCTCCCTGATCATACACACTCAGCACCCCTTTGGAATTAGGAGGAGCTAATCTAGCTCTCTCTAAAAGCTCTATGGCTTTCTAGCAGACCTTTAAAATACAGCCCATGAGTCCATATATAGATCTCATGATTACAATAATTAGACTAACCTAATTACAATAATTAGACATGCAACTCAAGACTAAGACTAGCCTTCAACATGCAAACTAACAGTCCAAAAATAGACTCTACAAAATCAACATGTGAACTGCATGTTCACGCACAGGCGGCCATCGTCGGCTCCTCCATGACCGATGTAGACCGACTGATAACCATTTCCGGTTGCTTCCTCACTGCCATCTAACCAACATCAACTTATCAGACCAAAGCCAGTTTCCTACAACTGGTTCTGTAACTCCCCGCAACTCTACATCCTGCATAACTTCTCTTGTTTGCATCCTGGTGAAGTTTTTAGCTCCACAACCTAACAATCTCCCACTTGGAGATAAATAGCTGCACCTATACCTGTACCTGTACACCATCTAAATTATTCCCTAGCTCGTATCTGTCTTCAAGATCCATCCTGAAGACCAACCATCACACAACTGTGATATTGTACTTGTCATTCAAGTAACCTGCCACATCGGAACCTATACATCCATGTAGTGAATAACTTAACCCTACATAACAAGAATCCCTACTGCTAGTCAGACTGAACTGCCCTCTAGTACTCCTTCCTTGAATTAGCTCCATACTTTCTGATAACCCCCACTGATTGGGAAAACTCAGGCCTACAATAGACCTCATGTGAATTCAAACCCTGTTTCAAGCTAAGCTTGAACTATCCAGCCATTGGTGTGGTTTCTGATTTTGCATCCTGCATCATGAACTCTGCCAACACCGTCTTCACATCAGCTCCCACTAGAGATAAAATCTCCATGACTCTTATGCCAAAGAATTTCGCTGCTCCAAATTATTCATGACACACCTCTGAACTAACCTTACCTTTAGCTCAACAAATACTTGTATGTACAAACCTACTAGTAAATAACCCACATACAGTACAAACATGATGTTGTGACCATCATCTACCTTGTAAGATAAACACAATAGTTACACTGACATTGACTGAAGCCATGCTTAGTCATCCACCTGTCAAAACCTGTACCACTGTCCTGCAGCTCTCTCGAAACCATATACCTTGGCATTCCATCTCATGTATCCATCCACTCTCTTCTCTAAAATGGGAATCCATCTCTCTCAGTGCTTACTTCCAGCTGACAACTCTACCAACAAATACCTGTTTGGTTCTTCTCCAAGGACTCACACTCCTCATCCATGCCAAGTTCCCACTGTATCTGGACTCTACTTGCATTGCCTCTTCCATCTTCCTGATTTATGACCATCAATAAGCAATATAAAGAAGGTGACCAATGAATATGAGGTTCACTTACCCTTTCTGACCTCCACATGAGCGTTTGAGACTTATTGACAGCTCGTTGTCCGCCCACTATTTGTTCCAGTGACCGATCTCGGCCATCTCCCAGTCTACTCCCGACCGATGTCAATTTCTTGCACTGACCCTGACTACTGACGTCATTTCCCTGGCTGACGCCGGTATCCTTTCTACCGATGTCAGTTCCTTCATGACCGATGTCAGTCTTCTTGTTATTGATGTCGATTACTGTATGACTGACGCTGGTACCTGTGTTCGTTTGTGACTGATAAATTTTTACCTGCGAGCTATCCATGGATCAAAATCCTAATCAAATCAACCCTGCTCTACTCAGAATAAATTAGTTCAATCACCTGATCTCTGTCTGTCATTTCCTGAATGAGCACCAAGGCTTTCCAGCTCTTTAGCTTGTCAAAGACATCTGTCTTTCGCTTCAAAACCTACATTCTCCTTCTACATATGTGACTAAGCCTATGAAGCCACATCTCTACAACAGAAGGTGAATCAGTAATATAAGTAGATAGATAAAGGATACCTACTTTCTTACCACCATCTAATTCAAGTGTATCCGCTGTGCGAGTTAAAGTACATCTCCTATCACCCAAATTTCTTGAAGAAATTAGACTCATCTCCAAGACTGGTACCTGCATGACTTCCTTCAACCATTGTGTGTCATCCATCTGCAATTTCAACTTCACTTCCCTTTTGTCAATAATCTGACAAGGCTCTCCAGCTCCTAAATAAATCTCTCCAAAGTCATACCCATGAAAAGATGCTCTATTTCGAACTACATGGAAAGAGGCAAAAGAATTTGTGAACCAAGATTCCACTTTATCCATAACATCTTGTGCAACATCCCCTTCAACATCTGCTCCTCCCTGTTGATCTGCAACCAACCAACAATCTTTATTTACTTTCTCTTTCTTCATTATACCATTCGTGCTATTCAGTTTCTCGATTCGTAGCTTACTTCCTTCTGCCATTGCTATACTCCCACTCAATCAGAAACCCCTGTGAGTAACTTGTAATCAACAAACACTACCAAATCTAAAACCACCTATTAGTAAATGCAATCGAAAGCTCTGATACCACTTGTCAAGGAATCTAGAACAATAAACATGCTCCGATGCCTACTTAGTCATGATCTTGCTCTACCAATTAGAGCACATATGATTACTTCTTGTATTAGAAACTAAACACAGAATTATACCAGAATCAATAAGTAACTAGAAATATGAAACAACACAGGAATTGAGAGACAATACACAATTGTATTAATAATCACTCAGAAGAATATACAATAGGGAAGATGCCACTTCTTCCTCCACCTCAAAGGTTTGCCACGCCTCAAGACCTTTTTCCCTCTCTCTCTTGGTCCCAACAATCAACTCCAACATAGAATTGATGTTCACCTCTCCAACCAGTCAGTAACACACTGCCAGTTCACCATGTACACAACCGTACTCCAAGTAGATCCCCTGCTCTCTACTCACCATGTAGATATCTCTACACCCCTGAAGAACCCTTATCCTTGCCTCACCAAGTCCTTATGATTCTTCAACCAGTACCCCGGTGGATCAGCTCCTTGACCTTGTAGACCTTGTAACTCTCCCTGATCATACACACTCAGCGCCCCTTTAGAATTAGGAGGAGCTAATCTAGCTCTCTCTAAAAGCTCTATGGCTTTCTAGTACACCTTTACAATACAGCCCATGAGTCCATATATAGATCTCATGCTTACAATAATTATACTAACCTAATTACAATAATTAGACACGTAACTCAAGACTAAGACTAGCCTTCAACATGCAAACTAACAGTCCAAAAATAGACTCTCCAGAATCAACATGCGAACTGTCTGTTCATGCATAGGCTACCGACATCAGCTCCTCCATGACCGATGTCGACCGACTGGTAACCGTTGTTGGTTGCTTCCTCACTGCCATCTGACCGACGTCGACTTATCAGACCAAAGCCAGTTTCTTGCAACTAGTTCCACAACTCCCCGCAACTCTGCATCCTCCATAACTTCCCCTATTTGCATCTTGGTGAAGCTTTTAGCTCCATAACCTAATAATCTCTCACTTGGAGATAAATAGCTCCACCTATACCTGTACCTATACACCATCTAAATTATTCCCTGGCTTGTATCCCTCTTCAAGATCCATCCTGAAGACCAACCACCACACAATTGTGATGTTGTACCTATCATTCAAGTAACCTGCCACATCCGAACCTACACATCCATGTAGTGAATAACTTGATCCTACATAACAAGAATCCCTACTGCTAGTCCCACTAAACTGCCCTCCAGTACTCCTTCCACGAATTAGCTCCATACTTTTCGACAACCCCCACTGATTGGAAAAACTCAGGCCTACAATAGACCTCATGTGATTTTGAACCCTGTTTCAAGCTAAGCTTGAAATATCTAGCCATTGGTGTGGTTTCTGATTCTGCATCTTGCATCATGAACTCCGCCAACACCGTCTTCACATCAGCTCCCACTGGAGATAAAATCTCCATGACTCTTATGCCAAAGAATTTCGATGCTCCAAATTTTTTATGACACACCTCTCAACTAACCTTACCTTTCGCTTAGCAAATACCTGTATGTACAAACCTACTAGTAAATCACCCACATACATTAACAAGATGATGTTGCGACCATCATCTACCTGGTAAGATAAACACAATAGTTACACTTAAATTGACTGAAGCCATGCTTAGTCATTCACCTGTCAAAACCTGTACCACTGTCCTATAGTTCTCTAAAGACCATATACCTTGGCCTTTCGTCTCATGTATCCATCCACTCTCTTCTCTAAAATGGGAATCCATCTCTCTCAGTGCTTACTTCTAGCTAACAACTCTACCAATAAATACCTATTAGGTTCTTCTCCAAGGACTCACACTCCTCATCCATGCCAAGCTCCCACTGTATCTATACTCTACCTGCATTACCTCTTCCATCTTCTTGTTTCTTGACCATCAATAAGAAATATAAAGAAGGTTAACAATGAATATGAGGTTCACTTACCCTTTCTGACCTCCACATGAGCATTTGAGACTTGTTGACAGCTAGCTGTCCGCCCACTATCCGTTCCAGTGACCGATCTCGGCCATCTCCCAGTCTGCTCCCGACCGATGTCAGTTTCCTGCACTGACCCTGACTGCCGACGTCATTTCCCTAGCCGACGCCGGTATCCTTTCTATCGACGTCAGTTCCTTCATGACCGACATCAGTCTTCCTATTGCCGATGTCAGTTACTGTATGACCGACGTTGGTACCTGTGTTCATCTGTGAGTGATAAATTTTTACCCGCGAGCTCTCCATGGATCAAAATCCTAATCAAATCAACCCTGCTCTGCTCAGAATAAATCAGTTCCCTCACCTGATCTCTGTTCATCATCTCCTCCATGAACACCAAGGCTTTCCAGTTCTTCAGCTTGTTAAAGACATCTGTCTTCCACTTTAAAACTTGCATTCTCCTTCTACATATGTGAGTAAGCCTATGAAGCCACATCTCTGCAACAGAAGGTGAATCAGTAATATAAGTAGATAGATAAAGGATACCTACTTTCTTACCACCATCTAATTTAAGTGTATCCACTATGAGAGTTACAGTACATCTCCCATCACCCAAATTTCTTGAAGAAATTAGACTCATCTCCAAGACTGGTACCTGCATGAATTCCTTCAACCACTGTGTGTCGTCCATCTACAATTTCAGCTTCACTTCCCCTTTTACAATAATCTGACAAGGCTCTCCAGCTCCTAAATAAATCTCTCCAAAGTCATACCCATGAAAAGATGCTCTATTTCAAACTACATGGAAAGAGGCAAAAGAATCTGTGAACCAAGATTCCACTTTATCCAGAACATCCTATGCAACATCCCCTGCAACATCTGCTCCTCTCTGTTGATCTGCAACCAACTAACAATCCTTATTTTCCTGCTCTTTCTTTCCATCAATCAGACCATTCATGATATTCAGTTTCTCCATTCGTAGCTTATTTCCTTCTACCATTGCTATACTCCCACTCAATCAGAAACCCCTGTGAGTAACCTATAATCAACAAACACTACCAAATCTGAAACCAATTGTTAGTAAACCCAACCAAAAGCTCTGATACCACTTGTCAAGGCACCTAGAACAATAAACATGCTCGGATGCCTACTTAGTCAGGACCTTGCTCTACCAATTTGAGCACATATGATTACTTCTTGTATTAGCAACTAAACACGAAATTATACCAGAATCAATAAGTAACTAGAAATATGAAACAACACAGGAATTGAGAGACAATACACAATTATATTAATAATCACTCAGAGGAATATACAATAAGGAAGATGCCACTTCTTCCTCCACCTCAAAGGTTCGCCATGCCTCAAGACCTTCTTCCCTCTCTCTCTCGGTCCCAACAATCAACTCCAATACAGAATTGATGTTCACCTCTCCAACCAGTCAGTAACATGCTACCAGTTCACCAAGTACACAACCATACTCTAAGTAGATCCCCTGTTCTCTGCTACCTGCAAATCACTTGACCTTACTCACCATGTAGATATCTCTACACCCCTGAAGAACCCTTGTCCTTTCCTCACCAAGTCCTTATGATTCTTCAAACAGTACCCCAGTGGATCAGCTCCTTGACCTTGCAGAACTTGCAACTCTCCCTGATCATAAACACATAGCACCCCTTTGGAACTAGGAGGAGCTAATCTTGCTCTCTCTAAAAGCTCTATGGGTTTCTAGCACACCTTTACAATACAGCCCATGAGTCTATATATAGATCTCATGCTTACAATAATTAGACTAACCTAATTACAATAATTAGACATGCAACTCAAGACTAAGACTAGTCTTCAACATGCAAACTAACAGTCCAAAAATAGACTCTCTAGAATCAACATGCGAACTGCCTGTTCATGCACAGGCTGCAGACGTCGGCTCCTCCATGACCGATGTCGGCTGACTGGTAACTGTCGCCAGTTGCTTCCTCACTGCCATCTAACTAACGTCGGTTGATCAGACTGAAGCTAGTTTCTTGCAATTAGTTCCGCAACTCCCTGCAACTCTACATCCTCCATAACTTCTCCTGTTTACATCTTGGTGAAGCTTTTAGGTCCACAACCTAACAATCTCCCACTTGGAGATAAACAACTGCACCTATACCTGTACTTGTACACCATCTAAATTATTCCCTGGCTTGTATCCCTCTTCAAGATCCATCCTGAAGACCAACCACCACACAACTGTGATGCTGTACCTATCATTCAAGTAACCTGCCACATCTAAACCTACACATCCATGTAGTGAAGAACTTGACCCTGCATAACAAGAATCCTCGCTGCTAGTCCCACTGAACTGCCCTCTAGTTCTCCTTCCTCGAATTAGCTCCATACTTTCTGACAACCCCCACTGATTGGGAAAACTCAGGCCTATAATAGACCTCATGTGATTTCGAACCATGTTTTAAGCTAAGCTTGAACTATCTAGCCATTGGTGTGGTTTCTGATTCTTCATCCTACATCATGAACTCCGCCAACACCATCTTCACATCAGCTCCCATTGGAGATAAAATATCCATGACTCTTATGCTAAAGAATTTTGCTGCTCCAAATTCTTCATGACACACCTCTAAACTAACCTTACCTTTAGCTCAGAAAATACCTGTATGTACAAACCTACTAGTAAATCACCCACATAAAGTAACAAGATGAAGTTGCGACCATCATCTACCTGGTAAGATAAACACAATAGTTACACTGACATTGACTGAAGCCATGCTTAGTCATCCACCTATCAAAACCTGTACCATTGTCCTACAGCTCTCTCAAGACCATATACCTTGGCCTTTTGTCTCATGTATCCATCCACTCTCTTCTCTAAAATATGAATCCATCTCTCTCATTGCTTACTTCCAGCTGACAACTCTACCAATAAATACTTGTTTGGTTCTTCTCCAAGGACTCACACTCCTCATCCATGCCAAGCTCCCACTGTATCTAGACTCTACCTACATTGCATCTTCTATCTTCTTGGTTCTTAACCATAAATAAGCAATATAAAGAAGGTGAACAATGAATATGAGGTTCACTTACCCTTTCTGACCTCCACATGAGCGTTTGAGACTTGTTGACAGCTAGCTGTCTGCCCACTATCCGTTCCAATGACCGATCTCGGCCATCTCCCAGTCTGCTCCTGACCGATGTCAGTTTCTTGCACTGACCCTGACTGCCGACGTCATTTCCCTGGCCAACACCGGTATCCTTTCTATCGATGTCAGTTCCTTCATGATTGACTTTGGTCTTCCTATTGCTGACGTAGGTTACTGTATGACTGATGCCGGTACCTGTGTTTGTCTGTGAGTGATAACTTTTTACCCGTGAGCTCTCCATGGATCAAAATTCTAAGAAAATCAACCTTGCTCTGCTCAAAATAAATTAGTTCCCTCACCTGATCTCTGTCTGTCATCTCCTCGATGAACACCAAGGCTTTCCAGTTCTTTAGCTTGTCAATGACATCTGTCTTTCGCTTCAAAACCTACAATCTCCTTCTACATATGTGACTAAGCCTTTGAAGCCACATCTCTACAATAGAAGGTGAATCAGTAATATAAGTATATAGATAAAGGATACCTACTTTCTTACCACCATCTAATTCAAGTGTATCCGCTATGAGAGTTACAGTACATCTCCCATCACCCAAATTTCCTAAAGAAATTAGACTCATCTCCAAGACTTGTACCTGCATGACTTCCTTCAACCACTGTGTGTCGTCCATCTACAATTTCAGCTTCACTTCCCCTTTGTCAATAATCTGACAAGGCTCTCCAACTCCTAAATAAATCTCTCCAAAGTCATACCCATGAAAAGATGCTCTATTTTGAACTGCATGGAAAGAGGCAAAAGAATCTGTGAACCAAGATTCCACTTTATCAAAAACATCCTGTGCAACATCCCCTATAACATCTGCTCCTCCCTGTTGATCTGCAACCAACCAACAATCTTTATTTACCTACTCTTTCTTTCCATCAATCAGACCATTCGTGCAATTTAGTTTCTCCATTCATAGCTTACTTCCTTCTACCATTGCTATACTCCCACTCAATCAGAAACCCCTATGAGTAACCTGTAATCAACAAACACTACCAGATCTGAAACCACCTATTAGTAAACCCAACCAAAAGCTCTGATACCACTTGTCAAGGAACCTAGAACAATAAACATGCTCCGATGCCTACTTAGTCAGGACCTTGCTCTACCAATTAGAGCACATATGATTACTTCTTGTATTATTGTATTAGCAATTAAACACAGAATTATACCAGAATCAATAAGTAACTAGAAATATGAAACAACATAGGAATTGAGAGACAATACACAATTGTATTAATAATCACTCAGAAGAATATACAATAATGAAGATGCCAATTCTTCCTCCACCTCAAAGGTTCGCCACGCCTCAAGACCTTCTTCCCTCTCTCTCTCTCGGTCCTAACAATCAACTATATTACAGAATTGATGTTCACCTCTCTAACTAGTCAGTAACACGTTGCCAGTTCACCATGTACACAACCATACTCCAAGTTGATCCCCTACTCTCTGCTACCTGCAAATCACATGACCTTACTCACCATGTAGATATCTCTAAACCCCTGAAGAACCCTTATCCTTTCATCACCAAGTCCTTATGATTCTTCAACCAGTACCTTGGTGGATCAGCTCCTTGACCTTGCAGACCTTGCAACTCTCCCTGATCATACACACTCAGCACCCCTTTAGAACTAGGAGGAGCTAATCTAGCTCTCTCTAAAAGCTCTATGAATTTCTAGCACACCTTTACAATACAGCGCATGAGTCCATATATAGATCTCATGCTTACAATAATTAGACTAACATAATTACAATAATTAGACACGTAACTCAAGACTAAGACTAGCCTTCAACATGCAAACTAACCGTCCAAAAAAAGACTCTCTGGAATCAACATGCAAACTATCTATTCACACACACGTTGCCGATGTCGGCTCCTCCATGACCGATGTCGGCCGACTGGTAACCGTCGCCGATTGCTTCCTCACTGCCATCTGACCGACGTTGGCTGATTAGACCGAAGTTGGTTTCTTATAACTGGTTCCATAACTCCCAGTAACTTTGCATCATCCATAACTTCTCTTATTTGCATCCTGGTGAAGCTTTTAGCTCCACAACCTAACAATATCCCACTTGGAGATAAATAGTTGCACCTGTACCTATACCTGTACACCATCTAAATTATTCCCTGGCTTGTATCCCTCTTTAAGATCCATCCTGAAGACCAACCATCGCACAACTGTGATGTTGTATCTGTCATTCAAGTAACCTGTCACATCTGAACCTACACATCCATGTAGTGAAGAAATTGACCCTGCATAACAAGAATCCCTACTGCTAGTCCCACTGAACTGCCCTCCAATACTCCTTCCTCGAATCAGCTCCATACTTTTTGACACCCCCACTGATTGGGAAAACTCAGGCCTACAATAGACCTCATGTGATTTCGAACCCTGTTTCAAGCTAAGCTTGAACTATCCAGCCATTGGTGTGGTTTCTGATTCTGCATCCTGCATCATGAACTCTGCCAACACCGTCTTCACATCAGCTCCCACTGGAGATAAAATATCCATGACTCTTATGCCAAATAATTTTGTTGTTCCAAATTCTTCATGACAAACCTCTGAACTAACCTTACCTTTAGCTCAACAAATTCCTGTATGTACAAACCTACTAGTAAATCACCTACATAAAGTAACAAGATGATGTTGCGACCATCATCTAACTGGTAAGATAAACACAATAGTTACACTAACATTGACTGAAGCCATGCTTAGTCATCCACCTGTCAAAACCTGTACCACTGTCTTGCAGCTCTCTCAAGACCATATACCTTGGCCTTCCTTCTCATGTATCCATCCACTCTCTTCTCTAAAATGGGAATCCATCTCTCTCAGTGCTTACTTCTTACTGACAACTCTACCAACAAATACCTATTTGGTTCTTCTCCAAGGAATCACACTCCTCATCCATGCCAAGCTCCCACTGTATCTGGACTCTACCTGCATTGCCTCATCCATCTTCCTGGTTCTTGACCATCAATAAGCAATATAAAGAAGGTGAAAAATGAATATGAGGTTCACTTACCCTTTCTGACCTCCACATGAGCGTTTGAGACTTGTTGACAGCTAGCTGTCTGCCCACTATCTGTTCTAGTGACCGATCTTGGCCATCTCCCAGTCTGCTCTCGACCGATGTCAGTTTCCTGCACTGACCCTCACTATCGACTTCATTTCTCTAGCCAACGCTGGCATCCTTTCTGCCAAAGTCAGTTCCTTCATGACCAACGTCGATCTTCCTGTTGCCGATGTCGGTTACTATATGACTGACGCCAGTATCTGTGTTCATCTGTGAGTGATAACCTTTTACACGTGAGCTCTCCATGGATCAAAATCTTAATCAAATCAACCCTGCTCTGCTCAGAATAAATTAGTTCCCTCACCTGATCTCTGTCTGTCATCTCCTCCATGAACACCAAGGCTTTCCAGTTCTTTAGCTTGTCAAAGACATCTATCTTCCACTTCAAAACCTGCATTCTCCTTCTACATATGTGATTAAGCCTATGAAGCCACATCTCTGCAACAGATGGTGAATCAGTAATATAAGTAGATAGATAAAGGATACCTACTTTCTTACCACCATCTAATTCAAGTGTATCCACTGTGAGAGTTACAGTACATCTCCCATCACCTAAATTTCCTAAAGAAATTAGACTCATCTCCAAGACTGCTACCTACATGACTTCCTTCAACCACTGTGTGTTATCCATCTGCAATTTTAGCTTCACTTCCCCTTTGTCAATAATCTGACAAGGCTCTCCAGCTCCTAAATAAATCTCTCCAAAGTCATACCCATGAAAAGATGCTCTATTTCGAACTGCATGGAAACAGGTAAAAGAATCTGTGAAGCAAGATTCCACTTTATCCAGAACATCCTGTGCAACATCCCCTACAACATCTGCTCCTCCCTGTTGATCTGCAATCAACCAATAACCTTTATTTACCTACTCTTTCTTTCCATCAATCAGACCATTCGTGCTATTCAGTTTCTCCATTTGTAGCTTACTTCCTTCTGCCATTCCTATACTCCCACTCAATCAAAAACCCTTGTGAGTAACCTGTAATCAACAAACACTACCAGATCTGAAACCACCTGTTAGTAAACCCAACCAAAAGCTCTGATACCACTTGTCAAGGAACCTAGAACAATAAATATGCTCCGATGCCTACTTAGTCAGGATCTTGCTCTACCAATTATAACACATATGATTACTTCTTGTATTAGCAACTAAACATAGAATTATACCAGAATCAATAAGTAACTAGAAATATGAAACAACACAGAAATTGAGAGACAATACACAATTATATTAATAATCACTCAGAAGAATATACAATAAGGAAGATGCCACTTCTTCCTCCACCTCAAAGGTTCGCCATGCCTCAAGACCTTCTTCCCTCTCTCTCTCGGTCCCAACAATCAACTCCAATACAGAATTGATGTTCACCTCTCCAACTAGTCAGTAACACGCTTCCAGTTCACCAAGTACACAACCATACTCCAAGTAGATCCCCTACTCTCTGCTACCTGCAAATCACTTGAACTTACTCACCATGTAGATATCTCTACACCCCTGAAGAACCCTTGTCCTTGCCTCACCAAGTCCTTATGATTCTTTAGCCAGTACCTCGGTGGATCAGCTCCTTGACCTTCCAGACCTTGCAACTCTCCCTGATCATACACACTCAGCACCCTTTTGGAACTAGGAGGAAATAATCTAGCTCTCTCTAAAAGCTCTATGGCTTTCTGGCACACCTTTACAATACAGCCCATGAGTCCATATATATATCTCATGCTTACAATAATTAGACTAACCTAATTACAATAATTAGACACATAACTCAAGACTAAGACTAGCCTTCAACATGCAAACTAACAGTCCAAAAATAGACTCTCTGGAATCAACATGTGAACTGCCTGTTCACGCACAGGCTGCCGACGTCGGCTCCTCCATGACCGATGTTAGCCGACTGGTAACTGTCACCGGTTGCTTCCTCACTGCCATCTAACCGACGTCTACTGATCAGATCGAAGTTGGTTTCCTGCAACTAGTTCTGCAGCTCCCCGCAACTCTGCATCCTCCATAACTTCTCATGTTTGCATCCTGGTGAAGCTTTTAGCTCCATAACCTAACAATCTCCCACTTGGAGATAAATAGCTACACCTGTACCTATACCTGTACACTGTCTAAATTATTTCCTAGCTTGTATCCCTCTTCAAGATCAATCCTGAAGACCAACCACCACACAACTGTGATGCTGTACCAGTCATTCAAGTAACCTACCACATCTGAACCTATACATCCATGTAGTGAAGAACTTGACCCTGCATAACAAGAATCTCTGCTGCTAGTCCCACTGAACTGCCCTCCAGTACTTCTTCCTTGAATTAGCTCCATACTTTCCAACAACCCCCACTGATTGGGAAAACTCAGGCCTACAATAGACCTCATGTGATTTCGAACCCTGTTTCAAGCTAAGCTTGAACTATCCAGCCATTGGTGTGGTTTCTGATTCTGCATCCTACATGAACTCCGCCAACATTGTCTTCACATCAGCTCCCACTGGAGATAAAATCTCCATGACTCTTATGCCAAAGAATTTTGCTACTCCAAATTCTTCATGACACACCTCTAAACTAACCTTACCTTTAGCTCAGCAAATACCTATATGTATAAACCTACTATTAAATCACCCACATACAGTAACAAAATGATGTTGTGACCATCATCTACCTGGTAAGATAAACACAATAGTTACACTGACATTGACTGAAGCCATGCTTAGTCATCCACCTGTCAAAACTTGTACCACTGTCCTACAGCTCTCTCAAGACCATATACCTTGGCCTTCTGTCTCATGTATCCATCCACTCTCATCTCTAAAATAGGAATCCATCTCTCTCAGTTCCTACTTCCAGCTGACAACTCTACCAACAAATACTTGTTTGGTTCTTCTCCAAGGACTCACACTCCTCATCCATGCCAAGCTCCCACTGTATCTAGACTCTACCTGCATTGCCTCTTCCATCTTCCTAGTTCTTGACCATCAATGAGAAATATAAAGAAGGTGAACAATGAATATAAGGTTCACTTACCCTTTCTAACCTCCACATGAGCATTTAAGACTTGTTGATAGCTAGCTATCCGCCCACTATTCGTTCCAGTGACCGATCTCGGCCATCTCCTAGTCTGCTCCTGACCGATGTCAGTTTTCTGCACTGACCCTGACTGCCGACATCATTTCCCTAGCCGATGCCAGTATCCTTTCTGCCAACATTGGTTTCTTCATGACCGACATCAGTCTTCCTATCTCTGACGTTGGTTACTGTATGACTGACGCTGGTACCTATTTTCATCTGTGAGTGATAATTTTTTACCCGTGAGCTCTCCATGAATCAAAATCCTAATCAAATCAACCCTGCTCTACTTAGAATAAATTAGTTCCCTCACCTGATCTCTATCCGTCATCTACTCCATGAATACCAAGGCTTTCCATTTCTTTAGCTTGTCAAAGACATCTATCTTCCGCTTCAAAACCTGCATTCTCCTTCTACATATGTGATTAAGCCTATGAAGCCACATCTCTGCAATAGAAGGTGAATCAGTAATATAAGTAGATAGATAAAGGATACCTACTTTCTTACCACCATCTAATTCAATTGTATCCACTGTGAGAGTTACAGTACATCTCCCATCACCAAAATTTCCTAAAGAAATTAGACTCATCTCAAAGACTGGTACCTACATGACTTCCTTCAACCACTGTGTGTCGTCCATCTACAATTTCAGCTTCACTTCCCCTTTGTCAATAATCTGACAAGGCTCTGCAGCTCCTAAATAAATCTCTCCAAAGTCATACCCATGAAAAGATGCTCTATTTCAAACTGCATGGAAAGAGGCAAAAGAATATGTGAACCAAGATTTCACTTTATCAAGAACATCCTGTGCAACATCCCCTGCAACATCTACTCCTCCCTATTGATCTGCAACCAACCAACAATCTTTATTTACCTGCTCTTTCTTTCCATCAATCAGACCATTTGTGCTATTCAGTTTCTCCATTTGTAGCTTACTTCCTTCTGCCATTGCTATACTCCCACTCAATCAGAAACCCCTGTGAGTAACCTGTAATAAAAAAACACTACCAGATCTAAAACCACCTGTTAGTAAACCCAACCAAAAGCTCTGATACCACTTGTCAAGGAACCTAAAACAATAAACATGCTCGGATGCCTACTTAGTCAAGACCTTGCTCTACCAATTAGAGCACATATGATTACTTCTTGTATTAGCAATTAAACATGGAATTATACCAAAATCAATAAGTAACTAGAAATATGAAACAACACATAAATTGAGAGACAATACACAATTGTATTAATAATCACTCAGAATAATATACAATAAGGAAGATGCCACTTCTTCCTCCACCTCAAAGGTTCGCCATGCCTCAAGACCTTCTTCCCTCTCTCTCTCGGTCCCAACAATCAACTCCAATATAGAATTGATGTTCACCTCTCCAACAAGTCAGTAACACGCTACCAGTTCACCAAGTACACAACCGTACTCCAAGTAGATCCCCTACTCTCTGCTACCTACAAATCACTTGACCTTACTCACCATGTAGATATCTCTACACCCCTAATGAACCCTTGTCCTTGCCTCACCAAGTCCTGATGATTCTTTAACCAGTACCCCAATGGATCAACTCCTTGACCTTGTAGACCTTGCAACTCTCCCTGATCATACACACTTAGCACCCCTTTGGAATTAGGAAGAGCTAATCTAGCTCTCTCTAAAAGCTCTATGGCTTTCTAGCACACCTTTACAATACAGCCCATGAGTCCATATATAGATCTCATGCTTACAATAATTAGACTAACCTAATTACAATAACTAGACATGTAACTCAAAACTAAGACTAGGCTTCAACATGTAAATTAATAGTCCAAAAATAGACTCTCTGGAATGAACATGCAAACTACCTATTCACGCACAGGCTGCCGACGTCGGCTCCTCCATGACCGATGTCAGCTGATTAGTAACCATCACCGGTTGCTTCCTCATTGCCATCTGACCGATGTCGACTGATCAGACCGAAGCCACTTTCTTGCAACTGGTTTTGCAACTCCCCATAACTCCGCATCCTCCATAACTTCTCTTGTTTGCATCCTGGTGAAGCTTTTAGCTCCACAACCTAACAATCTCCCAATTGGAGATAAATAGCTACACATGTACTTGTACCTGTACACCGTCTAAATTATTTCCTAGCTTGTATCCCTCTTCAAGATCATCTTGAAGACCAACCACCACACAAATGTGATGATGTACCTGTCATTCAAGTAACCTACCACATCCAAACCTACACATCCATGTAGTGAAGAACTTGACCCTGCATAACAAGAATCCCTGCTGCTAGTCCCACTAAACTTCCCTCCAATACACCTTACTTGAATTAGCTCCATACTTTTTGACAACCCCCACTGATTGGGAAAACTTAGGCCTACAATAGACCTCATATGATTTCAAACCCTATTTCAAGCTAAGCTTGAACTGTCCAGCCATTGGTGTGGTTTCTGATTCTGCATCCTGCATCATGAACTCTGCCAACACTATCTTCACATCAGCTCCCACTGGAGATAAAATCTCTATGACTCTTATGCCAAAGAATTTCGCTGCTCCAAATTCTTCATGACACACCTCTAAACTAACCTTACCTTTATCTCAGCAAAAAGCTGTATGTACAAACCTACTAGTAAATCACCCACATATAGTAACAGGATGACGTTGCGACCATCATCTACCTGGTAAGATAAACACAATAGTTACACTGACATTGACTGAAGCCATGATTAGTCATCCACCTGTCAAAACGTGTACCACTGTCTTGCATCTCTCTCAAGACCATATACCTTGGCCTTCCATCTCAGGTATCCATCTACTCTCTTTTCTAAAATGGGAATCTATCTCTCTCAGTGCTTACTTCTAGCTGACAACTCTACCAACAAATACCTATTTGGTTCTTCTCCAAGGACTCACACTCCTCATCCATGCCAAGCTCCCACTGTATCTGGACTCTACCTACATTACCTCTTGCATCTTCCTAGTTCTTGACCATCAATAAGCAATATAAAGAAGGTGAACAATGAATATGAGGTTCGCTTACACTTTCTGACCTCCACATGAGCGTTTGAGACTTGTTGACAGCTAGCTATCCACCCACTATCCGTTCTAGTGACCGATTTTGGCCATCTCCCAGTCTGCTCCCAACCGATGTCAGTTTCTTGCACTAACCCTGACTGCTGACATCATTTCCCTGGCTGACACCGATATCCTTTTTACCGATGTCAGTTCCTTCATGACTGATGTCGGTCTTCCTGTTGCCAATGTCAGTGACTATATGACTGATGCCGGTACCTGTGTTCATCTGTGAGTGATAACTTTTTACCTGCGAGCTCTCCATGGATCAAAATCCTAATCAAATCAACCCTGCTCTACTCAGAGTAAATCAGTTCCCTCACCTGATCTCTATCCATCATCTCCTCCATGAACACCAAGGCTTTCCAGTTCCTTAGCTTGTCAAAGACACCTGTCTTCCGCTTCAAAACTTGCATTCTCCTTCTACATATGTGACTAAGCCTATGAAGCCACATCTCTGCAACAAAATGTGAATCAGTAATATAAGTAGATAAATAAAGGATATCTACTTTCTTACCACCATCTAATTCAAGTGTATCTGCTGTGAGAGTTATAGTACATCTCCCATCACCCAAATTTCCTAAAGAAATTAGACTCATCTCCAAGACTGGTACCTGCATGACTTCCTTCAACCACTGTGTGTCGTCCATCTGCAATTTTAGCTTCACTTCCCCTTTGTCAATAATCTGACAAGGCTCTCTAGCTCCTAAATAAATCTCTCCAAAGTCATACCCATGAAAAGATGCTCTATTTCGAACTGCATGGAAAGAGGCAAAAGAATCTATGAACCAAGATTCCACTTTATACAGAACATCCTGTGCAACATCCCCTGCAACATCTGCTCCTCCCTGTTGATCTACAACCAACCAACAATATTTATTTACCTGTTCTTTCTTTCCATCAATCAGACCATTCGTGCTATTCAGTTTCTCCATTCGTAGCTTACTTTCTTCTGCCATTGCTATACTCCCACTCAATTAGAAACCCCTGTGAGTAACCTGTAATCAACAAACACTACCAGATTTGAAACCACCTATTAGTAAACCCAACCAAAAGCTCTTATACCACTTGTCAAGGAACCTAGAACAATAAACATGCTCCGATGCCTACTTAGAAAGGATCTTACTCTACCAATTAGAGCACATATGATTACTTCTTGTATTAGCAACTAAACATAGAATTATACCAGAATCAATAAGTAACTAGAAATATGAAACAACACAGGAATTGAGAGACAATACACAATTGTACTAATAATCACTCAGAAGAATATACAATAAGGAAGATGCCACTTCTTCCTCTACCTCAAAGGTTCACCACGCCTCAAGACCTTCTTTCCTCTCTCTCTCGGTCCCAACAATCAACTCCAATATAGAATTGATGTTCACCTCTCCAACCAGTCAGTAACACGCTACCAGTTCAACAAGTACACAACCATACTCCAAGTAGATCCCCTGCTCTCTGCTACCTAAAAATCACTTGACCTTACTCACCATGTAGATATCTCTACACCCCTGAAGAACCCTTGCCCTTGCCTCACTAAGTCCTTATGATTCTTCAACTAGTACCCCAGTGGATCAACTCCTTGACCTTGCAGACCTTGCAACTCTCCCTGATCATACACACTCAGCACCCCTTTGGAACTAGGAGGAGCTAGTCTAGCTCTCTCTAAAAGCTCTATGGCTTTCTATCACACCTTTACAATACAACCCATGAGTCCATATATAGATCTCATGCTTGCAATAATTAGACTAACCTAATTTTAAAAATTAGACACGGAACTCAAGACTAAGACTAGCCTTCAACATGCAAACTAACAGTCCAAAAATAGACTCTCCAGAATCAACATGCGAACTGCCTATTCACGCACAGGCTATCGACGTTAGTTCCTCCATGACCGATGTCGGCTAACTGGTAACCATTGCCAGCTACTTCCTCACTGCCATCTGACCGACGTCGGCTGATCAGACCGAAGTCGGTTTCCTGCAACTCTGCATCCTCCATAACTTCTCCTATTTGCATCCTGGTGAAGCTTTTAGCTCCACAACCTAACATCCAAGTTGCATCTAGAAATATATATTTAAATATTTGAAATTGTGTACATTCAAAGTTATGATGTTATAAATTTGACTATGTGTTCTACTATGTTTTATAAGTGACTTAAGAAGGATATTTAAGCTCGTTATAATGGTATTTTGATGTATAATGTTTAATTAAATATTTTGGAGTGTTTTAGATTCCATGAGAATGATATATGTGCATTATGAAGGTTTGAACAATCATATGAAATATGAATAAATGTTTATAAGTTGACTATGTATTTGTCCATGGTGACTGTGGGTACAAAATGTTATTTGAGCAAATTTTACTTAATCAAAAGGGTACTATGTTGGTTTTTGACACTTAAGGGGGACCTAAAATTCATATGGAATGGGTCCATGCTTTTGGAAGTGGTCATGTGCTCGTTATTTGTTCTATGAAGTGATAAATGAGTGAATAGGTCTCTATGAGACATATAAGAGCTACAAGGGCCTTATTAAAAGGTGTATCTACTTAAGGGTGACCCATAAATGATATGGCTGACCTATGAATATTGTATTGAGTTGTGTCTTAATGATATATATGCATTAAGGGTTAAGGAATTCTTAATGGCTAACTAAGATAGTGATGATCATGAATGCTCTATAAATAGTGAAATTTAAAATGGTGATTTAGAGACAATGAGTGAGACTTGGGAGATTTGAGAGAGGCTTGGGTGTGTGATTTATGGAATGAAGGAGAGGTAGAATACCTAGTAGATGAGTTGATGAGTAGATCAAATTGAGGATTATTTTATATGACCTATAGGTCATAATTATGTTAGCAAAATAGAGCTCTTGTAGATTGAGTATGAGAAAAGGTGAAGAGTGATAATCAAAGGTCCATCATCAAGTTTTGAAGACATTAGTTCATAGGTGGATGTGTTTATAGGTGTTAATATGGCATCTCAACATCTAGGGGGTTGCAATATCCTTACAAGGTGAAACTTGCTAAAGGTATAGTTATTGTTGTAACTCATATAGATAGGTGTTGTAGCAACTTGTGGGATTGTAGTGTCACTAAATAGGGATGATAGTTCCTTGATCAGTTACAACTGGTCTAAATTGGTTTTTTTATTATAGGATAGTAGTCAAATTTTAGGTTCTAGTGGGTTTTTTCCCCCAAGAGGGTTTCCCACATATGTCATGTGTTATGTGATTGATCTTGCATTATCTCTTATTCTCATTACTATGACTGATGTGTGTTGGTTCTCAGTTGTACACCTCTCTAATCTAGCCTTTCACACTTGAATAAAATTTCCAACAATAATGAGAAACCCACTAGTATGTCATTATATCTAGGGAAGGGTTTGGCATCAAGAATGGACTAGACTAGAGAAAATGAATGAGAGGAATCTAAAGAGGGTGTGGTTAGATCCCTATTACTTTTGGATCTACCTAAACCAAGGTGAGAGGACCTACAGGGTAGACTGTTCACATGGAGAGATTCTACAATTCAACCTCTATAGGGATTATCAGCATGGAGAGACATAAATCTAACTATCTTATAACCAAACTCATGCACTCCACCAAGGAAGGGTTGTCATAAAAATGATAAAATGGTCTAGGCTAGACACAAGATACTGAAGAAAAACATAAAAATGGTTGGAACCTTTACTTTAAATGATATTCAAAAACATAGGGGCTGAATAAAAGATTACAATATTGGGCTTTAAATCATAAAATGTAGACACATGCTAAATATATAGTGTTTGTGTATTTATAGGCAAATAACACTTAATATATGCAAAAGCCATGTTATATGCAGGGCATGATAGGGTAAAATAGTTAGTTATTTATAAAAAGGGAAGGGTGGTATGATGGAGGTCTCTAATCAGTAGGAATTATTTCAAACATTCATGCATCACTTGATGTAAAGATGCAAAAAATTTAAATGAAAGCTAATGGAAATATAAGGAGTGATTTTCCTTCTTTAATTGAATCCATAAACATAAGGTACACTAAAAAGTTATTCAACAACATGTTTCTAAATGTAATGTAAAAAGGGATTTAAAACCTAGCTCTAAGCCTAAGATAACAAAAAATAATGAGTAGGGAATGAGATGTCCTATCAAAAACATTTGTAAACATAATATTTCACTTCATCAGTGGAAAAAAATAGAGAACCACATTTATTTTCATTAATTTAAAATAAAAATCTTACATAGACCAATGTTTTAAAATGTTTCCATAAGGATAAGCATGGTAGATTTGCTCCATGTTAGATAGGGGAGTCATATAGAGATATTATTAGAGCTTCATAATGGTGGTACAAATGTAACCACCTTATTAAAAGTGGAAAAACACACACATTAGTGATCCTAAAATGTGGAAGAGCCTACACTAAGGAAAATGCTAATTAACACTATAACCAACACAATGGCCAACCAACCTATCAAATAGAAGACAAACCTTCTATTTATACATTTTTACCTTTATTAGTTCTATAAATTTGGGTTGCAATTTTAAAAATTGTATAATAAGCCTTTAAGTCTACTGAGATACTTCTAGCTAGAATATCCCCTTTGCCATGCTTGATATCTTCATCCACTTGCAAGAAAATAATTATTTTTGTAACTGCCTTTGAAAGGCATGATGAAGATTTGGAGCATATCATTTGATATTTTGGATAAAAATGAATTTTCACATGAGTTATAAGGAGGATATTCATTTGAGGATCCAAACCAATTTTATATTGATGTGGAACTACATAAAGATCCCCTTGATCATTTTCTTAGACAACTAAAAACTTCTTTGATAGTTTCCATTTCCTTATGAACATCATGGAACAACCTACTCTTTATAATTATGTCTCAATAATGATATGATGGTGACATAAAATAGATAATTATCTTTGATCATGATTTGTAAATAATCACTCTAAATGACTCATGGACCTTCTTATGTGCTTTGACTTATTTCCTTAATAAGAAAGAGCCATCAAGTTTCACCTTAATATGGACACTCATCAATTCCTCATGAAATATACACCCTTTAAAAATTTCACCTCATCTCACATCATTGGATCAGACTTACCTAAGAACACATGAGCCATAGATTTTCATGAGATGCTTAATTTCTAATTCTATGGGACACAACTATGCACTTGGTATTTTTGTGTTTTCTTATGGGATCCCTAAATTTTCAACCTTAGATATGCACCATCAGACCTAGTTGGGGCAAGAAAACATGATTTATTGGATCATGATCCAAGGGGTGGAGTATTATTGGATGCTGGCTTTTATTTGGACCCAAGGATATGCCACTTGGCAGCCCCACGAGCTCCCTATCTACCTTGTAGGTAGTCTCTCCTACTTTGAACACCCTCATGCCACATGGAAGTACCTCACTTGATCTTTAACTTTTAATTACTAACTCATACCATTAGATCTTTGGAACATGCTCAAACTTTAAATCATGTCATACAAGCTTAATACTTATCATGCATGTAGTTGTCCTGGGTTACTTTGACTATTCAACTTTGAACACACACTATCAAATCATCTTGATCCATGAAAATGCATGCCGTTAGATCTACCTCCATTTGAAAATAAATGGATACTTCATAGAGTCTAAAATTGATACTCATGCAATTGTCCTTTAAAATTTGAATTCCAATGGCTAGTCCATGTAGCTTAAATTTGACATCCACATGCTTGTTAAAATATGTCTATGATATTGTCACCTAAAATTCAAAAATATTTTTTGGTGACTTTGTTTCATGGTAAATTTTTTTGAATCTTCAACTTTAGAATTCTTTTTTGCTTCAATACTTTTATCTTCAACTTCTCTTTATCCTTGATACTTCTACTTTGGGTTTTTCTTCAACATAATTATCCCATGATAATTCTTTCAAGCATTCTATCGAGATAATTGTAACTGACAAAATGTTCTAGAAAATTTCAATGAAGGATTTGAATTCACACTTTTCCTACAAGAATTGAGCCTTCAAGTTTTCTCCTTTGTTGAAATAATTATTTTGGACATTTTGTCAGAAATAATACCCCCAAAGAAAATATTCTCTTGCAATTTTACCTAAAGTACCTTTCCAAACCTTTAAACATACCCTTCAAAAGTTTTGGAATGGCCATTTAGATATTGAAAGTTAACATTAGACCTTTTGAAAATGTCCTTATAACTCTTGAAAGTGCCTTTTGGAATTTTTGAAAGTGTCCTCCATCTTTCACAAGTGCTCTTCAATAATTTTGCAAGGGAAAAATGCCCGAGGGAAATGATCCTTCAAAAAAATTTCAAAAACAAAGTGACTCTTTGAGATTTATAAAAGGACCTTACAATTATTTTAGGCTTTTCATGCAAGAAAAATAATTGGAGGGTAAGTGATATTTAGAATTTTTTCCATGTATAAAAATCCAAAACAAATAAGACTTAGCACTTTTTCCAAAATAAGGATTTCTTTTGGGATTTTTGTTTGGGAAAAATTCCCAAAGGGCAAGTGCCCTTCAGACCTTTTTCCATGAACAAAAAGTTTGAAACAAATGACCCTTCACATATTTTTTGAAATACTTAGCCAAAAATAAATAAGACATTGAATTCCTTTATATCTTTTATAGTAGACAAAATGTCTGACAAAAATAAGTCTTTGGAATTTTTGTCTGAGACAAAAATCTTGAATACCTATTTTTGTTAGACATTATGTTCATGCAAAAAGATAGAAAAGTCTAAGGGAAAAATACCTTCACCAAGAAAATACTAGACAAAGGACTTAGCCAATTTTTACATGAACTTGACCTTCTAAAGGAACACTTGAAAATGGAAGTTGGGATAAGGACATAGTCATTTACACTTGACAAGGGCCTAATTGCTTCAGTGTAATTTTGGGCACAAACACTAGCTCTTTCCTGGGGATGCATACACCTTTTGGGTGTATAAAGAACCACATAACACAAGACCAGGTGCCAATCCATTGGGATACGAAGTCAAGACTTGGAAATTTTCAATAAACATCTATGAAGGCTTTAATAAAACATGGTAGACTTAACAAAAATAGATCAAGAAGATCTCAAAATGAAGACACAACAAAAGGAATAGAAAATATCTATTCAAATAAGGATTAAAATAAAGGGATGGTAAAAAATAGAAGGATAAATCAAGAAAATACTATAAAATATGGTACATTATTCAAACTTTAGTTGAGGAAATTCTTTAGATGCTTGCCATTAACCAATAGATCTAAATTTTTTCCATCACTTAATCTTTTGTAGCAACTTGGTGGCTAAGATGAAGTAAATACATCTATACACTTGCCTAAATTTCTTGATGATAGGATGTGATAGGATGACACATTGAAGAAAATACTCTTTTTATGATCTCAAGATAGGATAAGACCAAGCTAAAAAATTCTAGTACTCCTTTAGCATTTATAGATAAACATGCTTCTCAGCTACAATCATGGGAGTACCAACTAAGAGTGCATCAGGATCAGCAATGTCAATTGTGCACTCAAAGTACTACCTAGAATAAAATTGAAAGAATTCATCCTTAGGGGCATAGAAGATAACCCCATATTCATTTAATGACATTCTCTAAACAACACCTTCATTGTTAAATGTAGCATCAAGAAAAATTGGTTGTTTAAAAATGTCCATACTCCTAATAGAGTCACCCAATTCTACACCCATGTCTAATACTTCTTTCAAATCACACTCTAGATCTTCAGTTGCATCATGATTAAGTAACTCACACGCTTGTGTTATACTATCATCACAAGAAAACTCATATGTTAGGACTCTCTTAACCACACTCCAAAACTATTCTATAGTAGTAAAAAACATAATTTCCATAGAGGTAAAAAACTCACCTAAGAAGTTTTGACAATTGAACATGAAAATCTCATGTTTAGGTGATGCATACTCAGGTTCATATGAATCTTAATCACTTGATTTAGTAGTATCACATGGGGGATGGGGGAGGAAGCACTTGTCATACCAATTAATGTCAATATTAAAATCCACAATAGTTACTTTGGCATTTAATAGATCAAGCATTCCCATTCTAGCCTCCAAACATGTCTCCTTCATATTTGATGTAAACATAGCAGTGAGACAAGTTTATGATGAGTAACCTTTGAAGGATTATCTCAATCCTTATATCTTTGTAAGTAATAAAAATAATACTCAAAACTAAAAGTTAGTTATTCAAAATAGACATTTATCTTCCTTGAAACCAAAAAATAAAATCAGAGTCACCACTAGAATCAAAATTCTAGAATGAAATGGTTAGGAAACTATTGTGATACATGATAAAAATAAAATTTGTTGAACTTAATAAGATAGAAATCAAAGACACTAAAAATTAAAAAGTAATGTTTAAAATATAAAATACACCTTCCAACATGTAATATTTTTATTTCTCTGCAATTAATGCAACAAAATTAAATTATCAAGCCTAAAAAATTCCTAACACATTCCCAATTGAGTGACATAGCTTTGATGGCCAAGATATTCCAAATGTAGAAAATAGAAAGAAAATAACCTTCAAATTTATAATACTTACAACTCCATCTCTTTACAAGAGTTCCTAACAACATGGGTGATAATAATCAGTCCTAGATAATGGTGTTAAAAGAATGTTGGTTCCTAGTTGTATACCTATCTCATCTAGCCTTTCACACTTGAAAAGAATGGCAAATAATAATTAGAAACCCACTAGTATTTCATTATAACTGAGGAAGGGTTTGGCATCAATAATGGACCAAACTAGAGAAAATGATTAAGAAGCACCTACAAAAGATGTGGTTAGCTCCCTACTACTTTTGGCTCTACCTAAACCAAGGTGAGAGGACTTATGAGGTAGATTATTCACATGGAGAGATTATACATTTCAACTTCCATGGCGATTATTGGCACATAGAGACATAAATCTGACTACAAAATAACCAAACTCACTCACTCCACCTGGGAAGGGTTGTCACATAAAATGAGCAAATGTGCTAGGCCAGACACAATTTACTGAAGACAGACTTGAAAGTGATTGCAAGATTTACTCAAAAATATATTCAACAATAGAGGGGATGAATAAAATATTGCAATACTAGGATTTAAAGAATAAACCATAGACATATGCTAAATATATAGTGTTTATGCATCTTTAGGCAAATAAAACATAACATATGCAAAGGGCATGCTATATTTATGGTAGGATATGGTAGGACAGTTGGCTATTTATAAAAAGTGGAGGATGATGTGATGGAGGTCTCTAATCAATAGGGATTATTTTAAACATGAATGACATCACCTGATGTAAAGATGTAAAAAGACAAAATGCAAGCTAATGGAACTACTAGGAGTGATTTGCCTTCTTCCATTGAATCCATAAACCTAGGGTGCCCTAATAAGTTATTCAACAACATGTTTCTACATGTTTTGAAAAAAGGGATTTATAACCTATCTTTGAGCCCAAGATGACAACCAATAATGAGTAGGGAATGATATTGCCTCTCAATAAATTTTTTAAAACATAATACTACACTTCATCAATAGTAAATAGTATAGAACCACATGTATTTTCATTAACTTGAAAGAAAAATCTTACATACACCAGTGTTTCAAAATACTACCATGTAGAAAAGCATGGTAAATTTCCTCCATGTTAGATAGGGGATTCATATAGAGATGCTCTTAGATCTTGCTAATGGATGTACAACTATGAAAACCTTATCAAGAGAGGTAAAACACACACACATTAGTAATCATAAAATGTGGAAGAGCCTATATTAAGGAAAACACTGACCACCACTATGACCAACACAATAGCCAACCAACCTCTTGAATATAAGACAAGCCTTCTATTTATAAATTTTTACCTTTCTCAATTCTATAACTATGGGCCATAATTTCCAAAATAAACCTTCAATTCCATCGAGATACTTCCAACTAGAATATTCACTTTGCCATGCCTAAGATATTCATCCACTTACAAGAAAAGAATTATTGTTGAAACTACCTTTGCAAGGAATGATGAATATTTGGAACATATAATTTGATATTTTTTATAAAAATGACTTTTCACACAAGCTAGAAGGAGGATATTCATTTTAAGAGCCAAACTAATATTGTCTTGATGTGGAACTACTTAAATATCCCCTTTATCATTTGCTTAGAAAATTGTAAACTTATTGGATAGTTTCCCTTTCCTTATGCACACCATGGAATAGCCTGCTCTTTGAAATGATGGTGACATAAAATAGTGAATTATCCACAATCATGATTTGGAAATATTCACTCTGAACATCTCATGGACCTTCACTTATGCTTCAAATTATTGCCTAACCAGGTTAGAGCCATCAAGTTTAACTTTATTCTAGACACTCATCACTTCCTCATGCAATAAAATCCCTTTAAAAATTATTCCTTGGATTGCATTGGTGGATCATCCTTTCCCAAGAAAATGTGATCTATATATCATGCATGAGATACTCAATTTCTAACTTTGTGGCACATAGTTGTGCTACTTGGTGTTTCTACATTTTCCTATGGAATGTGTAAATTTTTAACCTTAGATACACACCATAAAATTTTGTTGAGGCAAATAAAATCACTCCATCAGATCATGATATGAGGGGTAGATCATTATTGGATGTTTTCTTTTACTTAGCACGAAGGATATGCCACTTGGTATCCCCACAGGATCCTTGTGTACCTTGTAGATAGTCTCTACTACTTTGAGCACCCTCACATCATGTGGAAGTATCTCACTTGATCTCAGGTCCCATTAAATTGTCAACTTCTAGATCAAACCATTATATCTTTTGAATATGCTTAAACTTTAAAGCATACCTTACAAGCTCAACACCTATCATGCCTATGCTTGTCTTGGGTTACTTTGACTATTCATTTTTGATCACATACCATCAAATCATATTTCTCTACACAAATGCATGCCATTAGATATGCTTCTATTTGAAAATAAATGACTTCTTAATAAGGTCTAGAATTGATGATCACATGACCATCTTGGAACATTTGAATTCTAATAGCTTGTCCCTATAGTTTAAAGTTGACGTTCACATACCTATCAAAAGATGTCTATGAGACCATCACCTATAATTTGTAAATATTTATTTGAGGAAATTATTCTATAGTAATTTTATCTGAGTATTAATATTTGGCATTCCTATTTTCTTTGGCACTTCTATATTTTGTTTCTCTTTATCCTCAACACTTCTTCTTTGATCTTTTCTTTAACATAATTATCTCACAATAATTCTTTTGGGCATTCTATCAAGACAATTATCTTGGATAAAATGTCTAAGAGAATTTCCCTAAAGGATTTGAATTCACACTTTTCCCATAAGAATTGAGCCTTTGGCTTTTTGCCTTTGTCAAAATAATTGTTTCAAACATTTTGTCTAAAACAATTCCCTTAAAAAAATAGTCTCTTGCACTTTTATCGAAAGTACCTTTTAGGACCTTTGAATATACCATTTGAAATTTTTGGAATAGCTCTTTATATCTTGAAATTTCCCTTTGGACCTATTCAAAGTGTCCTTATAACTCTTGAAAGTGCCTTTTATACTTTCTAAAAATGTCCTCCATCTTATAAATTTTCCCTTCAAGAAATTTTCAAGGTTAAAATGCCCAAAAGAAATGATCTTTCAAAAAAAATTCAAAGATAAAGTGAGCCTTTGATATTTTTATAAGTACCTTACAATTATTTTTGGTTTTTTGTGTAGGTAAAATATCTTAAGGGTAAGTATCCTTCAAGCTTTTTTCTACAAACAAAATTCCAAAACAAATAAGAATTAGCTCTTTTTCCAAAACAAGGATTTCTTTCAGGGTTTTTGTATGGGTAAAATTCTTGAAGGCCAAGTTCCCTTCAGACCTTTTTCCATAGACAAAAAGTTGAAAACAAATGACCCTCTAGATATTTTTGAAATACTTAGCCTAAAATAAATAAGACATTGAACCTTTAGAACTTTTTTAGTGGATAAAATGTTTGATGGAAATAAGTCTTTGAACTTTTTATCTAAGACAAAAATCTTGAAACCTATTTCCTTAAAACATTGTGCTCATGCAAAAAGCCTAAAAATTCTAAGGAAAAGACACCTTCACCAAGAAAATACTAGACAAAGGAATTATCCAATTTTGACATGAACTTGACCTTCCAAAGGAATACTTTGAGATGGATTTTGGGTTAAGGACATAGTCATCTACACTTGAAAAGGGCCCAATTGCTTCAGTGCAATTTTGGGCACTAACAATGTGCATACCTCATGAATGCTTATGGTAATTGATTAAAAACTTGAAAGTGATTGAAATTATAGTTTGATTATTTGGGCTCATTGATTCAAACCCCCTCTCAATGATTATATCTCTAATAACATCAACATTATCATCATGGTTTTTTATCATTAGTGCATTTTTTTCACTTATTTATTGTATTGGGAGTAAGTCCTTATGCACATTAGGGTTTTTTTTTATCATGGTGTTTTATATCATTATGCATACCATCATATGCTATATCAAAAATCATCTTGGTAAATATTACAAGCAATGATGTTGTAGAAACTTCTTCTGGTTAACCTTGTAAAATCCTCCCACCCTCTTTAATCAAATCAACCCATTGATCATTCTAGATATATCAATGGTAATAAAGACAAGCATATATAAATTGGAAGGTACCACCAAACCATTGACATTGATCAATTTTTATTCTTCCATTCTATTCCTCGTTTCATTTTCTCTTGCATTTGGGTGAACTACATTGGCTTGAGGTTTGTTAGACTATGTAGGTCATGCTTGGATAAATAATGTATCTCAGGTCATCTTTATGACCTTTATTATTATAATTATCTCTTTCATCACTTTTTTCATCCTCATGTGCCTAGTATTTTTTGGCTTCTTTAGTCATTAGACCATTGCATCTACGTTTGTACCCACTCATCTTTAATTTATGTAACATGATATATCCTTGAGTTATGCTTGCTAATATACCCTATTGGGGCACAATAACAAATCATTATTTAATCTAGGTATCTTAATGATTATAATTTCCTATGGTAAAATCATTATTGCAACTCATTTATCCTACTGGGGCATATGCCTATGCCACTAATTATAAATACCTTTGGTCAAATCAATGTCTCAACCTTTGTTGCTAATTGTAAATTCCTTTGGGTAAATCAATACTTTTTAAATCAATGCATGCAAGTATTATCTCAATTAGATTAATCTCATCCATGGGTTAATTTCATTATTTTTCTTACTTCTTTTTTAGGGACTATCCATCCACAATATGTGTCGACCACTCCATTGAGGGGGCATCATTATAAGTTTCTCAAATGTTTCTTAGAGTTTCTTCTTCAATCATTATATTCATTTATTATTAATTTCCCTTTTAATTATTTGATAAAATGTTAATATGCTTATATCTTTCAATGCCTTCCAAAATAAGGGCATACTATAGACACCTAATGCTGGCCAAAACTATCTTTTGAGTAGAATTCAAATTTATTCCTACCAACCATTACAAAATAACCCTATAAATTAATGAACATTATAATTTTGTCCATGCATGATTCATAAATACTTATAATCATGTTGAGGTATCCATTTTTTGAGTACTATCCTGTATACAACAATAGCCTCCAATAGATTCATCCTTGATCACCTTACGACCTAAAAACTAGTAATTTGGCCTATGGACCCATTACTAGGGTATTTGATCAAATATTAAAATTGATAAAATTTTAATCAAAATAAATCATCTAATTAAACAAGATTAAATGATTAGTTGAATTATCTATTTTCAATTAATTAATATCTAAAATTGAAAATTCCAAAAATTAAAATATTAAGCCTTTTCATCATTACCTTTATGAGTTATCAAGCTCTTCCAAAATTTCCTAAAATATCTATTTTGAGAGCCATGCATAGTAATTGAAAATCATAATTACATGAATTTTTTTTAACTAAACTGGAGTTAGCCTCAACTAACGTAGGGTTAGTTTGAACCCATTCCATGTTAAAACTCAACCTTAACTCACCTTGGGTGAGAATTAATTCTTGAAGCCACAAATATAAGGCCATGCCTATTGATTTTTATGTTATTTTGGTACAAAGTTATTATTCAAAAATATATTAAAAAATATTGGATAGTGTAGTTTTATTATTCCCAAATATCTTCAAATATCCCATAATTCAAAGTTATAATGCTAATTTGTAGAGAGACAAGTCTTGAAAGTAGTGTTACCATGGAAAATTCATAAGATAATTAACCAAGCCAAGGTGCAAGGAAAGGTGAATCCAAAAAAGATCCATTGATGAATATTTATTGATGCACAAACTAAGAAATCCAATTTAACAAGCCATTTATAGCTTTAAATAAGGGAAAAGAGTGATTTATTTTATGTTCTAGTTGTGATTTCATTTGTATGTTTGTTACCTATGCTCTCCATAGTGTCTACGCTAGAGGTGTTAGGATTTTAGTGTGTTATTTTGATTTTTTTTATTATACTAACACAATACTAATCTCCCCTATATATATTCCTTATTCACATTATGCCACTAGAACTATCATGCAAACAACAAAGGGCCTTTACCCACCATGGCACACATTATACCTTATTTGGCCCAACCCTTTACCACCACAACTTTTATGGAACTCTAATTTATTATTTAAATTTATTAGAAGAACCATTAGCATTATGGGAAGTTATTTAATAAGTATGTGTAGCCCACATAAGAAAGGCTATCCTATCCAAAAATCTCTTACATACTACCTATTATTGGCCAACTATGGATGTAGATGTAGCTACGTATGTTAGAGGGTGAGATAAATGTCAAAGGCATGATAATTTGATTCATTCCCTAACCAAAACACTAAAATCAATGCTTACACCATAACCTTTTTCTACATGGGTCCTCAATCTCATTGGGAATATTAACTCTACCTCATCTGATGGCCATAAACACATCCTTACCACTACTAAATATTTCAATAAGTGGGTTGAAGATATACCACTCACTTACATGACTATGAAAAAAATTTACAAGTTCATATTCAACCATATTATTTGTTGTTATGGTATCCCATCCAACATTATATCTAATAATGGAGGGTCATTTATGAATAAGGATGTCAAAATGTTTTGTGTTTAGTACAACATTAACCAACAATTTTTTATCACATATTACCCCCAAGGTAATGACTAAGCAAAAACATCCAACAAAACCATTTTCAACTTCCTTAAAAAGATTATAAATGATCTTGGCCACAATTGGCACCTCTAAATCTTCCATGCCCTCTAGGCATATCACATTAATTTTTTTACTCCAATAATAACCACTCCATATTACCTAGTTTAAGGTACTAAGACCATCCTTCCCATTGAGTTTGAGTTACCTTATTTGTATATCTCACTAAATCATGTCTTTGATGATGAATATTATTGAGTAGCTTATCTACAAGAGATAGAATTACTTGATGAAAAACACATACCTATTTTCAATAGCCTTCAAGCATACCAAAATAGAATCCATGACCACTACAATTGGAAAGTCAGCCATATAGAGTTCAAGCTTAGGGATTTCATTATAAAAAATAACCAAAAGAACACCATGTTTGAGAAGAAGAAGAAGGGAAAGCTAAAACCCAATTGGATAGGCCCATATATCACTATTGAAAATTATGGTTACAAAGAATACATGCTTGTTACACTATATGGGGATGAACTTGATGACATGATGAACATCATACACCTTAAGCATTATTTCAATTGAGAGAGTTGAAGTATTATCTATGAGGCACATTTTAATTATAACATAATACAAGCATCTTCTCTATACCATACCATATACCATTATACCATACCTTCCCTATTGACCAAAGTTATTTTTACCCTCCCTAACCAACCCCTTTGACCTTGGTTATGTTCCATTATTTATTTGAACACCTTCAATAAGAGGATTCATATCATGTTTCAATAGTCTATTTAATATTCTAGACATGGGAACTATCTTGGACTAGTAAGACAGTGGTTTGGTAGTTACATCCTTCATTCCTTATTTTGTTTCATTTAGAGTGTTCCTAATTATAACCTCATATGGGTAAATCATCATTTCACTTTGTGCTACTAATTATAATTGAATTTAGAAATATTAGTATCATTTACCTCTACCATTGTTTCCTAATTATAACCAACTATAGGAAAATTAGGAAAAACACCTTCATCATGCCTTGAAGTCCCACCTTTCCATTCATATGCCATACTGTACCATTTACCTAATTTGAGAACTTACTACTACCTAGTCATATTCCTCTGCTATAAGGTATGATTAAAATTACTAGAGGTCCTAATAGGACTATGTAGCAATGATCATTTTACATTGAGGTCAGCTCAATCACCCTTTTCAATGATCTCACCATTTTGTGAGCACTTTTAAGTTTACACATTCACCATTTTATGAGTTTGACCATTTAGTGTCTCATCATTCTCGATCGAGATGAGATACATAGTAAAATTTTAAAAACATTTGTAAAAGATCTCCAAAAATTCTTAAAATCACCAAATCGACCACTTATTTGCCTTAAAAATTTTAGGACCCCTAACTATTTCACAAAAAACAACTTGTCATTTAGTTTCCCCATCCTTACTTGGGCTAAGCTTTATGCTCTCACCATTTGTGTAGTTTTTAATATTGCACATTATGCATTCAATTTTGATACATTAATTACTTCTAGGCTTCATCTAACACTCTCACCATTTTTCAAGATGATTCCCATATTCCTCTACTATATACATCATTTTATTCTTGATAATCATTTTTATTCTATCCCATCTCTTGGGAGAACTAAATTTGGCCTAAATTTTATGTTGGATCTTTCATCCATGTAAGTATGTAGGTAACATCCACTTGCCTATTGCATTTAGAGTTAACTTAGCTACCCCTTCCTTTTCTTCTATTCCCACCATTTCATTTGTTTATTTCATTATATTCTATATCCTAGGGGAAATGTTTATCATATAATTTATTATATATTTTCACTAACATTGTGACTAACCATTATTTGTGTTTATTTCATTTTTCTCTCATTATTTTGTTTTGTTCTATATTTATTTTTTGTTTACTAGTTTTTTATCTTTATATTTGTTTGTTTATTTTCTTGTTTGTTTGATTTCATTATTGTGCCTTGATTTAATCTATGTGTTTTCATTGGGTGATTCCTTGCACATTATTATTAAATCCATCCATATTCAAACATCAACATTATCATCATGGTTTTTATCATCCATGTACTATTTTCTAGTATTTATTGGATTTCATGTCAATCCTTTTTCATATTTTGGCTAAGTTCTCATGGTGTTTTATATCATGATGCATACCATCACATGCTATAGCAAAAATAATATTGGAAAATCTTACAAGCAATGAAGCCTTGGTATTTCTCCTTGGTACCTAAAAAATTCCCAATCTACCTAAATCATTTGCCAAATATGAAGTTACTAAATCATTAAAGAATTCTAATCCTTTATAGTTAGGATGTGCATCTTGATACTAATAGGTTTCCTAAATTCATCTTTATCCTCTACATTGACTTAATATTACTCCATGAGTACATATTTAGTTAATAAATCAAATATTCCAATTTTCCATATTACTCCCATCATTATGCTAATGATTATAATCCTATTTGGGTAAATAATTTTGTATCATCCCACTCATATTAGTAGTTATTATATTCATTTATGGGAAAATCATTGTATTTCAATTTATCTAGAGGTTAATTATTATAACCACCTTTGGGTAAGTCATTAAAATTATTTTTCCTAATTGAGATATATTTTCATTGTGATAATGCTCATTACCACCTTTGGTCAAGTCATTATATTTGTTTGCCCAAGTGGGGCATATTTTTATCTTTCCAATGATTATAACCACCTATGGGTAAATCATTGTTTTCATTTTAATGATTATAATTATCTTTGGGAAAATCATTTTCTTGTTACCCTTATCCTTGGGCTAATGATTATAACTACCTTTGGGAAAATCATTATCTTTTATCCTAATGTGTTAATGATTATAACTTACTTTAGGTAAATCATCCTTTTTATTTTCCTAATTGGAGTAGCTCACCTATGGGGAAATCAGTATTTTCTATCCCCTTTTACCTTTCGGTCCCATAATTTCCTTCTTTTGAGTGACTGATCACCAATATTATTTGTCAATCATTCCATTAAGGGGGCATCCAAAGATCATCCATTACATTTAGGGAATTAGGCATACATAAACTTTTTCATTATTTGAGAAGATTTTATTATGCCTATAAATTTCAATGCCTTCCCAAATAAGGGCAAATTGTAGACACCTAATTTTAACCGTAACTAGCTCTTGACTAGACTTCAGACTGATTCCCACCAAACATTACAAATAAAGCCTATGAATTATTGAATTCCCTAATTTTGGCCTTAAAATTAATTCACTCCAAATCAACTTACGACATCACAACTATCAATTTGGAATATGGATCCATTAAGTGAGGGACTTGATCAAATCTTAAAAGAGATAAAATGCTAATCAAAATCAATCATCTAATTAAAAAGATTAAATAACTAATTAAATTATCCATTTAAATTTAATGAATATCTAAATATGAAAACTCCAAAAATCAAAATATCAAGTCTTTTTATCACTACTTTTATGAGTTGTCAAGCTCTTCCAAAATATCTAATTTAAGACCCATGCCTAGTAATTAAAAATCATAATTTCATGACAAATTTTAACTCAATTAGAGTTAGTCTCAACTCACCTAGGGATAGTTTGAATCCATTCCCTATTTAAACTCAACCTTAACTCACCTTGGGTGAGAGTTAATTCTTTAGGGTATAAATACAAGTCCATGCCAATTGATTTTAAACTATTTTGGTGCAAAGTTATTATGCACAAATATCTTCAACAAACTATTTTAGTAAAAAGTTATTATGACAAATATCTTCAAAAACATTTGATAGTGTAGTGTTATTATTCTAAAATATCTTCAAATCTATCATAATCCAAATTTATATGCTAATTTGTAAGGATAAAATCCTTGCAAGTAGTGTTACCATGCCAAATTCATAAGCCAATCAACCAAGCCAAGGTGCTTAGGAAAGGTGAAGCCAAAAAATCTCCATTGATGAAGATTTATTAATGAAAAATCAAGAATTCCAATTTAATAATCCATATAGAGATCCAAAGAAGGTAAAATTGAGATTTATTTTGTGTTTTAGTTGTGCTTTCATTTGTATGTTTGTTACCTATGCTCTCCCTAGTGTCTAGGCTAGAGGTGTTAGGATTTAGTGTGTTATTTTTATTTGTTTTATTAGACCAACACAAGACTAACCTCACATATACATATTACTTATTTACACCTGGTACCTCTCAGCTAACCCCATCAAGTTCTCTTTGACACATCACTTCTATTTCTTGTTAGGTGTCTAGAGGACTCTTCATTTCCTTAGGCCAACTTTACAAACAAGTATCATAACATGGATTCTTATTCTTTATCCTGTCTAAAATTTATGGATGGCCTATTAAACTCATATTTGACCTAAAATAATTGATTTTTATATCTCAAACTATCCCCAATAGTTCATTCTCTACCAAAAGCCTTAAATAGGCCTCATTTTTAGTAGCTCTAAAATCATGCAAACCTCATTGTGTATGGAGTTGTATGGATGTTACTATTATCACTTGAAATTTAAAACTTTTAGGAAATGAAAAGTATCTCATAATTAAATTTTCATAGTGGAACCACCTCAAGGCTATGGGTAACCCAAGTTTGAGGTGGATCTCTAGAATAGGGCTAGTTCCCTTGATGTACCACTATAGATCAAACCTAATACTAACTTTTAGGGGATGAAAAGGGAGAAAGATAAATAAAAAAATATATAATATAGGGGAGTTGATACACCAAATATATGGTCTACCAATACCACTTACAATGAACTTCGAACCAAGGTGTAGCCTACACATACACTTCATCCAATTCAACACTCCTCTTCTACATCAATGTTTCAAGTATGGGGTCTTGAAGAGATCTTAGGATAGGAAGACTTATAAAATAGGTCCTATATAAACACTAATGAATGAGATACTCACTATATTTTCAATCCACATTAGACATTTCTTACTAACCTACAAAAGAGAGCTTTCAATTCACATAAGGCACTAGATTGAGTAACATGTGAAGGTAAGCAAAATACACTTGCACAAAACCAACAACCAAAGAATGCACTTAGTGTAATATTGAATGAGGTAAAAGAACATTATTCATTAATTCAAGGAAAAAATCTGGTAGGGATTCACCATACCTAGGTGGAGAGATTTGTATAATAGCTATAAAGTCCAAAATTTATAGCAATTATGAGGAGAGAAAGAAAGTGAAGCTCAAGAGTCACTAAGACACTTTTCAATCAAAGAGAATATATGCCACATATGGAGGAGTTAGTTGATTTTATGGATATTTTTCCTTATTTTACTTGTAATAACCTATCTAATTCCTTGTTCTATTACTATCATAACTCTTTCTCCTTGCTTGATAAGTGTTAGTGACTCTTGAGCTTCACTTTCTCTCTCCTCTCATAATTGCTATAAATTCTAGCCTTTTTGACTATTGTATGGATATCTCCACCAAGGTATGGTGAATACCTACCAAATTTTTTCCTTTAATTAATGAAGAATGATATTTTAACTCATTCAAGATTCTACTAAGTGAATGCTTTGATTGTTGGTCTTATGCAAGTGTATTTTGCTTAGCTTCACATGTTACTCTTCCTAGTTCCTTGTGTGATTTGAAAGATCTCTTTTGTAGGTCATCAAGAAGTGTCTAATGTGTATTTTAGGTATAGTGAGTATCTCATTCATTAGTGTTTATAGAAGACCTATTTTATAAGTCCTCATAGCCTCAACTCTCTTCAATACCCCATGCTTGAAACATTGATGTAGAAGAGGAGTGTTGAATTGGATGAAGTGTGTGTAGGCTTCTCTTTGGTTCCAAGTGCATTATAAGTGGTGTGATTAGACCATATATTTAGTGTATCACCTCTCATATATTATATTTTTTTAGTTATCTTTCTCCTTTTTCACCCCCAAAAAGTTAGTAGTAGGTTTGATCTATAGTAGTACATCAAGGGAACTAGCCCTAATCTAGAGACCCACCTCAAAATTTGGTTACCCACAACCCTGAAGTGGTTCTATTGTGCCACTTAAATGAGAAGAGACTTGTCATCTCCTCAAAGGGTTCAATTTCAAGTGACAATAATTTTTGGAAGGCCTAATGGGACTAAAAAGTCCATTCTTTGAGGAGTTTTGGTGTTCTCATCAAGATGTCAGCCTTTAGAGGAAATTCAACTAGGCATCAATGGTAACTCCAAGAATAAATATAATGGTTTATTAGTGCAATTATTTTATTTGAGGTTATTTTCTTATTCTATAGTCTTCTAATGAATGATTCATATATTATTTTTATGTTGAGTTTGTCCCAACACAAGTTGGGGAGACATATCCATCTTTGCTTATTCCCTCTCAATATGAAAAAGTACTTAGCCAATATTGTCATGGTCCCTATCAATATTATGTTGCCTATAATAATCCCTATCAATATTTTGCTTCACCTATTCCACCTAGCTCCTCTCTAAGTCAAGCCATTGTAAGTTTTAAGAAGACTCTCATTGGATACAAAGACTATATGCTAGACCTTGATATTAGAAATGGTTATGGTCAAGTCATTCCCTAGTGATTATGTCAAGAGTGTGAGGGATGATTTAGAGTTAGTCAAGAGAGAATAGATGCCCATTGAGAGCGATAATTGGTAAGGCCTTATAGGTGAAATTATTGATGTTTATGGTCTAATTATCCATGTAGAAGAGAGGTTAAAATCTTACGAACTAGATCAGTCTTGGTAGCTCCAATACACCCCACAAAAGCCTTAAATTGCATCAACTATACCTATTAAAAATTCCAATCTAATCATGTTTCAAAATTCCCCAAGTCCTTCATGCATTCCCCAAAGTTTTCCTTCTTGGAGGTCCATCCAAGAAAGTATCCAAAGGAAGAAGGATGCCACTATTGGAGAAGATTTTGAGAGAAAAAGGTTGATGTTGGAGGCTCATCTTGACAAGGAAATTGAGTTGGCAAAATAATTTTTGAATAAATCCATCATGGTAGCTCAAAGTGAGGTTCTTAAGTGTCACATTCTTTCATTTGAATCTCATCCTCATAAAGAATCTTTTAAGTCTAGTTTCTCAAGATGGAAGAAAGTAGTTTCAGCTTATGGAATAAATAAAAAGGATGTCTAAGTGGAGAATTTGTAAGTGAAGAGAAGACTAAACCTATTCAAATCTCTCCCACCCCTCCTTTATAAACCTTGTACCCTTTATCCCAAATTTATTTTAATCCCTTTCCTAATGAAGATTATATTTCCCCTCAAGAAAAACTATTTCAAGAGAGCCTTAACAAACAAATTGAGGAGTTGGAACTCAAAAGGGAGAAGCTCTCATCTATCCTAGATAAGTTTGAAATCAATGAATCCATTAAACCCATCCTTTCACCTCATCTAATTGACCCATTCTACCCTTTTTATACCATATTCTATTTCAAAGGGCTCATAGCATGGGGATATAATGTGGATTATTTGAATGAAGAGAGATCAGATTCTAATGGTGAGGAAAACATCACCCCTTGAAAGCCTTCTTGGGCTGAAGTTCCTAGTTTTGAGATGCCTAGCATTGGTATCACTAAAAGGGAGAATGAGATAGAAATTTTAGATTGGGTTGAAGATGAAGAAGAGATGACTTATTTTGAGGAAACATCATATTGTGATGATGAATAATAATACATTTCTTGTGTTTAAGATGAGGTATTTGAAGAGTTTCTTCTGAAACCCAAAAAGGAGAGAGCAAAGAGGTTGAAACAAGTGAGACACAAATTGAAGTCATTCAAGAGATCTCAAGTGATAAAGAGAAAGTTTTCTATTATTTTGAGTCTCCTATCTATGATGAATATGAAGGTTTTGGAGATGACCAAGAAGAGGTTTCCAATGAAGTACTTGTGTCTCCTAAGGTTGAAGAAATAAAACTTGAAAAGGTAAATTTTCCATTTCATCCATAAGAAGATATGGGATAGACCTATATGTAGATGTTTAAGGAATATGAGAATTCTGATAAGACAAAAATCCTAAGAAGACAAGACCAAGATGTTAAAGAGTAGGTATGTGTTGAGAGGCATCACTACTGAGAGATTCCAAATCATGATAGAGCAATTTATGATGGTTATGAGTCTTTTAAATATGACTTGAAGTTTGGTTCAAAAATAACACGTGAAGCTACTCCTAACAACATTAAGAAGGAGTTTTAACAAAAAACTTCCCTATAATTCCATGATACAACACTTATTGAAGGTTTTAAATAGGATATAATAAATGAGAAGGATAATGAGGCTTTTCAAGAAGATATATACCTTTAAAAATCTATCCCATTCATAGAGATGAAAATTTGCCATGATGATGCAAAGGGATGGTAGTATGAAACATGTTTCCAAGGACAAGAAGACATCATCTGCTTTGGATACTTATTTGAGATGATTCCATCAAATGACATGCCAATCCAAGGAGTAAAAATGAAACATGGGTTATCTAGTACTACATCCAAAATGAAGAATGCTTGGCACCCTCATTCATCTAGTGAGGAAGGAGATTCAAGGTAAATTAATTTTGATACAAGAAGGGAGGTATGATTTGTTATATGTACATAATTAGTTTTCTTGTTGTTGTGTCTTGTTTTCCCTAAGTTCTTAGTAACACAAGTGTGCCTTTGATTTATGTGTTTGCTTAAGTCTTGGTGTGTGTTTGTATTTACTTTATGTGTTTTGAGGTCAATAAGATGTATTATTGGTCAAGTTAATGTCTGATCATATTGTTTTAGAGTGCATTTGATTCCCTTTACCCAATGGATGGGATAAGGCTACTGGTCCTTAACATAGACAAGCATGTTACTCCTAAGAAGTACAAAAAATGTTGAATAAATTTTAATTTTAGTCAAATTGGGTCAACCCATAAATTTTTGAAATTTTATAAGGTTTAAATATGTATTATGGGGTCTCATGTTGTCCTAAACACCTCACCCATCCTTGCTCTAGCCTTGGTTTAATTCTACATTCCTTATACTAGTCTAGTCAACCAAAGTCAACCCTAATAAAACATGGTCAAAGGCTAAAATTATTTTAAAAGTGTCATAATGTGGTCATTTATATGTTATAAGTTATTCCTAGGTCATAAATTGGTCCTTTACCATGTCTCATATGTAAAAATTCCCTTTTTGATCACATTTTAGCTTATTAAATGACTTGTATAGACTTTCAAGGAAGAATATTTGTCATAAAGTTGGATTTCAATGTGGATAACATTAGAGAATTCCATTTATAAATTATATTTCAGTTTAAGAAATAGTTTTGTGCTTGAAAATAGGATAAACTCCTCAAAATTTCCCCTTAATGGCTTGTACAGACTTGGGAAGTCAACCTTTAGCTAAAAACATGGAAATATGACTATTCACTTCCCTAAAGTCCTTATCATGCTTAGTTTATAGAATAAAGTTCAAAAAGATAAGTTTTAACTTCTATTTCTTCCTTTTTGCCTTTACAAGCTAAGAAAGGTCAATTTAGAATGTTTGGTGTAAGCCATACAAGTGGATTTGGGAGGAATGCTCTTGGGGGTTGAAAGGAATCTAATTAAACTTAAAATACATGGTATGAAGTTTTAGTTTCATGTATTATCCTATATGAATCATCATTAAGAGGCTAGGTAGCTTATTAATGCTTCTTCATCTAAGAGGGGTCACTGTTTGAGCTAGTTTCATAATAGTTTACATTGGTTTGATTAATTTCATTATTTTATATGTGTCTAAAGGCCTCCCTACATTATTATTCATCATTTCATTTATTTTTGAGTCATCAAATGCATAAGAAGCCTCTTCTAGGCTTATTCTTGGTCAAGATTATGCTCACTCCCTTACAACTCAGAATAGGCATCTATAGGTACCTTGAATCAAGTCTTCCATGTTAAGATGAAGGAATGAAAGTTTGTATTATATGTTTTGATTATTGAAAATACATTTAAAGTGGTTTTAAATCCTTGTCCTTAGATATTCTTGCTCCTTTTATGCCTCTGCCTGCATAACATAGTCAAAGTAGTCACCTACAAGCCACTGCTAATGTCATGGTGATATATGGTGAGGTGAAAGGGTAATCTAATTACTCAACATTGCCAAATATTCATTGAAATGCCTAAGGGATGTGCATAAAATTCACATTCATAAGGGTTTCATCTTGTTCATACAATACCATCCTTGTTGCCTAATAGCCACCTACAGGTGGTATTGACAGAGGTTAAAATGGTCACTTTGTAACATTGAGACATAAGATGAACCCCAAAGGACTATTTTAGATAATCTAGATTTATGTCCTTAAATTGGATGGGAGATAGTCTTTTATATTGAATATTGGGTTATGTGCAAGTTGAATGTGGAGAGTATGGTAATAATTTGGATCTATTACCCATTTATATAGATTGGAGATAATTTAAAATTATAAAATTTTGACTAATGTAGGCATATTCTTGATTTTTTTTATTTGTATTATACATTAGTCCAAATTATCTGAAATAGTCCCTCCCATTTGATGTCCTTAGATAGTATGAAGACATGGCAGACCTTGGTGAGGGAGTAATTTGACAAAGTAGGTGGAAATGAATTTGAAGGTAAGAAACTAAGATTTAGTCCCTTGCCTTTAAAAGGTAAAAATATAGGCCTTGTAGGTTTTGAAAATGACATATACCATAGTTTCAAAGAACCTTGAGACTTCCCAAGTGCTCAACCTTGTAGTCTTCATATAGGATAAGACATATGCATAGTTTGAAGGATAGTTTGAAAAGGGAGGGTGGTTTTTGAAGAACTCAAATATGGCCTTAAATGCACTATGAGTAGGTAGAGAGGTATATAGTCTAAGATCAAAAGGAGATATTCTCAAGGTTGTAACCTAGCCCTAACATCATGATCAAATGATTCCAATAGATAAGAGGTATGTTATGACTCAATATTACTAAAAATAATATGAGTTAGATGTGTTTACCCCACACACTCATCCTTAGTCCATACAGATGACCTCAATAAGCACCTACAACAAGTTAAATATAGTCAACTCAAGCATGTTGCCTTTTGATGTTTCAAGATCCTAGATAGTAAGTTTAGGGTTGAGTGTTCATTTTTTAGTAAAAATGAATTAAAATAAGATATAAAATAATTATGAATAAACTAATTAAGATCCATCCCCACCTATAGGCAGTCCTAAATTTCATGGAACATAACCATGTGGGAAATATAGGTAGTGAGTTAAGACAAAGGTGTACTTAGTACTAGAAGAAACTATATTGGTGGAGTTTGGAATATACAAGTGGAAAGTGACATTAAGGGACTCTTGAAAGGTTTTTAAACACCTTTTCAACCTTGCTTCATGACCAACAACTTACAAGGGTCAACTAAGTATGGTGTCTCAGTCCATTCAGATAGTGAGCTAAGAGGGGTTATAAGTGAGGTTATATTGGTATTTTAGATTGAATTTATGTCTCTTTACCATGTATTCAAGGATATATAAGGCATTAAATACATACACCTACAAGCAACAGGGTATGATAGAGTTGCTCAGTCATTCAAAGAAGTACCTAGTCTAGTGGGTCTAAGATGCATATTGAATGTTAGGAAAGATATAGTGAAAAATAGAGTGATTGGGAAATTTATCCAAAATGGGATTTATATATTAAATGACACCTACAAGTATAGTCCCTGAAATGAGAAACATAGTGCATGCTTAACATAGTCAGGTAGAACCATCATCTTATGATTCTAGAGCATAAAAGGTGCATAAAAAGGAATAAACATAATAGGTAATTTTCATGATAGGTGTATCACTTTATAATATTTCAATTTTATTTTTTTAACACTATGATTAGGCCTCAAATCATTCAATAGACACCTATAGGTGTGACTATGGAGGTAAATACAGTCACAGTCAAGGATGGAAAGTTAGCCTTAGAGTTTGGGAAATTTAGAGGTCCTATAATTAAAGTTATGGAGAAAAATTAGTATTAAAAATCATTTGGAGTTTTATAATAACTTAAAATAATTTTTTTTAGGAAAAAATATGGGAAGTTCCCCCTATTTTGTCTCAGATAGGGAACACTTTCCCCCTTGCATAGACCCTATAAACTTGGAAAAAGAGATCAAAACATGAACCAAAGGGCCTGATAAATTGTAAAAAGGGTTGTATGAGTTTAAATACACATGTATAAACATTAATAACCTTTCATGATTGTTTTAAACTAGACAAGATGGTATAGATAACTAGAGTTGTAGGTAGGGTAGCTAGGTAAGGTACGAGCTTAGCCTCAAATAAGAGACCACTTTTAGTTTTAGCCTTAGTGAAGAATTATAATTATTTGGATCATATTTATGGAGGTAAAAATGATGTTTTTTATCTATATAAGATGTATGGAAGTCAAAAAAATATGTTTGAACCACCAAGTTGCAGGCAGATGCATTGGACAAGGTCTAAACCTATTGTTAAAAAGGAGTCAATTTCAATTTTTACTCTTGATGAGAACTTATAAGATATAAAAAACATTTATAGAATTTTTATAATGGTATTAGAGCCTTTTTTATCAAAAAAACTCATCAAGAAGCCATTTATTGTCATGGATATTCTCAAACCCTATAGGATGTACAAAAATGACACAAGTGGCCATCTTGAAATGCTTGGAACTTTCATAAAAATTTTCATGGAACCTCAAGGTATTCAAGGGAGTTATTGAGGGTACCTAAGAATCCATAAATGGAATTCTAATAGGATGTGAATTTTTGGTCTTCATGAACAAATGTTAAGACTTAAAACTACCATAAACCCTCATAAACCCTCTCTAAGGACCTGATTGGGAAGATGAAGCAAATGGAGTATCCAAATGTAGTGTAAAGGCCATGAAAATAATTTTTATATATAGAGGACTCTCCAAGGACCTGACACATGAAATTAAGGTGTACCCTACCTATATAAAAGAGGCACAATAGGGATTATTTTGACAAATTTGTGTGTTTTGTAGTTTTGGAAGAGTTTCAAAAGATGTAACCACCTTTGGGAGATAAATTAGGATTTTTTATAATTACTCATGTTAATATATTTATTTATGTAATATCCCAAGTGTACCTACCATCTTACTCATTTCAACTAGTCATAGTGAATGAGCAGTGAACACTTAGTGAAAATGGTAAAACTCCAATTGGGAAGCCTTTTAAGGTTTGATTCATGAACCTTATGACTTAGACACTCTTAAAAGGTGCCATACATTATTTTTCATGAATCAAATTTTATAATTGTAAATATTTTGGGTGCCGAGTATGAGAGGTGCATGAGAAGGAGTCATTTTATACTGTTTGAGATGATTGCTCATGGATAGAGGGATAAGAATTATTGAGGAAAAATCTAATGTATGTTATAGCTTGTTGGTAACACCTCCACTTCATATACTTCATCAGACCCAACCTTATTCAATGGTGAGTAATTTTTTTGAAGGCAAATCATGGGGTAAATTTCTTGTGCAAGCAAAGAGAATCTATGCCACATATGGAGGAGTTAGCTGAGTTGAGGGAAATTTATGCTTATTTTCCTTGAAGGACCTATGTCATTCATAATTATATAATTTTCATAACTCCTCCTTTATTGAAAAGTGTCATAGTGACTCTTGAGCTTCACTTTCTCTCTCTCCTCTCACAATTGCTATAAATTTTGGTCTTTTTAGCTGTTGTATGGATCTATCCACTTGGGTATGGTGGAGCCCTACCAATTTTTTGCCTTGAATTAATGAAGAATAATATTTTACCTCATTCAAGATTATACTAAGTGAATTCTTTGGTTTTTGGTATTGTGCATGTGTATTTTTCTTACCTTCACATGTTACTCTTCCTAATGCCTTGTGTGAATTGAAATCTCTCTTTTGTAGGTTATCAAGAAGTGTGTAATGTGGATTGCATGTATAGTGATTAGATCATTCATTAGTTTTTCTAAAATACCTATTTTCTAAGTGCTCTTATCCTAAGATCTCTTCAATACCCCATGCTCGAAATATTTACGTATAAGATGAGTGTTGTATTGGATGAAGTGTATGTGTAGGCTTCTCTTTGGTTCCAAGTGCATCATATGTAGTGTGAGTAAACCATCTATTTGGTGTATCACTTCCTATATATTATATTTGTTTTAAATTGTCCTTTTCTATTTTCACCCCCTAAAAGGTAGTAGTAGGTTTGATCTATAGTGGCACATCAAAAGAACAAGCTCTAATCTAGAAATCCACCTCAAACTTGGGTTACCCATAGCCCTAAGGTGCTTCCATTGTGTCACTTGAATGAGGAGAAACTTGTCATCTCCTCAAAGGGTGAAAGTTAAAGTGATAATAGTTACTAAGAATATGATGGAATATTTTAGGACCTGGTATGGCCTTACAATTCCATGTTCAATTTTAAGATCATAAAGTGAGTGGAAGTCCATTTTTTGTATCTTCTCTCTCATAACTAGGCCTCAATTAGAATTCCCTACCAAGAGACTAGAAAATTTATCTATAGGATTAAAAAATATTAAAAAACCCAAATAATCATGTGATTCACTTAGATGACCTCAAACCCATTCTCCATACCAATTTTGAAGATATGACAACTTGTATAGACCTATGAAGTAGCAAAAATCAGCTTTTTAGGTCCCTTTATGTATAGTTTTGTATAGTATTATACTAACCAATGGAATGGGGTGATGCTTAGGGGATTCTTGATAATTTTATGGGTCATTTTAAAGTTTTTATGACCCATCTATAGGTACGAAAGTTTATTTCTTTCTCATTAGGTCGTTATAGCTCTCTTAGCTAGCCTGAAAATGCTTCAAGTTCTTAATGATAGTTTATATAGATTAAGGCATGAAACCAAAAACTATAACCACAAATTTTAAGTTAAATATGTTAGTTAAGTCCCATTATGAGATCAATGTCCCATGCAACTCTTTTTTTCTATATTGAGTAACGAAAGGTAGCCTTTTGAGCTGGCAATAAGCATTCTATGAGGTTTGAAAGCCAATTGGGTTAGTGAGAGGCATCTTGAAGTTGGTTTGAGTTTAAATATATTAAATGAGGTTTTTTAAATTATTAATTGAAACTTTATAATGGTTTCCTTGGTACTTTCCTCTTCAAACTCTCTAACCATCTCACTAGCTCAAGCTTAGGGTTTTTATGCCAACCTACTCAAGCTGCCCTAGTTGACTATATTCTCAAATTATATTCACTATTGGATGTATAATATCATCATGAAATGTTTAAATATGTTTTTTACCATATCTCTAGTATCCAATTCCTTAACTCACCTCCAACTGGATTCATTTCATTACTTCTTAGGACTGACTACCTAGTAGGCCAATGTATGCACTCAAGACTATATCTAATTAAACATGGTCTGATTAACATGAAATTTCACTTATTGATGGGTATGAGAGTGTGATTAAACAATTAATTTTCTCAATTAAACATATTTATTTCTTAAATCTCTCCTTATCTCAAAATTTTGAGAACTCAATTGAGCAAAACTCCTCACAAGGTAAATAGGCCTGACTATGTGTGTGACTAGCCTTGTGACCATTTTTTTTATCACTTCCTCTACTAAAAGATTATATGATATCAAAACATTTAATTTTTTATTATCTTAAAAAAACACATAAAAATCACTTTCTTAGGTTTTTGAGGGATCCTAAGTCACCTAAAAAGGCCTATAAGTGACTATTTGCCTTTGTTTTCTCATTTAGGATTGGTCTACCAACTTGGTGCTCTAAGAGTCCTAATAATAGAATTGGATATCCTAAAACATATATCATGTTATTTACTGAATTATAACTCCTTCCAAGCTTTGAAACTCTATGTTTTAGTATCATCCCCTATCTCAAGACTAATCTCAATTGACTATAGGTGACCATTAGGATAGTTTGATTATGTTTTTAACCTCAAGGTTTCTTAGGTCTCCAAGACCATTCCCAAAACCTATTCATGATTATTACATAATTTTTTTATGATGTTTTAATACCCATTCAATTTATTTAACTCCAACTCCATCAACCTTACTATCCAAGACAACTTCTCTCAGTTGGTTGTAGGTATCAATTTGGACAATTGACTGTGTATATGGCATTAAAATGGCCTCTTCATAACTATATGACAATTTGAAGCCATTAAAATTCATTAATATCCCATAATCACTATATTACCAAGTTAAATTATCATCTTTAATACATCCTATTACTACTAACTTTACTTGTTCACACATACAATATGTAGGTGACATTAGGTCTATTAGCTAGGTATTTTAGCCATCACTAACTTTACGTGATTGGAAACCTAATTGATCCAGGTTATTCAAAATATTAAATATATAAAAAAATTCTCATGATTTTTAAACCTCCATTAACATTGAAAACATGAATCTCTCTAAGATTTGTAGACCTACAGTTCTGCAAAAGATGAGGATTATAACTCGGTGTAGAAGTATTGAAAAGTGTGAATATGTATGATAGTTCTCAAAGACCATTGCCTTTAATTAAATAAAAATAATTATATAATAAATAAAAAACTCTAAAAATATTTTTAAATTCTTATTCAAAAACTCAAATTACCATGCTATGCAAGCACATAGACACACTCCATAAGGTGAATGAAGGAAGTGACTAGTTTGAGACTTGTACAAAATATTTTTTTGATTATAAGGACATGAATGTATTTTTAATATTATATAGGAAAATTGATAACCAATAAAATTCATTATACCATATGGAGAACCTATGAAACATAGAAAAGTTACCAATCACTTCAAACTATACACAAGAACTACTTTCCTTGTAAAAAATCCATCCAAACATGATAAAATGATGAGTGAATGTGTATGGTTCATATACATCCATATTATAACTCACTAAAATTATTTTCATGCATATATGAGCTCATACTTTGCACTAAAGTTATACCAAATTTATCCTATGGAGAATTGAGTCCTCAAAAGGTAGTCTACCTCATTCTAGACTTTTCATAAATATAACGACACCAATCCAATTAATAATGACACAAATTATAATCCCATAGGGGTCTCAAACTTTTTACAAAATCTTATCCCCAAAATTTACTTATGTAGCATTCACTATCTGATTGAATTTGGTCTTCACTATCTTGTGAATAGAGAAATGGAAGAGAGATATGGATTTATATAATTGTGAGACTTAAAACTTAATTAAAAGATTTTTTATAACCTTTAAAATATCAAATGACACTCTTCAAATCTTTCGCTTTTAAGTGACTTCAAAAAGTCCATACAACTTCCTTAACTCCTTAAGATGGTGTTGAATTTTAAGAATATGACCTTTCTACGACATGATGATAGGTGTGGAAGTTTTTATGTGATATAAGGACCTTGGAAGGTTTTTGGCATGGATTTTTTATGTAGGTGACTTTTTCATACATAAATGTTAGCCAAAAATAACCTTTTCATGTATTTTCAACACCCTCAAGTCTACAAGTGAATGTTAGACATTACAAAACTTCATGAGATGATAAGATAAAGTGATTAATAAATTATATGACCTTGAAACACTCCTAATCACCTAATACAAAAATTAACCATGCCTTATCTCTCCATGACATGCTTAGACCATTATATGACCAAAACATGACATTACCTTAACTTATTCAAACTAAACTTAATAAATATTAATAAGGCTTAATGAAGAATTATACAGACCATATAAGGTATCAAATAACCATGAAAATATCACATGAAAGTTTCAATATATAAGGGGTGACCAATTTGACTTAGGGTCAAATTTGATCAATAGGAACCAATTTTTCAAAAAAAATTGTATTTTGGCATTTACTCTTCAGAGAAAATGTTTAGAATTCATGTTTCAGGGTTTTGGTTTTGAATTTTTTTGCATTTTAGAGAAAATGTTTCCATCTTATCTTTGACATCTATATCATTAATACTTACTTTCATAAGAAAGTTTATATACTTAAATTTTGGTCTTTGATGAAATTGTTTTGTGAAACTGTTCAGGCAAGGGGTTCATCATGTCATCTTTGGAATTTACTCTTTGGTAAAATTTATTAGTATCAATTGGTCTTAAATTAAATTTTTTAGAGAAATCGGTATTTAGTGAAATTATTCATAACTTTTTTTGTTTGGCTCATTTTTATCTTCAATAAAAGTGTTTGACACTTTTATTTAGAATATTTATTCACTTTGTAAACATTATTTTAATGTAACATATGAATCTTGACTACTGAGAGCCTCCCTCACATAGGAATAATAAATCAAAAATAGAAATATAATGACACTTGGAAAAATAAAAATGACATGGAATTATTTTTAACATCTATAGTTCCTATGTGGTATACCCTCCAAATGAAGTGGTAAAGTTTGAATTTAATAAATAAAACAATTTTATAGACATTGGAAAATAATGGTACATGAACTAGATTGAATTATAAATATATATAAATAAATTTGAAACAAAAATCATGTTCATTGATAAAAAATAACTTTGATCTCACTTTCCTCCTCACAAACAAGACATATATACTTGCATTTTGATTGTATAGGGTATTTAGAAGATCGAAGATGCTAAATTGAAGAACCAAAACTTTGCCAACATAACCAATTAGCTATGGCATCCTCATATAATACATTAAAAGGATCCCTACCACCATCTATATTATCCATTAAGGATTCAATAGAGTATAAATAAACCATCTTCAATCCAATAGTGTTCAATAATGACTATCTCAAATACTCAACATTGTGGGAACTGATTCACTAGATGGATGCATAAACTCATAAAGAGAATTTGACACCATCTCAAAGATAATTGGTTATGAACTTACTCCCCATAAAATTATAGGGATTACATTTCACAATGTCCAAGCCTAAGGTTATATCATGAATAGACCTCATACAAGATTTTTTCTTCACTAGTAAAGTGACTGGGGGTGCGATCTTACACCACTTAGAGTAAAACTCATTTTAGCATGCATATCAAGAGATGAATTATATATATATATATATATATATATATATATATATATATATATATATATATATATATATATATATATATATATATATATAAATCCCTCCCTATTTTTAATGCTAAATATTAATTTCATAGACTATTTTCATGGAAAAGTGAGAAATCAATTAAGAAAACACTATGCAAGTAGATAATTAGTAGGGAGGCTCTCAATCTAAAGGAGAATAGATGGTGCTTATGATTTAGTTCCAGATTGAAATCCATATTGGTATGGCCCTCCTAAATTAGTTATAAAGATACCCCAACATATAATTCCTTCATCTTGAATGGGTTCCACTACTAGTTTTACTAATGACCTCAGAGCTGACATTTTCTCTGGGTGAAGTAATTAGTGCTAAGCTCTGAGAGCAAGTACTACAAAAGGATAAGAGGCCTCAAAGGGAAAATTTATATATTATCTCCTACCTTATATATTATATATTAAGCACATTTTATATACATAATTGGTCACCTTTCAACCAAAATCTATACTTCATTAAAAACTATATATGTGATTTAGATTCTTTAATGCACATGTACTCTTATACCAAGAACATCACTCCAATTGTGGATGATGTATACCCTTAGGTGTGGATGGTTATTAATTAATCCACACTACCCATGGTATCTAATATCATTTCAAACACATTGATGGTCAAAGGGGATTAATGGATATATCCTAACTATACTATGATTATGGCCATATGACATAAGGTTGCATCTCTATGTCTCCCCAAATATGTAGTAGATAAACTAGAAGAGTAGTATCTAATGTAACAACTATGGTTAGGGATAAATGAAGATATGAAGAATAAAAATAAGAGTTCCTTTCATGTCTCTGACCTCATGATTGGTAGAATGTTCTATGTCAATCATAAACACTTTTACAAGGCTAGAAGATATAGGGAATACTACTCACCTGTTGCATTACCACATAGGGATTAGGATCCTCATGGTAAACTTTAAAATCACATTCAAGGCATTGTTATTCCATACCAAAATGACCCTTATGAACATGATTTCTTATTTATCAATGCCAAGCATGATGTCCACATCAAAGAGAGGGCACAAATAGTGGGATTAGGTGATGAAATCCTAAAAATCATTCAAGGGGAACCCTCTATTTAAATTATAAATACAAAAATTAGAATCCCACTTATAAGTGGATGGGTTTACTTTTTTTTTTTTCAAAAATAGTTCTCAACCATTAGTGCTACAAGGGTAACCTTCACAAACATTCCCCATGGCATTTAAAGCTATAAAAAAAATCTTGGGGTCATTAATACTTCACTTGGAGGATCTCAACATGATCCAATTTGCCTTGAATATTTAGAATCAAAAGTCCATACCCAAATTATTTCTACATTATCCCAAGAGATAGCTAATGAGGTTACCTAAAACACACACACACACAAGAGGATTCCCCCATAACTAAGAAAGTAACTCTTTATTATAAGAGGAATCCAAAATCTCACATCCCTCTACAAAGCCCAATTATAGAAGCAATATCAATAGAAAGACCATCAGAGGATCAAAATGTAGCGAGAGGTGAGTCTATAGATGAGTAAGAGGAGCTAAAAATAGCTAAGATTTTGAGCCTCTAATACATCAAAGGCAAAGAAACACTATATGGAAAATAATTAGGTAAGGGTACAACTCCTTCATTTTCTACCACTCCCATTAGATATTTTGTTCCCCCTTTGTTTTTTGGCCCATTTGAGTCTATTTCTCTTAATCATAGTGTTCTCCATTCAATATTGGTCCCTAAGGTAGAGGTTATTTCCTTTGATCCTAGTGTCCAACCATATTTAATTTTTTCAAAGGTAGAGGATGTTTTTTATACCCTTGATATCTTCATTTCCACAACAGTTCCTACTCCTCTAATTATTTCATTAGCATCCATTCCTCCCACTTATACTATTTTTACCTATATCACTACCCCATCACCACCAAAGACCAATAATAAGGCATCTAAGAAAGTTAGGTGAGCATTATTAAGTATGAAACTACATGTATCATCTACTTAATTAGGTTTGCTAGTGCCTCCCTCTAGTTATTCTCAAGACACTACTATAGTATCATTAAATAAGGATGGAAATAAGAAATAAGTGTATACAATCCACCCATTGCCTCAATATGGTCGTGTGGACTAGTCTAAGATAATATAGCCTTCCCTTCCTAACCCATTACTTGAAGAGGCATTGAAGCAATCTTTAGGAGAACTATTTATTGAGACTATAACTCAAGACACTCAACCAATAGACACAACATAACTAGTCATCCCATAATGGGCAATTGATTTGTAAACATAGGCTTTTCAATGTCCAAATATTACAATCATAGAGATCCCCATAATGAGCTACATTTTTGAAAAATATATAGTGAGTTACCAAAGGGCGAAGAAAAGTAAAATTGAAGATGAGGTTGGAAAGGGGGTAATTTTGGAGGAAAGACAAGAAGTATTTACCTTGACAAAAAAGAAGAACAAGAAATTAGGGCAATCTCCCTATATTAAGGATTTTGGATCCTATTTTGAGACACACAAGGATGTTTTGATTGAGATCCATAAAGTGAAAAAACCAACTAGAAAATATCTTTAGCAAGATTTAGAACAAGTTAGGAAATTAAAAAATAATTCATGTTCATATACAAATTAAAATAGATGTACAAAGTGCATCATCAATACTGTATAGCATTTTGGATGTCATTGTTATGATGAGGATTGAATTAGATCCTAATATCATTGAAGCTACTAAATTATTTAATTATTTAAATCAAGATGAGAATAATTTGAAACTATTCACTCTTTATAAAATAAATAAGGCCTATGTCCACCTTAATTTGATGACACCATTAGAGGCTTCAAATTCCCTCAACCTAATGGTTATTAAGATACAAGAGGTAATAGAGTGGGTTACAGTAGTTGAGGAAATAATTCCCAAGTATGTAGAACTTGAGAGCCTCATTTTTTAAATCCTAGAAGAGTTTAATCTCTCAAAATCAAGGAACTCTATAGGTAGGATATTAAATAGAGACAATTTTGACTAGCTTTTTCAATAATCCTCAACTATATTCAAGCAAAATGAAGTCTTGAGATGTGTACAAGATCAACATCAATACGAAAGGCCCACATTGACTAAATTATTAAATAGGATACCTAGTTAAATATAGGGATGTTCATCAGACCCACATCAATAGGAAAGAATTATATGTGAAATTGAAATAAAGGGTTCCCCTTAACTGATTTTCAAGAGTTCCTTTCCCAATCCCACTATTTATGCCCTTTGTTTAATAAGAGCATCAATTTTGACATTAGAAATAAGAAATCATGGTCATAAGACTTGTGTTAGTATGGAATACCAAGTAATTGAATGTTATTTTTAACTTTACCATGAGGATCCCATTCCCTATGTGGTAGTGTGGATAGTGAGTAGTATTCCTTGTATCTACTAGCCTCATAAAATTATTTATGATTGACATAACACATTCTATTAATCATGAGGTGAGAGCCATGGATGTCACTCTTATCCTTCTTATCCTCCTCCTCCTCCTTATTCTTCTTCTTCTTCTTCTTCTTCTTCTTCTTCTTCTTCTTCTTCTTCTTCTTCTTCTTCTTCTCCTTCTCCTTCTGCTCCTCCTTCTTCTCCTTCTTCTCATTCTTCTCCTTCTACTCCTTCTGCTCCTTTTGTTCCTTCTTCTCCTTCTTCTCCTTCTTATCCTTCTTTTGCTTCTTCTACTTATTCTATTCTTCTACCGCTTCTTCTACTTCTTCTGCTTCTTCTCCTTCTTTTGCTTCTTCTACTTCTTCTATTTCTTTTCCTTCTCCTTCTTCTTCTCCTTCTCCTTCTTCTTCTGCTCCTCCTTCTGCTCCTTCTGCTCCTTCTCTTTCTTCTCCTTCTTCTCCTTCTTCTCCTTCTACTCCTTTTGCTCCTTCTACTCCTACTCCTTCTGCTCCTTCTTCTCCTTCTTCTCCTTCTTCTCCTTCTTCTGCTTCTTCTCCTTCTTCTTCTCCTTCTTCTGCTTCTTTTGCTTCTTTTGCTTCTTCTCCTTCTTTTGTTTCTTATCCTTCTTCTCCTTCTTCTCCTCCTCCTCCTCCTTCTTCTTCTTCTTCTTCTTCTTCTTCTCCTCCTCCTTCTCCTTCTCCTTCTCCTCCTTCTCCTTCTTCTTCTTCTCCTTCTTCAAGAGAGGTTAGGACCTTTTCAAAACATAGTGGGTCCCTATTTTAGAAAAAAAATGGGGCTATGTTGGGTAAAACAAATAACTTCTTTCTTGTTGGTGTGGGTCTTGTGTACATCCCTAGATTTAATGAGGTAGCCTCTAATAATTTAGGATCTCAATGAAGTTAAAATAAACTCGAGGTCATGATTTTTAGGTATGGGTTAAAAAACATGGTGGTGGAATAACATGCTGATCATGAGGGTTGTTAACTAGGTGTGATTGTAGTGAAATGAATCCTCATAAAGAAAATAAAACCTATTTGGGTTATATGAATGGAATATATTATATAGTGGGTAGGTATTAATCAAAGAAAATTTAAAATGAGGGAAGGGTAGAGTATAAAATAAGGTTTTATGGTTTTAATGGATCACTTCCTGAGCTAGATTCTTTGTGGACAAATGTTTCTAGAACTAATGTTTATTTTTTGTATCTATTGCATGCTTATAGATAAACATAGCTAGGTAGTGTGGGATAAAATGGTATAAGAAACTTAAGGGTCTCAACTGAAGGTTGATCCTTTTAGAGTAGCTATTGCACACTCTTATTTATGAGATTACAACTCAGACTAGAAAGGTATCTAGGGTAGCTATGGTGCACACCAAGAATCCTATATCATAAAGAAACAATCCTACACACTTTAGAATATTAAGACAATTAACCAATTACTAAAAATAAATTATATTTGATAATTATTATATTGATTTTGCACATATAAAATAAACATATATCAATGATAAAAAATGGAATTATCCATAAATTTTTCACACTTCAAATTACTGATTTAAAACAACCCAAAGAAAACAAAAACTTAATTACACAAAGATACAAGGAAAGTACATCCACACATTTGCATGCTAATCAAAATGATCTTTTTGTATATTGATAAAATTTTTGACCTTTTTAAATGAGGCATTATATGAGTATATAGACTTGGGGAGGGTTCTCCTCATCTTCCAAGATCATGCAAACTCATACTTACATCAAGTAATTAAAACTTTAGTTCTAATTTTAGTGTCAAAACTTCATGTGTGCATGCTTATAGTTAATTACAATTAAATAAAAAAGTAAGTTTGATTTTATAATTAAATGTGATTGGATCATGCTTAAAAATAAGAACAACCAAATTTTACATTCATATACCAGGTGTAAGTAAATTATAATTACAAATATTAGTCTTATAGGCATGACTACATAAAAAATTAGCCTTTAAATAAGGATTTATGGGTCACTACAATGAATTAATTATTTTTGCGGTATGAAATAAAGTAGTAGATTGACCTAAACTATAATTTTAATCATTAACTTTCTTATTGGCTTATACCTCTTGAAAATACTAGTTATTGACTTCATGTTGGTATCTAATAATATCCATGTTCAAGAGTGGGGGTTTGTGTACCCTATTTATTTATTCCATTAGCCATGCATGTTCATATTTAGTATTCATAAATTTTATATTAAATATTTATAAATCAATTACTTTCTTCCATGAAAATTTCATCTTAGCTTAAATATCCTCCAATGTCGATCCCTGAAGATTCTACTTGAAGCTAGTTCAGGCCTATTGAAGAAGCTAGTCAAAATTAGCTCTATTTATTATCCTGCATATAGAGTCCCTTGCTTGTGAGATCTTAAAATATTATAGTATTTTAAAAATGAGGATATCATGTTATACATAATTTTTTTATTATTTATTCAACTATTTAAACCCACTCTCTAACCTCTTACATCCTAATGACCACTAGGTTGAAGGTATTTGAAGCCTCAAACGATGTCATCAAACTAAGGTGGCCATATGCCTTATTTGTCATGTAAATAATTATGATTTTAAACATATTATCATATTTATTTAAATAATTAAATAACTTGTTAGCTTCAATGATTTGAGAAGATAATTTATCCCCCATCATAATAATGGCCTCTAAAATATTTTACGGTCTTGATGTTGTACTCTACACATTCATTTCAATCTATATGGGAGCATGAAATATTTTTTGTTATTATCTAACTTTTCATAAATATTTCTGAATTTATTTCATTTCTATCTTTGTTCCTTCATATATATTGATCAAATCATCCTTATGTGTCTCAAAATAGGATTTGAAATCTTCAATGTAGGGGGACTACCCAAATTTCCTATTCTTCCTCTTTGACAAGGTAAACACTTATTGTCTTTCCTAAAAAATTACCTCAATTCCATCCTCATATTTAATTTTATTTTTATTCTCCCTTTGGACACTTTCTTTATATTTTTAAAAAATGGAGCTCACTATGGACAACTCTATGATTGAAAGATTTGGCCTTTGGGAAGCCTATGATTACAAATCAGTTACCCATTATGGGATGACTAGTTTGATTATGTCTATTTATTGAGTTTCTTGACATGTAGTATTAGTCAATAATTCCCATAATTAATGTTTAAATGAATCCAACATTAATGGGTTATTAAGGTAAGTCCATATTATCTTAAACTAGTCCACATCACCATATTGAGGTAATGGGTTGACTATATACACTTGTTTCTTCTTTCTAGCCTTATTAAATGATATTAAAATAGTGAATTGAGAAGAATTGGAGGGAAGCACTATGGAAATTTAATGAGTAGATGATACATGTATTTATATACTTGGAAATTTTCTTTGAGTTGGTGTTAAATTATCCTCATGAGTATGTACATCCACCTGGTCAATCACTTGCCATAACATTGAGTAATTGAGGTAGTTATTATTTAGCATTGATGGATCAAATAAGATTTATTTGTACCATGTTGAATCATTAATGAAGAGTTTATATAGTGGAATGGCTCCTCTAAATGTCTTGGATGAGGATTCCATAGTTAATTAACTATGTTGGCAAAGTTTTAGTTCTTCAATTTAGTAGCTCAGCTCTTATGGATGCAATATATGATTTAAAAAAATGTAGATAGGACTTGTTCATGAGGAGGCAACTGAGATCAAAGTTCATTTGTGATAAATGAGCCTCAAACTTGTTTCCAATTCATTGATATAACTTTGGTATTCAATTTTATTTCATGCACCATTAATGTCCAACATTTATAAACTCATTTTGTTTGTTTCCGACTTTTCCACTTCATTCAGTGGGTATGCCATATAGGCACTGTATATTTTAAAAATAATGCCACATCATTACCTTTTTCAAAGTGTCACTCTATCACTCATTTCATTCAATATACCTATGCCATAGAGGCTCTTAATAGTCAGGAGTCGTACATTACGTTAAAATAATGTTTGTGAAGAAAATGAATCTTATGAATAAAAGTTGTGAACACTTTTATTGAAGACAAAAATGAGCTAAAAATAAAATTTATGAATTTTTTTTCTGAAGACCAATTTATCCAATTTTTTTTAATGAATACCAATTTATATTAATCACTTTTACCAAAGAGTAAATTCTAAAGATCACATGTTGAACACCTTGCCTAAATATTTTCAACAAAGGTGAAACTCTAAGTATATAAACTTCAAGATGAATGTAAGTGTTGAATATATAGATTATAAAGATAAAATGTGAATATTTTATCTAAAATATGAAAATTTAAAAAATAAAAACATTGAAACATAAACTCTAAATATTTTATCCAAATAGAATGTCGAAATGCAAAATTTATAAAAAACTAGTTCCTAAAGAACAAATGGAGAAAAACTTCAATACATGGTGAATAAATATATGAGGGCCCAACCTATGAACATAAGTTCTAAACAAAACCTACTAAAAAGACATAAATAAAATTATTGAAGAGTAACTTCATGTGAAGGTTCATATAGGTGTAAACTGATGAATATTGTTGAAGATAGGCTTCTAAAAAAAGTTCAAATACATGTTTCCATAAATCCTAAAACTTCACACATTGTGCATCCACCTAAAAAACTATACACACATAAATTTTTTGAAGAGTATTAGTAGGTTCATTTAAATAAATAGAACCTTCTCATCTACATTTATTGAATACTAAAGTTAGGTGCAAAACATAAAGGTATTTTAGAGGAATACTTTCAAGATAGTCCTGGACCTTTTCAAGACATAATGGGTCCCTATTCCAAAAAAAGAATGGGGGTATGTTGGGTAAATCAAATAACTTCTAAACTATTGATGTGGGTCTTGTACACATCCCTAGATTTAAAAAGGCAACCTCTAACATTTTAAGACCTCAATGGGGGTAAAATAAACACTAGGGCATGAGTTACATGCATGGATTGAACAACCTAGTGGTGTAATAATAGGCTAAACATGAATGTTGTTAAATGGGTATACTTGTAGTGAAATGAATCCTAGTAAATAAATCAAAACCTAGTTGGGTTGGGTGAATGAAATATATTCTAGAATGGACAGGTCTTAATAAAAAAAAATTCAAAAGGAGGGAAGGGAATCTAAAAAAAAAGGTTATATGGTTTAAAGGGATAATTTTATGGGATGGTTCTATTGATGCTTAAAATTTGTGCTTGATTCTAATCAACAACAATGGGAAGTTTCAAGTTGTGGGATATTGCGGCTTGAAACAACCTCTAGATTTTAGAGAATCTAGTCTCTTCTTTTTGTATCAAGTGTGGAGGAAAAAGGATAGGAAATTAAATAGAAACGCAAATGCAGGAAATGAAACCTAACTATGGAAATGCACCTGAGTGTAATTTGATCCTACTCCTGAGCAAAGTGAAACTATACGTAGGATTCATTTAAATTTAAGAGAAAACAAGTGCATGATCAATGTAAATGATTGAAATAATAGAAATATAGGCTCATAACAGAGGTTTCTATTGTAGAGTTACAAAAAATGTCAACAAAGGCATAGTGTTCAATCTTATTATAAGAATCTTCCAATCACATAAGAGGCACAGAAACACATATAGTTATGTAGATATTTTGACTCAAGAAAATGAGACAAAATCAAATGACATTACTAATCACAACTCTAGAAATCTACAGTCTAGACTATTTTTGAAAATGACACAAATATTATCAACAAAGGCATAGAATTCAATCTTCTTAATTCATTTAGCCATATAAAAGGCACAAAAACATGCACAGTTACATCAACTTTACAATTCAAGAAAATGAGACAAAAGCAAATGATATTACTTGGTCACAACTCTAGGAAATCTAAGACTATAGAATCATCCCCCATCCTTAATGGCCCACTGATCCTCCTCTTTTATAGCCTCAGGTGTCTCCTTCCATCATCCCTTTTCCTGCACAATTCTACTCCACCCTTAACTCTTAGGGGACAAACAAACGGTGCTTTCAATGCCTTGGATGTATCCTGGTCTTATCATGAAGGGCCATGTTGGAGCAAGATGGCTATTCTGACTGTGGCATGTTGATTCATATCTAGTACCACTTTCCATGCCTAAATTTCCCCATTCCATCACCTGCTTAGCTGTGCAACTGTCAATTCTCCTCCATTTACAAGGGATAAATAGATGGCCCTTTTAATGTTTGTAGGCTCCAAAAATCTACTCAGTGAACTGTTCCATCTACCAGAAATAACTCCCACTGAGTTTCCCTCCATCTCACTTTGCTGTAATAGATAGATGGAACACTTTGTTTTATTGAAATGAAAGAGGACACTTAGTCAATTTCCTAAAAATCTCCTTATTGCTTAGAAGGAACCAGATAATGACACTTGGCACTTTCTACCTGATTAATCAAAGACACGTAACATTTTCTACTTTCTCTATATCCTGCTCAGGAACGCTCCACCTTTAACACTTATCACAATCCACTTCTTCAATACTTAGTAGTTTTAACAAAATAAAACTCACTACACCTTGCCTGAGCAACATTTAAAAAGGGGATGGATGCATGGGGCAATCTTCACATGTTGAGACTTGGCTCTTCCACAGACCTTTGAAATAACACCTGGGACCCACCACAATCTTTATTTGTCAATGAAGATTGAAGATGATCTTTCAAAAGTTGACACATGGAGGATTTTGTGGCTTCAGGGAGATACGTGGCATTTTTTGCTACTTTAGCTAAGGGTATGTGGTAGCTTCCACTTTTCTTAGGAATGGAGTAGAAAGGGGCTCAAAGGATGACACTTGGCTACCTCCGCTCATCTTTAACACTTAGACAAAATGAAACAAATGACCCACTACCTTCTAAAAGTGTGATTGACCCTTTTGGTTTTTGGGACACTCCCTTGAACTTCTTGATAACCAAAATGGTTTAATGGTTCAACAGTTCAACACTGTGCACCGTGTAACAAAATGGTTCAATGGTTTAACACTGTGTGCCATTTACATGTTAATCGAGGTATTAAACCAAAAATGTTGAACCAAGGCATTGAAACTAGGCATTAAACTGACTGTCTCTCAGATTTCGACATGTGGTGACTTCCACTTTTCTCTAAAAAAGTAGTCGAGGACCTTCCGCGACTGCCACCTAGCACTTTTTGCTTTCCTGCCACTTGGCTTGTTGAAAAACTTTGCCGAGAAATAGAATGAAATGTATGTGCCAATATGGGATGCAGATGTGGAAATGTGGTGCATTTTATTTAGCTATTATTGGATACGTGGCACATTCTACGGCCGTCTTGAAAGTTGTAAAAAATGTCTCAAATGACACTAGTTGGCCGGCTCTGTGTTTCAGAAAGTGACACTTGGCAGTTTCTGCTCAAATTCAACACTTATGAAAAATTAAAGTGAAATAAACAAAAGGGGAAAATATAACCCATGCTCAAACACTGACACTTGGCAGCCTCCATTACACTTTGACACTTAAACAAAAAGGAAACAAAAGAAACGAACCCGCGCTCTACTCCAAAACTCTGTGGCTATGACCAAGGTATGTGAGAACCAAAATTGCAATGTGTGACTAAAAATTTAATGCAACATAGAGTAAAAATTTAATCTATAGTTACTGGTGACCCCTAGGACATTTGAGCCTGCTCAAAAAGAACCACAACTCTCGCTCTGTCAAGATTTCAAAATTTTATAGCTTCAAAAGTGATGTCTGGTAGATGGACCATTCATGGTCAGATAACCCTTGCTTTCTCTACAATTAAATGAAACCTAAATCAAGGTTGATGATATCCTTATGTGATAAATTTATCAAAATCTGAACTATAGCTTTCAATTTGAATTCTAGTTAGGAAACATGAACCAGAACAGCTTCGACTTCCGATACTGAGGAATCATCCTGCAGGTCTTGGAAAAGTATTTGATCCTTCTATTTGGCCAGCAGTAATGGTTCAATTTGATCAACCATTATCACAGTGTTGGCATCTAGAAATAGAGAAGGAAGACCTAGTTACACTAGATCTTCAATATGCTACCTCATCTTACCGATGCCTTCCTTCATGACTTTGAGCAGCTCTTTGCAACTGTTGGCTATGGCATTGCAACTGAGCACTTCATTGACTCATTTCATGATAACCATTTTTTTGGTGATTCCTATGGCTACCAACATCACATATATTGCATCATAGATCTTCTACAGCAAGGTTTGGGAGTTTGTGACTCTGTCAGTGACTATAGCCAGGGTGTTCTTCACTAAATCTTCCACCTTCTCACACAATTGTTATGCATTGAGCAAGAAGGTGAGAGATGGCCTAAGCTAAATAATCTCCAAGGAAATTCTTTTCCACATTGACTCATAAATCTCCTTTACCAATGTGATTATTCTGACACCTTTTGGCCTATTAGCCAGCTTTATCATCATTTACACCACTTTCTACTACTCCGCTTGTAACTGGGTTTGAAAAGCTATAGCCTTGATTTGTTCATCCAAAAAAATTTGTTACAATTGAGTGACTTGCAGATGATGTCCTTCAAATCTTTCCTATAATGTGGCTTTCTCTCACCTAAGGGTTGTCATTGCATCCTTTGCATGCATCACCTCTACTTTTAATGAATCATTCTAGGCCTAGACTACTCAGTGAGTCTGAAGGGAAATAGTATCTTACAAATATTTATTCAAACTTGCTATTTCATTATCTTTCTTATTTATTTCTTTAGCCAAATTGCTATAGTTTGCCTTTTTTTGGCCAAATTAGCCTCCATCTTCTATAGTCTTCTTGATATTTTCAAATAATCTTTTGTGACTACAGAAGTAGATTCTCTCAGTAGCTCAACTCTATCTTGGGGCCTGAACAAGGACATATCAATGGCCACTATGTTCATTATATAATCCTCTGGCTACTTCTACTCACTTGGCTTGATGACGTTGGGTGACAAATGGGTCACCATCAATTTTTGCTAAATAAGGTCAAATTATGACCACAGGTGTGGGGCAACCAATGCCTTATTCTCTTTAGTCTTCTTTTTCTCCATCTAGGCTTCTCTTTCCTTCCGAGTAGCATCGACCTATGTCTGGAAGGTAGAAGGGGATGTAATGTGTCCTCTTACAAAAGGATATCCCTGTGGTAGGCCATATTGAATAGCCAGAGGTTGGCTATGGGTGAGCTGAAGGGGCATCTTTCTAGGAATAGAGGGAGAGAAATGACGTAATGTCGGGCCCTGAGGCATCAAGAATGGGGTGAATTGTGAAATGGTGATGGCAGTGGTGGCCAGAGGTGTCACTTGGATAGGTGGAGGCATCATGCTGACAGGGGAAGGAATAGACTGAGAAGGAGGAGGAGGAGTAATAATTACCTGGGGGGAATTACAGTGCTCTACACTTGGCACTATGAAGGTTCCTCTTCCTCATCTATTTGGAACTGCACCCTCTTTCTCTTCCTGGGTGTCTCTAACTCTGGTTGTGTCTATTTCCCTTCCACATCTACTGTTGTCAGTGGTTCTTGTGGAGAACTAGGGATATCAATAACTTCTGATGATGGGGAAGCCTTTAGTGGTGAAGACACCAAACTCCTTTGTTGTTCCATGACACTAAGAGGCTGGGGCCAGGTTGATGTAGTGATTACAATTGGAGCTTGCTCTAAGGCCTGTGGTTGTTGGCTTGGTCCCGCTCTAGCTTCCTACCCTGTATTGGGTGTTAGAAATTGGCTTGTTTTTGGGCTCGATGCAGGGGAGGGATGACACTCATCCCAGAGTTCCTCCCATCTTTCATCTAAATCCACACTTCTGAAATTATGGGTGGTTTGAGAAATTTCCTGCCTATATTTCCAATAGGCTTCAATCTTCTCCACATCCCAATATTTATTCTTCAATGTCCTTCTCAAACCAGAAGTCATCCTGACTTTGGGATCATAATCCCTCTACTTATCATAGAAGGTTTCCCATGGCCTATTTTGTGGTAGTGGTAAATCTGCCAATTCAACATAAAGACCAGGAGCATCTTCAGTAGGGTTTCTTTTGGTCTCCCAAAAAGGGTGGACTTCATGTCCAATCCTAGCTCCAATCCTATTGGTCCTTATCCAAGAAGCTATGAAACCATTTGGGTCATAAATCCATTTGTCTTCAACTAGCAGGAACCCTAGGAAGGCCAACTTTCTTAGCAGTACAGTCTTAGCATCTCTAGCCTCTAAACTCATGTTGCCTACCATCCATGGGAGATTGTACATTTTCCTCTTCTTCTTCTTAGAGCCATACTCATTATCGACTATTGACACCTACCTGATGACCTCTAAGAATGCTATCCTAAGGGTTAAAGTCTTTGGTAGCAACACTGGTTCCCCACAAAATCCATGAACCCTTATGATCATGTGGTGGGACCCAAAATAGAAGTCACATGGGATTGGAAAACTGACCAAGAGGTTTGAAACACTTGGAAATAACCTATTTATGATGGGTTCAGGGCTAAGGCAACAAAGAATGGGGGTAATGCATAGTTCCTAAAAATCATACAAGTCACTAGTTCTTGATAAAATGGGTGTCCATGTAGACACAAAAATGGTCCTTTGGGGGTCAAACCTAGGTCATATAGGTCTAGATTCATATGTTGGGTGAAAAGGTTAGGGTTCTGATACAATATGAGATGGAATAAATAAGAGGAATACCTGAACACCCCTTTTGATCTAAACTAGGTCAGTTGTTCCACTATTGAAAAGGTGATGTGCTCTGAGAAGTCAAGTCGATACTCCTACGTCTTATTGACTATCTTTATCCTAAAAAGGATGGCCATTTGTTCCACATACACCTCTATGTCATCCTTCATGCCAAAGATGATAGCCATCAATGACAACGTGTCTTGGCTGGCTTGTGTGAATTGGCCCCTTAATATCGGGAGCTTGGGTACCATAGTATCACTATCAACCATTTATAACTCAGACCTCAAAAACCTTGTCTGAGTGTTGGCATTCGCCCATGTTCTTTGCATATTATCAATAGTGGGGAATGTAGCGGTATTGTCATAATGTAGGGCTAACATGTCCTTGATAGCTTCTGGGGTGACTTGCACCATGAAGGGACCCCATTGAATGGTGTAAGATGGTGCATGGAGCAAGTATGTGCACAATTCAATCAAATCAAGGCATAGATGCACAATCAGGACAATGAACTAAGCTAGTTGTGAGGTCCACATCCTCATTTTGAATGTCTCATATTTCCTTGCTTGGGCCCTCTAAAGACACCTTTGGTGTGCCCCTTCTCTAAGACTCTTGCTACTAGAATTTTGCAAGATTGTGTCCATGATTCCATCTGTGTAATCTTGTACTTTTGATGGGTCACTGGCTTGACCATATCCTAGGATTCTGGTTCTTGGATAGGTTCTCAATGGTTGTGTAGTAGCTGAACTATGTGATTTATTATCAAGTAACCTATCAAGAGATCCAGACATCCTAGCTCCTTGTTGTGAAGATGATGCTCCCGACATCTCTATATCTTTTATGTAATACCTGGTATGAACCTTGTGCAAGATAGAAACACTCTTGCTAAAACAAATTTTACTAGGTGCTAACAAATCGCAAGGAGTAGGATATTTTTGTAGGTGCAGGAATGCTTGAGAACTTGTAAATTTTAAATCTTGCTAAGAGATATTTATGGACCTATCAAGTCTCAATTAACATTAAATTTAGATGATTGTTAGTAGATCCTACTCAATCTTTGGGGAATAATGAGGTGGACACACTATGCAAGTTATGGTACAAGGTACCTTAGAGATTTCAAAAGATTTGGGAAGCATTTAATGTAGCAAAAAATTTGAGGAATTTAGAAAACTTTCTAAGCTGCCAAATATGTGTTTTAAAACACTTATTTAAAAGGAAAGTGTGAAAACAACAATGAAAAAAAAAACAATGTGGGAATGGGAAACTACCTAACTACATTAATTAAGCATCTTTATTTCCCTCTGGGATCAAAAACAAAATTTCTAACATCTTCTTCATGACAAGCCAAATTATGCCGCCATACAAGTGATTAAAACTGGTATATCTTTGGTGAAATGTCCTCTATGTAGGCCACATGGATTCACCTGCATTTGAGTGAGTCTGAGTCAAACATACTTTTCACATCCATAAGCTCTTCCTATTCTTGAAATCCCATCAAATACTGGTTCTTCATGCTGTCGTGTCTCATCAAGAAATTGATGGCTGTTGGTTCTTCACTCTATGTCTTTTGATATCTATCATCTTTTGGCTTATCTCCTTCTGCCTCATTTTTGGGTTCCATTGCATCATCATTCTCCTTGATGAATTCAACCTCTTGAAAGGATAAATCTAAAAGTTGGCATCCCCTCTCCATACTTAGTTGAGTCTCAATGTTGTCTTCTCCACATTTGGCTAGTTCATGGCCTCCTTGAAGAATAGTGTAACCTATCCCAATGACTTGATCAAGGAATTGTCCATGTTCCTCCATATCTTCTTGCAAAGTGAGGAAAAAGTTATAAATGATCTTTTCCTCATCAAAGATTAAGGCAAAAGCTTATGACTTATCCTCTTGTTCATCAAAGGGTGTACCTATGGTGATTTCCTCCTTATCTGTCATGAAATCTTCTTGACTAGCCATGAACTGAGTATACTCTTCTTCAAAGTTTTTAGCTGGTTCATGATCTTCTTTCTTCCAACTTGGAATCTTGTCATCATGATGAAGGACCTGAGGGTTAGTATAAGAGGTATCTTTTGGCGTATGCCCCCTTTTAAGTTGTAAAAGCCCTATCTCTCTCTCTCTCTCTAAGCAATCTCATCTTTACCTCTAGTTCCTCAACTTGCTTAGCTAGATTTTCTTGACAAAGTATTTCTTGGAGCTCATAGGAATCATCATAGAAGTGGGGAGTGTACAAAGGCTGAGATGAAAAGCAAGAAGCTTCTTGAGGGGAAGGTGAGGGTTTAGAGTCTGCTTCCTTCGTTGCCAACATAGACTTGACATTATTGGGGAAATAACCTTGACAAGTTTGATTTGGCTCATGAGCAAGGGTTGCACATATCTGATATGAAACTTGTTGCAGTGAATGTGTAGGTTGATAGACTTGGTGAGGCTATCTCTCATGAATGCTCAGCTTCTCTTCTAGAAATGCAATCAAGCCACCCACATCCAATATCTCATATGTAAGATTTTGCCAATTTGCTCTTTCAATGGGATCCCACTCACTTTTAATCAAATCTACTGCATCCCTTACTTGATGGATGACATGATTAGGAATTCCTTGGCCATATCCCCTTCTATTGTTGAGCTCTAACACATATTTTTTATATCCCAGTAATGCTTTTTTGAAGGTGAAATAAGATTAGGTTGAGCATGGGATGTGACACATTGGGGAGACTGGGCATAAGACTGGTATAGCTCATGATAGGGCTGAGGTTGGTCATATCAGACCTATGTAGGGCAAAACTCATAACCATATGCATCCTTGTTGCTTGATGTGATTCCATGAGAAAATTGATCTTGATTAAAAATATATGGAGAATAAGACACATAGCTATGAGTATTATAATTATACATACCAAACAGTGATTTATTGATACTCCCAAGACTTCTTAATCAGCTAATTTGACTCGGAGTCGTTGTTGGTGTTGATAAAACAAAAACCTCCAAAGGCTAGTTAGCCAAAGAACACAACAAAATTCTTCAACTCCTTGAAAAATTCATCCCACCAGGCATGCCAAAAACTATTGATGCTTAAAATTTGTGCTTGATTCTAATCAACAACAATGGGAAGTTTCTGTTACCAGAATAGAAGAGTTGGAGGAAAACCAGAAAGTGGCGGAGGAAGACACTGTCCAGGAAGATCCCGGTGAGGACCCAACTTCTAAGAAAGAAAAGGAAATATCTATCCAAGAAGATATTCAAAACATGGAGATGGAAATTGAAGAAGGAATCAATGAGCGGGAACAAAAGAGCAAAGATGACCTCTTTGAAGAAGATAGGAATAGTCCGAATAAAAAATCTGAGGATTGGAGAGGAAAGAATCAGAATGAAGAAATTAACACTCCTATGACTTGGGTTAACAGTAAAGCTGAGTCTTCTTCCCAATTAGATTTCTGGCTGTGTAGGGAGATCATTGAACTCAAGAAAAAAGTGGAAACATTGGACGAGTCTCTGAAAGCTGCTTGGAACAAAGTAAACAGCATGGAAATTTAGCTAAGTGAGATCCCTGTGAAGCTCAAAGCTTACAAAATCAATCTCCGAGAGTTAATAAAGGATAACAGAAAGAAAATGGATGAAGTAACGTCTAACATTTGTGCAGCAGCTATCAACATAGGTAAATGAGCCAATGAGGAGACCAAAGCACTAGAGGGTCCCAGCAAAAGGACAAGGCAAAGTTCCAGAAAGAAAGATACACAAAAAAGGAGCTTTGCTGGAGGTTATCACACAGGAAACTGCTTTGAAAGAAAAAGAAGCCATGAACTTGATCCTGGAACTGGATGAATAATTTGGTCCTTCTTGGTGGTAAATAAATTGGTACAGTTCTTTGTTTTTCACTTGTTAGCTTTTGTTTGTTGTTTCTCCAGACTTCTGTTTCTGGGTTTTGATCGGATGTATCTCTGATGGTTTCAGGACCATTCATAACTTGATGTTGCTACTTCTCTGTAGTGTTTTTTAGGCGCTGCCTATGGGCATTATTGTTTTTATGTTTTCTTGCTCTTTGTTATAGGGTTTTGGGGCCCCTTCAAAACCTGCTTTTACCTCTAATCTAAAACAATGGGAAGTTTCAAGCTATGGGATATTACAGCTTGAAACAACCTCCATATTTTAGAGAAGTTGGTCTCTTCTTTTTGTATCAAGTGTGGGGGAAAAAGGATATGAAATTAAATAGAAATGTAAATGTAGGAAATGAAACCTAACTATGGTGATGCACCTAAGTGTAATTTTATCCTACTCTTGAGCACAGTGAAACTATATGCAGGATTCATTTACATTTAAGAGAAAACAAGTGCATGATCAATGTAAATGAATGAAATAATAAAAATAGAGGCTCATAACAGAGGTTTCTATTGTAGAGATATAGAAAATGTCAACAAAGGCATAGTGTTCAATCTTATTATAAGAATCTTCCAATCACATAAGAGGCACAGAAATACATACAGTTATGTAGAGCTTTCGACTCAAGAAAATGAGACAAAAGCAAATGACATTACTAATCACAACTCTAGAAAATCTACAGTCTATAATACTTTTGCAAATGACACAAATAGTATCAACAAAGGCATAGAGTTCAATCTTCTTAATTCATTCAGCCATATAAAAGGCATAGAAACATGGAAAATTACATCAACTTTACAATTCAAGAAAATGAGACAAAAGCAAATGATATTACTTGGTCACAACTCTAGGAAATCTAAGACTATAGAATCCTCCCCCCTCCTTAATGGCCCATTGATCCTCCTCTTTTATAGCCTCAGGTGTCTCCTTCCATCATCCCTTTTCCCACACAATTCTATTATGCCCTTAACTCTCATGAGACAAACAGACGGTGCTTTCAATGCCTTGGATGTATCCTGATCTTATTAGGAAGGGCCATGTTGGAGTGGGATAGCTGTTCTGACTACAACACGTCGATTCATGTCTAGTATCACTTTTCCATGCCTAAATTTCTCCATTCCATCACCTACTTAGCCACACAATTGTCCATTCTCCTCCATTTATAGGGGACAAATAGATATCCCTTTTAATGTTTGCAGGCTCTAAAAATCTACCCAGTGAACTATTCCATCTACCAAAAATAACTCCCACCGAGTTTCCCTCCATCTCACTTTGATGTAATAGATATATAGAACACTCTATAATATTGAAATGGAAGAGGACACTTAGTTTATTTCCTAAAAATCTCCTTATTTCTTAGAAGGCACTGGATAATGACACTTGGCCCTTTCTGCCTGATTAATCGAAGACACGTAGCATTTTCTGCTTTCTCTATATCCTACTCAAGAATTGTCCACCTTCGACACCTATCACAATCCACTTCTTTGATATTTAGTAGTTTTAACAAAATAAAACTCACCACGTTCCTTGCCCAAGCAACTTTTAAAAAGGGGATGGATGCACATGGCAGTCTTTGCATGTTGACACTTGGCTCTTCCACAAACCTTTGAAATAACACCTGGGACCCACCAAAATATTTATTTATCAATGAAGCTTGAAGATGACCTTTTGTAAGTTGACACATGGATGCTTCCACAGCTTCTACGTGGCATTTTTTGCTGCTTTAGCTAAGGGTATGTGGTAGCTTCTACTTTTCTTGGGAATGGAGTAGAAAGGGGCTTGGAGGACGACACTTGATAGCCTTCGCTCATCTTTAGCAGTTAGACAAAATGAAAAAAATGCCCCACTACCTTAAAAAAGTGTGCTTGGCCCTTTTGGTTTTTAGGACACTCCCTTGAACTGCTCGATGAACCAAAATGGTTCAATGGTTCAATGGTTCAACACTGTGCACCGTGTAACAAAATGGTTCAATGGTTCAACAGTTCAACATGGCATGCCATTTACACATTAACCAAGGTATTAAACCAAAAATGTTGAACCAAGGCATTGAACCCAGGTGTTGAATTGAACCTTGGTGTTGAATTTACACTTTTAATTGAAAAATTAGTCCAAGACCTTTTGCGACTGCCACCTGGCACTTTCTGCTTTCCTGCCACTTAGCTTGTTGAAAACCTTTGTTGAGAAATAGAATGAAATGTGGGTGTCGATATGGGATGCAGATGCAGACATGCGGTGTGTTCCATTTAGCTACTATTGGATACATGGAACATTTTGTAGCCCTCCTGAAAGTTGTAAAAAGTGTCTCAGACGATGCTAGTTAGCTGGCTCCATGTTTCAGAAAGTGACACTTGGCGGTTTCTACTCAAATTTAAAAATTACACAAAATTGAAGTGAAAGAAACAAAAGGGGAAAAGAGAACCCATTCTCAGACACTGACACTTGGCAGCCTCCACTGCACTTCAACACTTAAACAAAAAGGAAATGAAAGAAATGAACCTGCGCTCTGCTCCAAAACTCTGCGGCTATGACCAAGGTATGCAGCAACCAAAATTGTAGTGTGAGACTAAAAATTGAATGCAATGTAGAGTAAAAATTTACTCTACAGGTTCCTTTATGGACAAGTGTTTCCATTTCTAATGCTTTCTATTTGTATTGATTTCACACTTATAAAAAAACATAGCTAGGTAGTTTGGGATAAAATGGTATAGGAAACATAAGGGTATCAAATGAAGTTTGCTCATTTTAGAGACGTTATTCAACATTCTTGTTTAGAATATTATAGATCAAACTAGAAAAAGATCTAGGGAAGATATGGTACACACCTAGAAGACTATATCATGAAGAAACACTCCACACATCAAAATATTATGATAGATAACTAATTTATTAAAATCAATGATATTTTCTAAATATTCAATTAATTTTTCACATCTAAAATTAACATATATCAATGATATAAAAGGGAATTATACATAGCTTTTTCACACTTAAAATAACTAAATTAAAACAACCCACAAAAAAAAACCTTAATTACACCAATATGGAAGGAAAGTACATCCACATAGTTGCATGATAATCAAAATGATTTCTTCTTATATTTATAAAAAATATTATCCTTTAAAATGAGGGATTACATGAATATATATAATTTAGGAAGGATCACCTCATCCTTCAAATTCATGAAAACTCGTAGTTAAATCAAGTATTTAGGACTCTATTTCTAATTTTAGTGTCAAAATTGCATGCGTGCATTCTTATAGTTAATAACAACTACATCAAAAAGTAAGTTTACATGTATAATGAAATGCAACATGTGCATGCTTACAAACATGCCAAATAAAATTTTACATTCATATTCCAAGTGTAAGTAAAATATAATTACAAATATTAGTCTTATTTTCATGATTACATATAAAATTAGCCTTTAACTAAGGATTTCTAGGTGACTACATGGCATTTCTTGTTGTTGTGGTAGGAACTAAAATGGTAACTTGAGCTAAACTAGAAGTTGAAGCATTGGCTTTCTTCTTTGATTTTAACTCTTAAAAATAATTATTTCTAACATTGTGATGGTATCTAATAATATCCATGTTTAAGAGTGAGGGTTTATGTACCCTATTTATTTTTTATATCATTCGTGCATGTTTAGATTTAGTATTATTAAATTTTATCTTGAATATTTGCACTTGAGTGATTTTCTTCCTTGAAAAATTCAACTTAGCTTTCATCTCTTCCATTGCCAATCCTTGTAGGTTCTATTTGAAGTTAGTTGAGGCCTATTGAAGAAGCTATTAAAAATTGTCTCAATTAATTATCCTACCTATAGATTTCCTTGCTTATGAGAGCTTTAAATATTTTAGGATTTACAAAATAAGGCTCTTATGTTCTAGATACTTGTGTATTATTACCTTAGCTAATGTAACCCACTCTCTTAACTCATGCATCATAATAACCACCAGATTGAGGGAATTTAAAGCCTTTAATGGTGTCATCAAATTGAGGTGTCCATACACCTTATTTGTTATGTAAATAATGAGGAGTTTTAACTTATTCTCATATTTATTTAAATAATTAAATAACTTGGTAGATTCAATTATATGAGGATTTAATTCATCTCTCATCAAAACAATGTCCTCTAAATTATTGTGTAGTCTTGATGTTGCACTTTACATGTGGATCATGAAATTTTTGTTATTGTCCTCTAACTTGTTGTAAATATTACTCGAGCTCTTTCCTCACTAGCTTGGTTCCTTTGTAAATATCAATTATAACATCCTTATGTGTCTCAAAATATGATTTGAAATCCTCAATGTAGGGGGACTACCCCAATTCATTATTCTTCCTCTTTAATAAGGTAAACACTTCTCATATTTCCTCTAAAATTATCCCCCTTCTAGACTCATATTAAATTTTCCTTTTCTTCACCCTTTGGAGATTCCCCATAGATTTTTCAAAAATGGAGATCATTGTGGGTAGCTCTTTTATTTTAATATTTGGTTGTGTAGAATCTAGTGATTTTAAATTAGCCATCCATTATAGGATGACCAGTTGGGTTGGGTATCTTAGTTGAGTGTCTTGAGTTAGAGTCTCAATCATTAGGTCACCTTAAGATTACTTTAAGGCCTATTCAAGCAATGGGTTAGGAAGGCAATGACATATTATATTAGACTATTCCACAACACCATATTGAGGTAATGGGTGGAATATATACACTTAATTCTTATATACAACCTTATTTAGTGATATTATAGTAGTTCCTTGAGATGAACTAGAGGGAGGCACTGGTAGACCTAACTAAGTAAATTATACATATATTTTAGGTCTTGGAATGTTCCCATGGATTTATTGAATGCTTTATTTTTGGTATTTATGGGTGATGGGGTAGTGGTAGAGGTAACCACAATAGAAGTTGGAGGAATGGATGATGATGATACAATTGGAAGAGTATAAACTACTAGGGAAATAAAGATAATAGGGGTAGAGGAAAAATCCTCTACCTTTGGAACAATTAAATATGGTTGGACACTAGGATAATGGGAAACAAAATCTACCTTAGGAACAATTAAGGAAGGGGGAACACTAGGATTAAGATAAATAGACTCAAATGAGCTAATAGACAAAGGGGAAATAAAAGACATAATGCGAGTGGTAGAAACTAAAGGAGCTACACTCTCACCTAATTGTTCTCCATGTAGTGGTGATTTACCCTTGGTTTCATGGAGTCTTAAAACCTTAACTCTTTATAGATCCTCCTCCTCATTTGTATACTTACCTCTTACTACCTATTTCTCCCTTGAGGTTCCTTCTATTGATATGGATTCCATATTTAGACTTTATGGAGGGATGTTATCTCTTGGATTCCTCTTATAACAAATAATAACTTTCTCAATTGTGGGGGAAGCCTCTTATGTGTCTGTGGTTGAGGTAAAATTATTATAAATCTCTTTGGATAATGTAGCAATAAGATATGCATGACCTTTTGAGTCTAAAGATTCAATGCAAATTGGATCATCATCTGCTCCTCTAAGTGAAGTATCAACCACCATAGGCTCCTTATTTATAGTTTTCAATGCCATAGGGAATGTATGTGAAGGTTACACTTAATATAATGATGGTTAATAAGGAATTTTGACCCAAAAATTAGAGATAACCCATCATTATATGGGTGGTATTCTAATGTGTGCATCTTCAATTGAAATATAGGGATCCATTTGAAAAGTTTTCAAGATTTCCTCATTCAATGCCATTGTTTATGACCTCTATTTGACATGGTAATCACTCTTGACATTGATAAATAGGAAATAATTGTCATAATTCTCATGTTTTATGGAATACCAATGCCTTTAACATTAGTTTAAACTTTACCATGAGGATCCTAGTCCTTATGTGGTAGTGTGGCTAGTGAGTAATATTCTTTATATCTGCCAGCCTTATAAAAGCATTTGTGATTGACATAACACATTATACCAATCATAAGGTGAGATCAATGCAAGTATCTCCTATTACTATTCTTCATATTTTCATATATCCCCCACCATAGTTAGTAGGCTATCTCCTACTCTTCTATTTATTTGGTACATATTTGGGGAGACACAGGGGTGAAACCTTATAGCCTATGACCATATTCAAAGTATAGTCAAGATATAACCAATAATCCCCTCTTTCCATCAATGTGTCTATAATGATCTTGGATAACCTGGGTAGTGGGAATTCATGAATATCCATCCACACCTAAGGGTATACATCCTTTGTAATATAATTAATTTTCTCGGTATAAGCATATATGTGCATAAAAGAATATGAATCACATATACAATTTTAAATTAAGTATGGATTTGGGATCCATAATTAACCATTTTGAAAATAAAGTGTTCCTAACATAACATCTATAAGTAGGACATCATATATAAATGGTTCCCTTGAGGATTCTCATCCTTGTGTAGTACTTGTTCTCATAGCTTATCACTAATTACCTCACCTAGATCAAATACAACTTCTAAGATCATTAGTAACTCCAACAATGAAACCCATTCAAGGTGATGGAACTATATGCTAGGGTATCTATTTAAACAATTTAAGATGGCCATCCCAATATGGATTCTTATATGAAACTTAGTTATAGGTATCATCTACTTCACCTTGAGATTAATAGTCTCCCTAAGAATTAACCACTTCCAGAATGTTTTCTCAATTGAGTTCTCATTTTCCATGAAACTACCTTGTACAAGTCATATGTAGCATATACTATAAGGAGGTATAAATACCTATATAATGCATCTCTCCAGATTCATGCTATAATGATTTTGTGCTCTAAGTGGTCTAAGAACATGCCCCAAGTCACTTTAATAGCTAAGACCAAGTCTTGTAGGATGTATATGCATGGCATAACCTTAGGCTTGGCCACTACAAAATACAATCATTTTAGATTGAGGGGGAGGAGGTTTTCATCCAATTCTCTTTGAGTTTCTATAAAATTCTCCATGTGAGTGTGCACATCCATCTGGTGAATCGCTTCCCATAACATTGAGTAATTGAGGTAGTTTTTGAACACTATTGGGTCAAAGATAATTTATTTTTACCTTTCTAAATACTTAATATATAATTTATATGGTGGCAAGGATCCTATTAATTTCTTGGATGAAGATTCCATAACTAATTGACTAGGTTGGAAAAGTTTTGGTTCTTTAATTTAGTATCTAGATCTTATGGCTGCAATATATGATCAAAACAAAAGTAATGAGGATTTGATCACGCGGAGGAAAGTGAGATTGAATCTAGTTTATGATCAATGAACATGACACTTATTTCCTATTCATTGATATAGATTTTGGATTCAATTCTAGTTCATGCACCACTAATGTCCAACATCTATAAACTTTCTTTTTTGTTCAATTCAAAATTTTCCACTTCATTTGGTAGGTATGTCATGTATGCACTTTAGATTTTAAACATAATTACACATCATTTCCTTTTTCCAAGTGTCATTATGTCACTCATTTCACTTTGATATACCTATGCTATGGAGGATCTTGATAGTTATAAATTATATGTTGCATTAAAATAACATTTATGAAGTGAATGAATCTTATGGATAAGAATTATAAACACTTTTAATAAAGACCAAAATGAGATGAAAATAATTTTTTGAATAATTTCACCAAATACCAATTTATTTGAACAATTTATCCAAATAATTTCATATAATACCAATTTATACAAAGAACTTTTGTCAAAGAGTAAATTCTAAAGATCACATGCTAAATACCATCCCTAAATAGTTTCATCAAAGGCCAAACTTTTTCTATATAAACTTTTCAATGAATGTAAGTGTCAATGATATATATACTGAAGATAAAATGCAAACCTTTTCTTTGAAATTCAATTTTTTTGAAAAAAAACATGAATTTTGAAAATTTTATTCAAAGATTAAATGTCGAAACATAATATTTTAAAAACCTAATTTATGAAGAGTAAATGATACAATATTTTAATATAGGGTGAATAAATTTATGGGGGCCCAAGCTACAAAAGTAATTTTGGGACAAAACTTATAAATAAGACATATGAATAAAATTCCTGAAGAGTAACTTCATGTGAACGTTAGTGTAGGTGTGAACTGCTAAATATTATTGAAGATACACTTCCAGACAAAATTTCTAAAGACCTATTTCCATAAATCTCAAGACTTCAAAAATTTCACATCCACATATAATACTATACATATGTAAAAATTCTAAAGAGTATTAGTAGGTTAGTCTAAATAAATAAAAATTATTCATCTATGTTTGTCGAACACTAAAGTTAGGTGAAACACATAAAGATATTTTGGATGAAGACTTTCAAGATAGGATGGGACATGTTTAGAATGTAATAAACCCTTATTGTATAAAAATAATGGGGTAATGTTGGGTACAATAAGGTTGATGATCAAGGTATGCTTGAATAAATAATGAATGAATATTTGTGTCATTATCAACTATTTCATTGTCACTAAATGTCATAGAAGTCTCAGAAGCATAGGAAAAACTATGAATGTATAGGTTCCAATAATCCCATCTAATGGGTGCCATAATGTGATGGGGTGGATGTGAATTATATGTCATTTTCACCCATAAATATTTATCAAAATGATCTTGAAAAGGATTGTTAAATATTTTCTAATTCTAGTGATCACCAGGTTGTGAACTTGAATCCTTTGAAGAATCATAAAATTTAATCTTTTGGTAACTGATGATGTCTTGAATTTTAATGCTTTAAGGTATAACATATATTTTTAGAATACCCTAGTCCTTAGTGATAGTCACAACATTAATTAACATCATATCATTTGGGTATAGGTTGAATCATATCAAACTCTATGGGAGGAGGAAGATATATGAGATGACACTCCAAAATTTTTTGAAGTAAAGTAATTGGAGACTCAGATAATCATGTAAATTTTATCTTAGGTTAATTGGATAAGATGAGTTGATTAGGTTTATATGACATTACATTAATTGTTATGGTTGTTTCCTTTTGAATTTTTGTAGGTTTGACCTTGTAGCTTGGTTTGATATGAAATTTGGTATTGGATGTAGTCAGTGTGTTTGATACATACTTAATCTTGTTCAAAAAAATAAGTTTCATTTCATGGTTTTGAAAAATATAACATAAGTCATCAAAAGATTTGAAATTTTTGAAAACAATAGACTGATGTAATAGTTCAAGCAAGAATTGATCAAAAATGTATTGTAAACATTTATTTTCCATTGAATTTCTGATTTTGGCCAACATTATTTTATATCTCAAAACATATTCAATGAGAGGTTCATTGGTTCCTTGTTTAATCTTTAAAATTTCATCATATGACATATTTTCATTGATATTGATAGGTAAATGTGATAGGAACTGATCAACTAGAGGCTTTAATGCTCTAACTGATTGGAGTGATAAACCATATAACCATTATAAAGCATAGTATATTAGGCTCCTTAGAATTAATTTTGTCAAAATTTTATCATTGGAGGCATGATCAATACATGACACATAGAAATATCATAAGTGTTATTCAAGATCATATTTTCCATCATAAAATGTGAACTTGTGTACAATAAAATCAATTGGTAAATGGTGAAAATATATTTTTGGTGCAAGATGATATGTAATGCATCTTGTGAATCAATAAAATAAGGTGATTTCTTATAATTTTGATCAATATTAGTAACCTTATCTTGAAAAAGTCTTATAGTTTATACAAGATCTTACACATTTTTATTGATAATTTTGGAAGTTTGAGAAGTCACCAAGTGGGATGTAACCATGGTTTGAGTTAATGTTGGAATTGAAAGTAGTAATTGGGTTATAGTGCTAATTTTTCCCATAGAGGACATAACAATAGTAGGATTTATTTTAGGGAACAATGGTGTAAACACATAACCTATGACCCCACTATATGTCAATGATGTACTCAAGTAGATATTAATTGGTATATAATAAACTATATTACCACCTATGTACTTACCATCACTATGTGAGGATGCCTTAGCCTTAATAGAAATAAATTCATCCATTAAGGTTTTGTTGTTATTGATATGATTAACTAGTGGTTCTTTATCTTCCATTTGAAAATTATTTTGTGATTAATATTTTCCATTGCTTAAAAATTAAAAATTTGAAAAAAAATAATTTACAATAATCATAAATTAGAAAAAAAACCCTAGGCTAATATAAGGCTTGGGGATCAAAGTTCAAGTTCACCAAATGTTTAACCATAAAATTTAGAATATATGTGGAGGATAGTGTTAATAATATATAATTAGTTAAATCCAAATGGTAATAAACTAATCTATATCAAACCAATTAATATATAAAACCCAAAAAAAATATTCTAAATTTATACAACTAAGATTGTTAAAAATAGTAAAGTACAAGTATTTAGAGATATTATAATATATAATAAACAATGGCACTTGGTTTACTATGTGAAATTAGATCTAGAATGGAAATAGGTGTAAAGTATGTAAGATTGGTATTTTTTTTATAAATCATCATATTTTTTAAATTTTAATTCTATATCCATAGACACTAATATCATATCTGGACACTACCATCAATATTAATTTTTAACTGTGACATAGGTGTCTAGTATAAAATAATGATTTGATGTATATGTGATCAACTTCACTATTATAGGTTTTATATCACCTTTCTACTAGTGTATTCAAATATAATATATAAGTTTTCTCTCTTTGTTGATTGATCAAAACCTATTTCTTCACTCTTATTCACCCTTGGAATGATTTTGTTGAAAAATAAGTTAGTGGGATTACATTTTTGAGATACCCCAAAGAAACTTTTATCAATGGATGATACATACAGGGAAAACACTCCAAGGAGGACCTTAGAATTATGTAATTTTCCCCTATGTATGGGAAATTATGTGCATAAGGGTGAAATATATTATACAAATATTAATGTAGTGATCTAGCTTGTAATTTGACAAATATCATTCATGGGCTACTCTTTGAATGCTTAAGACCTATAATGTGACTACTCATATGCTTGATATGACAATATGGATGAATAGTGTAGAATAGCCAATACTCTAAAAAGGGCCTAGAAATTATGTAGTTATCCCTTATGTGTGGGAAAGTGTGTGTAAAAAGGTGAAATATATTATATTAATATACATGTAGTGATTTAGATTTTAATTTTACAAATATCCCTCATGGGATAATATTTGAATGATTCATACTTATAATATGACTAGTCCTATGCTTGATATGAAAATTTGGATGAATAGGGTAAAATAACCTATTTTTTTGAGTGATTGATTTTGATTTAGTAGGTGTTTACTTGGTATTTAATACATGAGGAATGAGAAGTCTTATATTTATATTCATATCACATATTTTTAAAATATCTAACAATAGGGTTCAATAAGACAAACCTAACAATTTATAGGTTTCAAAACTTTTTAAATTTGGATGAATTTTGGCCACTTTATACTAGATAATGATCTAGATACTATCATCAAAAGTAGTGTCCCTTTGTGGTTGGTGGTGTCCACAAGGATAGAAAACAGGTATGGATATAAAACTAATAGTGAAGGATGTTTATTAGATTTTAAGATTTTTGTGTAGTACAAAAGACCTAGGTCATTAGAATGATGTCTATCAAACTAATTGATAAAAATTTAGGCATGATAGATGGTGCATGTGATCCTTTTGGAAGTAAGGAGGTCTAGAATTGAAGGTTAGAGACCTAATTGATATTTGTGAAATGTATAATACTAAGATGCTATGAACATTATTTTTTAATGTCAAAACCCTCCAAGTAAACAATATTTAAATTAACCCCTCCTTTTCCTATTTCCTTGACTTAAGGTCTAACCTTGTCTTATCTCATTAGGCTACCCTTCCAATCATACATTAAATTATCTATATTATCCATACCTAAAGAATTTGAGTGCACAAGTTAACATGTTTATTTTTTCATGTATAATAAAAAAATAAGGGTATTTTTTAATTTTATTTCTTTTGATTTATTTAGTTCATGAAGACAAACAAACATTCTTCTAATGTCAACATTCAAAAGTAAAAAAAATAGTAATTTAGGTATAAAAAAAAGTCAAATGATAAGGATACCACCCTATGAATATGGAAAGGTCCCCACTAAAGTATCAATAAAATAACTCTCCTAGGGAGTACATTACCAAAATAAATTTACATTATTAAATTCATCATAAGGCAAAATCCATCATTTCATCATAATAAAAGGGTTGATAATATCCATGACTTAGATTAATCATAATAGTTTTATTTATTTTTTATATATAAGTAATATAAAATTATTAATTATGACAAAGAAACCCTAACCTAACCTAAAACCAAGGACTTTATGCCCCCACATCTTGTGTAACTTACATATCCACTATCAAAATTAAGGTCATATGTAGATTTTTGCGTGAACTTTTGAAGAGTCTTTTCGACAATAAATTATAATCAAATAGGGTTGGAAATATAAGTAAAAAAAAGGGATAAATAACTATAATAACATGAACAAGATTCCATAAGCACTAAAAAATAACACCTAAAATAAAACTACTATTCTAAATAAACCCTAGCATAAGACACTTCTATATCCTCTATCAAGAACTTATATTCCTTATGGAAAACAATAAAATATCCCAATAGTATATATGAGTTTTAAAAAAATGATTCAAGAAATTATATTCCTTATTTATAAATACTTAAGAATTTCCAACAACTTTAAACTTACCACTACTAGCTTCTAACACCTAAAATAAAACTACTACTGTCAATAAACCTTAGTTTAAGACATTTCTACATTCTAAGTTCAATATGCTAGAAAAAACACAATATTTAAAGAGTACATATGATTTTTTTTTTAAAATGATAAAATAACTTATATTACTTAGTTATAAATACTTAATAATTTTCAACAAATTTAAACTTCATACTACTTGGAGTAGCTCCAACTATCAAGAGTGTCTTCATCAACAACCAATACATAATAAAATTCC